>CAHIKZ030003819.1:0-47500 GCA_903632075.3 Acanthosepion pharaonis
ACTGATAGGACTTCCATACCATTAGGTTGCCAATGGTGGCATGCACATTTGCTCACCAGTGTCCGTGAGCAGCCAGAGTGAACCAGAGCTGTACATTTCTTTCTGTCTAATAGGCAACACCGTGTTCTTTATTCACTTGGGAGAAGGCTGGCACTGATGTCTGTTCCCCTGGCACTCTAATGAGATGTACCTAACCCTATTACACCGAAAACACTGTATCACACGGTGGGATCTTTGTGGCCGTCCTCTCTGAGTAGCCTTGCCTGCAATTCTTTGCCAGGTGGTTGGGACCAAAACACTTAAAACAAGTGATGCCACCCGTTTTTGTTATTGGTCATAACAGCCCGAGCCATGGTATCAAAAGTCATAGTGTCTCTTCTGGATGAGGCCCAGAGAAGTTGCTTGACTTATTGCAGTAGTCCAGAAACCAATGTGCATGTCATCCATCGCTTGGGCAATTGCCCCACAACCAGCAAAGCTAAACATTTTAACTCTGCTAGAAATTTGTCTACAGTTTTCCCTGGGTGAAATCGTTGTGACACAAATTGATCAAATGTATTGAATGAATCCACCACATATGTGGTTAAAAGGGTTTGCTTAATCTGCTCTGCATCTAACCTCTGTTCCTTAGTCAGCTCCTGGTACGCGGTAAGAGTCTCGGCTTGCAAGCACAGTGGCAATATCCGCTAGAATTTCTTCATCTCGCAGAATTCACAAACCAACTCCATGTACTCAATCCATTCTACAATTAATAGATCAGTAGCTGAATTTGAATATTAACCGAATATTGAAACCGCCATCCACCATGATTAGAGGAAGGCCAAAATAGCTTGTATTCCTCTGATGTCACTTGTACAACACCAAATACTTCTTCAATCTGCTGTTCTTGAATTCCTGCACACATCATTAACATGAAAATTGCTCTGCTTCTCACTGCTTCAGCCCTCTTTTCACGGTTGACTGACCAATTAGTGTTCTTTGCTTTGTCCACTGTTATCCAGTCAAATGGTATCCTCCAGTTCAACCAATCAGCAAAATAGTTGCTATTGCTTGAACCACGCTATGATGTACAAAAGCCAATGTTACAGAATATACACTTCTGGAATAATCTAAAGTGGGGAGGGGAGATTCATGTCATTTTCAAGGAACAAAATGCTACTAAGTGTCATGTATTGAGGTAAGGAACTTATTTTCCTTTGCACTAGATGCAAGCCACTGACTTGCTTGCTTCTATGTAATTGTTCACTACAGCATCTAAATACATCATATCCCATGAATTAAAATATATAGCTAAGCAGCAATATATCTTCAGAATTCTATAAAAAAAAAAAAAAAAAAAAAATAAAATTCTAACTGGCACTTGTATCTGAGACTTTCTTCTTCATTTGACCAAGTCCATCAAATAAAACCATTATTAGTCTTAAGAAGTCCATTTTAGGGAAGAAACACATATGTAGGTACCCCACCGCCATTTTGTTATTCAATTGCCCATCATTAGATTGATATATAGACTTGTATATATTTCAATTATTTCTTATTACTATAAATGTAATATTTAGTGTATACAGGTTTAAAAAACAGAAATGTCTATTGAAACAGTGTAATCTAATCTCTACCAGCCAACAAGAATTTGAGAGTCTATAAAGATGGATCATTTGAATCTTACCAAAAGGCTTATTTTCTTTATCAAGACTCTTGAATGCCAAGGTAGGTATATGTTGAATTACTTAAGAAAAAGACGATGTTTACTCAAACACAGATATCCACTAAATATAATGTTTATAGTAATAATTCCTTAGGAATTATTGCATACAAAATGAATCAATATTCATACAAATACCAAAATTCTCTTTTCTGCTTATTTAAGTGAAAATATATCAAATCAGCTGCTTTTAAATGATCAATCCACTTTGAGAATTTGTTCCTCAGTCATTCTGAGTTTTCTCAGCAAGGAAATCAAGAAACCGTTCCTATTTGCTTACTAACCATTAAGTGTATCATTTTCATACTCATCCAAAATGTGTGACAGCGTTGAGCTTCCTTCTACTTCATCATCATCTTCAAATTCTTCTTCCTGCAAAATCAGAAAAGGGGATTAAAAAATTAATCCTGTTCATTTTTAAAACTCACAATTCTTACAAATAAAAATTCAAGGTGATAAATGTTCATAGGACACATGAAAAGTATTTTAAGATTGCATAGTATTGTAGACAAAAATATGTGATGGATAAGGTTACCTGTACTTTTATAAATTTCAAAAGAGAAGAAAATCATAGTAAATGATTTACAGTGAAATCTGAATTAAACTTTAGGATAATGATGGATAAATAACACTAACAGTTCATTTTTTTTTCACTATCAGGAAAGAGTTAATAACTTGTCAAAAACTTACATCAACCAATTCTTCTTCTTCATGAATACCAGGAGCCATATTTGATTCCATTTGATTAGAAAGTTCATTTACTATAAGTTTATAAATCTTTACCAAAACTGGTACTCGTGTCCACTGAGTAGGAGCTGAAAGGAGTAATTTAAAAATAAGATAAAATAAATCATAGTATGAAATTTAAAAAAAAAAAAAAAATGTTTACTTATTTTAAGACTTCAATCTAAATTGAAAATTTACCAACAATGCTACTCATTTATAGAACTTATTTCAAATAAAATTACTGCTGTACAATTTACCATATTTCAAAATGTACTTTATGAAATCCAGATTAAGCTAAATTTTATATTATGTACAAACACACAAATTATTCATCCACAAACAAAAATTGATGCAATTATTCTACTTAATTTTTCAAAAGAACAAAAGAATTTCCTTAATAATCCAATCCATGTCCAAAAGTTCAACTTATTAGTTTTTAATATGAATGCCTTAGTTTTTAAAGTTTTACCATAATAATAGCTTCACAAATATTTTTCCAAATTTTTTTACTTTGATTTGCAATGACTGTCTATGACCCATTTTTCCACTGGGAAAACACTATTTTTGAACAGGTAATTCGTAACAGGGTTTCAATGGCTAATCCCCGCCACCGTCACTGTCTGCACTTGTACAATATCTTTTCCTTCAATTTTTTTCAGTATTGTGTCTTAAATTTAGAATTCAATGTCCTTATTGACTTTAATGATCAGAAATTTATCACTTCAGCATAAACAAATTCAACCAGTAGTGTTTTTTAATTAAAATATGCTTGTACTGTTAGAAGTCATTAAAAACAGTATCAGTGGTGCTAAATCTATTCCTCTAAGACAATTTCCTATAAAAAATTATCTAATAAACACTGTAATAATTGTTTCCTTAATCATCATTGATGAACAAATAAAGTAACATAAATAAACCTGATTTAAATCACAATAAAAATACAATTAACTTCTTTTACTTTAACCAGATGCACTTCAATTACATCAAAAAAGATTATAATCCATAGATATTTAACACATAACTAAGATTCACTACAAAATAAATTTAAATTTTTTAATCTTGTATAACCAATCATACTTCTCCATGTGAAACTACAAAGACCAATGATGCATACTAATTCTCTAGGCATTTAGGATACTATGCTTTTTCTGCTATAAAAAAGAAAAAAAAAAGATCAACATACATTGATTATACTACACCATTTCTATTAAAAAGACTGGCATTTCATTCTCAGGGCAGAGTTATATATGTAAACACAAAATTATGCCCTATTCTAATTTGTCAGATTGTGACAGAAAATATAAGTTATTTACCACTACAATCATTTTTTATTACAAATCTTGAAGATCCTTTTCATCAAAAGAAAGCAACCCACTATCAATAAAATTTATTTTAATTTATATACTCATGTATATAGAATGCCTTTAAGCTGTAAAGTTATTTTTTAGTGTTATGTTAAATTCTATTTCATAGTCATTGCATGTGAACTAATTTCCATGTCAAACTATTTAGAATTGATCTATTTAATGTGTATAATTTTAAAAATGCAGTCCAAAACAAATCAACTTTTAAAGGATTAAATTTTTATTACGATGCAGTGGTGAAAAGTTCTCAGCCTGAGAGAGAGAAAATGAGAATGTTTTGTCATTTAATCAGAATTGGGCCAAGAGCTTTTCAGCATCAACTTTTATTTTGGATTTGGAAAAAAAAATAAAAATTCTTTCACTGGATAACTCACCTTTACTTCTTTGTGCTCTGGTTCGAACACCTGAATTGTCAATGATTTCATCTCCTGTAACTTCTATTTCATTAAAGCGTGAATCATTATTATTGACTGCAAATTGCAAGAGCTTGGCTAAAGCAATGATGCTGATAAAGAGAATAAATTCAAACTGAAAATAGCTAAACATTGTATAGATTTTAATCAACAGGATAATGCTTATATAATTTAAGAAAAATTCTAGAATCTTTTCAATATTTACTGACTTTAAATAAAACATTCATTTCAGACTGATGTTAATATACTAGAAGATAATTAGAGGTAAAAAAAAAAACAACTTTTAATCAAAAACAACTTTTAAAATAGTTATATTGAATTTTCTCTTAATCTGTTGTTGATTTGTTTACTTTCATAATCCCAGTACTCCATTAATGCTCCCAATTTATTCATCTCAATTTATTGACAATTATATGAAAAGAATCAGTTTTTATTTGAGAAGCTCTTAATCTGGCTCTACAACTCTACAGTGGGCTATGATAAGTTTTTAACCACTCTTGATTACAGCAATTTTGGCTTGTGTAATAACGTCTCTTCTTTTTTCAAACAATACTGTGTTAGTATCAAGCTACTCTCATCTATGAATGATAGCTGACTTATATTTTGCAATGAAAATTCACAGAAGTAAGGAAATTGGTGAATTTCAACGAGGGCAAATAATAGGATAGCATCAGTATTGCAAGTCAAATAGAGAAATTGCTAAGTTTTTCCAAGTTAATCAAACGGTTAATAATATTGTCAAGAAATTTAATGAAGGCCATTGTTGTGTGGAACAGCGTTCAGGAAGACCAAGCATCGTGTCTGAGTGAATGAAAAGGGTATTGAAGAGGGAAGTCATCTGAAATCATTGTCAGAGCATTGAAGATGTTGCCAACAGCATAGAAATGTCACCATATGTGGTGAGAAAGACTCTGAAAGAGCTAGGCTATCAAAAGAGAGTTGCAAGAAAGAAGCCCTTTCAGAGGTTAACAGGAACAGGTGTATGGACTGGGCAAGAGTATTCAAGAGTAAAGATTATGAATTTTGGCAGTCTGTAATTTGGTCAGATGAAAGTAAATTCTGCCAATATTTGAATTCAAGACAGGTTTATGTTTGGAGAAATGAGAATGAGACATGGAACATTGAATGCCTGCAGGTGACCATGACACATGGAAGGATTTGAGTTACAGTGTGGGATGCAGTCTGGTTTGGAGGGAAATCTGAGCTGATTCTTGTTGACAAGCAGTTGAATGGTCCAAAATACTGTCAAATATTAGAAAAAGACTACTCCCACTATTTGAAACCAATCAGATTGACAAGCATAGCTACCTTTTTCAAGAAGATGGAGTGCCATGTCATATGAGCAAAGTAGCAAAGGCCTGGAAGGAAACGTAAGGAATCAAGTCACTGCCATGGGTAGCCCAAAGTCCTGACATAAATTCAATAGAGCATGTTTGGGAGCACCTTGACCAAAAACTTTGAGAGTGTGACAACGAAAATTACCTCAGAATTCAAAATAAAGAAACATTGTCTGCAAAGTGATGACAAAAAAGAAATAGAAAATCTCAGAGATACGTTGATCAAATTGAAGAAAAATCGAAGGAGGCTAAAATCGACATATAGATTTATGTTGAAACCATTTTTTGGGTACCAAAAACTGACCATGGTTGGTTGGACTGGATGTTCTTAGTGCAATAAAAATCAGGCAGCTTGTTGGATTGGCTGGTCGAGGGGAGCCAAAGGCTCATAAAACTAACCTTTTAGAACAATTTTGTTTAAAATAACAAATCTTATTAAATAAGAAGGCAATTTTATTGAAGCTCTGTTTGTGAGGGGAACATATTACAAGACTTAACGAGAGTGCTAACAACAACCAGGGATGAAAGCCAGACCGTAGTATGTGGCTGTGCACCCAGAGTAAGAAATGATAACGCGTATCTTCCAGCAACAGTGAAAAATCACCAGTGCAGCAGCAAAGGCCACATAGCAAAAAGACTGCCGGAAGTGCAGAACATAAATTATTAAACTGCAAAGAGGTTGGACACTGGGCAAAAGACAGTTTGTTCGGGAAAATTGGTTTACAGGGGACAAGGCATCATCGACAAAAATTTCCCCCAACCAAGATGTAAATATGGCGCTCTCAGAGGCAAACATCCTTGTCGATGGAACTTGACATTCAGCGCTGATTGATACTGGCTGTTCATAGATGATTGTGGATGCAGATCAGTGCTGGTCTTGGATGAGAGTGACAGTGGACGTTATGACTATTGGAGGCATGTCCCATTCATGTTGCAGTGTAGGAGTGGTAACTGTATCCATGGAGGAAGGCAGTTCTGCCAAGATCAATGTGTTGGTGGTGCAGCATTGTGAGGCGTTGCTGTTGGGCCAACGGGACAAGTACAGATTGGTAATGAGCGAATGTTTTAATTCATCCATTACTGTTGATGAACCAGACTTCACTGCCACCTTCTTAATAAATCGGACTTTTGCATCCTGACTGCAACATGAAATTGGTCAGAGGACTGTGTGCCTGAAAGACTGTACAATGGGGTTTCTAAATACCTAGTTTTTTTAGAGATCAGAGAGGACTATGAGCAGGACAATGCTAAATTGTTGTCTTTGAGCAACGACTGGCTCGTACCATACCAGAAGAAAAACTGGGTTCTCAAAAGGGTTAATTGCCAACAATTAAAATATGAAACAGTAGATTAAATAAACGTCCAGTGATGGACTTTCAGGAATTCAACCATCACGTTGATAAATTTTGACAGCTGATGCAGATGTCTATGCAACTAAACTGCGTGAATAGTGGCAGAAAGGGATACAACGTTGACTTTTTGGATCTCAGGATTTGAATACGCACAGGTGGGAGGTCCATGAGTCAATTTAGCCATATCAGAGAATGAAAATTTGAATACTAAAGATATTCATATAAATAAAGGGATTCGGATTAAGAATTGGCTCCCCTCATGATGAAGGTGATCATAGGGGTTTGTGCATTATTTTACATCTTGACATCAGTATCAATGAAGATTCATGAAATCCTGATTTAGGAAAAGAACATCTGGCCCAGTTTGGGCTGGAATGCAAGGACCCAGAACGGTTGGAGGATAATCTGAATTTTGAACTTGGACTGTTTACGATTGTCACAATGGAACAAGGTAAAAAATGGTGGAGGTGATTTTTTTTTGGTTCCTTATGCCCCTGATGTTGTTATGTTTGACGGAAGGTGTTCTTTGTGTGTGGAAGAAAAAAAAAAAAACCTAAAAGTGTGGTTGGTTCCTGATATTTGGCCCAGAATGCTCAAGAAGGAGAGCAAGCAAGTTCGGTTTCAACGGGCTGGAAAAATCCAACGTGAAGGATAACTCCTTAAGCACATGGTGTCTGAGACCATGGATTCTGTGCAGTGAGATGATCCAACCTGTGGGGATTGGTGTGTAGATGGCTGGGAGCTGAACGTGTGGGTCGATGCCAGTTCCCTGGCAATCGGAGTGGCGTTAGGGAGCCACAAAACAGTGCTGGAGAATATTGCTGTCAGCGACCTAAAAGATTATGCTCAAAATATCAACACAACGAGGTGGACAATTTGTTGAAAGGCGTCAATTTGGCACTCCAGTGGCAGAGCAAGATGCTACGTAAAACAGATTCCATTGGCATGTACCACTGGGTATTGGACTTTCGGACTGGGAGCCTTTTTGACCACCAAGGCGGCAAATGGAATGCTCATCAGGAGGTGGCTGAACACTCAAGGAGCATTGTGGGAGAGTATCACCTGACTGTGGACGTGACACTGGTCCCATCAGCTCTGAATATAGCTTTTCGTGGTGACGAGAGTAAAATGCGATGGTTTGACACAATGAAGAAAAGCAATGGACCAGGGCCACTGATTGGTACCATCCATGTGAATGAACTGAACATAAGACCATACCAAATTTTCCATCCACAGGAAAACTTATTTGGTCACCCAGTTCATGGTGCACTTTTTTTTTATAGGAGAGTCTGGCCGTCAATGACAGAAGCAGCCGTTAGATCAGCTATACGGACATATGAAGAATGCTAGTCTATAGACTCAGCACCAACTCACTGGGAAAAATGAAAGCTTGAGGTAAGTGGGAACTGGCAGAGACTGAGAATGGATATCACCCACTATGGTGTCCATCATTTCTTAACGCTGATGGACTGTGCCAAGGTCGTGTTTTTTCAGTCTGGAAGCAATTGGCGAGTTTAGGACTTGAAGAAGATAACGATTAATCCTAGCTGAAAGGCAGTGTTCATCGGCGAAGCGGTTCTCCACGAGCTCTTCACGGACAACAACACAGCTTTCTGCAGCAGGGAATTCTGGGCCTAACCACATCTCCCGTGGAATAGATCAACTTGTGGTTCGTTTGCATATACCCCAGCTGGATTGGGATAGCAGTCGATACCACCACACAGAAAAATGAATTGTGGCCAGGATGTGCTGTTCCGACTCCAGGAAGCCGTCTACTGGTAGGGGTTGTAGAACCAAAAGATAATACATCACCTGGAGACGCTTTAGGAATCTTCAACAATAGGATCCCCAGACAGCTAACTGAGGGTATCGGGTTGATACTCCCCAATGGCGCCGTTAGATCATTTAAATGGCTCTTACCAGGTCGGAGATCAGGCTTAGGGTGAAGGGCAATTTTCGAGGTGCACCACCAAGTTCAACAGGGTGATGAAAATGATCAGCCCAGATCATTTCAAACTGGACGAATAAATATGTGTCCCATGAAAAGGATCTGCGAGAATAACAGTTTAAAACATCCGGAGAAGAAGAGATGACACATCTGAGAGCCGGAGCATGAAAGTTTGAAAAAAAACGAGGAAAGTGAAGAGTGTGTCAAAACCCAAAGTTGAGGGAGCAAGAGCAAAGAGCCCCACTCTCTGCTTTTAGAAAAAGCACCCATTGAAAATGAGCAATTCGGATATATACCTTTCGATCATGAGATCAGAGAGGATTGGAACGTAAATGGTTGTCTTACCTCAGAATTTGAAAAGCTGGGGAAAATTTCTTGCCTGCAAAGTGACAAAAAAGAAATATGGCTGCTATTGAAGACAATTTATGGAGGGCCTATCTCATCCAAAATGAGAAAAATTTGCACACATGCAAATTTGGCATCTTGGAATAGCATAAAATATTTGTCCAGCAGCACCAAGTGTCAGGGAGTCATTCGGCGAACTGCATGTAATAGAGTTGGATGTACTGATTGACAGACAGACAGACAAAAAGGAAGTCGAAGTAGGCGTGGCTGAGTTGGTGTCTGTTTCACAACTGCCCAGTGTAATGGCTGAGAAAGGGAGTCACGCAATCCATTTCCTTGAGGCAACAAGGAGGAGAAAAAAAAACAAAACAAAAAAAACCCTAATCATTTTTTTTTTCTCCTACAGAGAGCATGCAACCAAAATTGCATCAGTGGCAACCCTTAAAGAAACATTGCTAAAGGAGTGGCAAAATATGGATCAGATGACTGTTGATAACTTGATCAAATCCATGAACAATCAAATACAAGCACTGAAACTAGCAAATGGAGGACCTATTCTATACTAGTTCCAAATACTGTTTATTTATGTTGAGTTGGGATTACGTAATTAAATTTTGAAATTGGATGTAGTTTATTTCTCCTGGCTAAAAACTTTCCTTAGGCCACTGTAGTTTAAATATTGAAGCTGATATGCAGCTAAACTTTAACTGATCAGTTACTGATTCTCATATTCAAAATACATGTGTAAGAGAGAGAGAAAGGGTGGGGAGAGAAAAAGAAAAGAATACATTAAGATGTTAAAACAAAATTGATTAGCTGGTAAATGCGACAATTTCTGTTGAAATTCTGAGATTTTTTCATTCAAGTTCTTAAAATATATATATAAAAAATTAAAATAAAAAAGTATCCTTATCTTAGTTGTTTACATAATTTTTGGCACAGTCAGTTCTGTTTATCCTTTGGAGTCACTGTTCTATTTTTATTATGGAGTTATTACTATGGTTTGCTGGTTTATGACTCCCAATTACAATGAATGAATAAACCAATTTGTGTAGAGATCAATATGAGGTCATATGTTAAAACTAGGGGAAGAAACATCACTCGAGTTCAATAATTTAAAAAAAAAAATTCCTTGAAGGTTACAGGATACATGAGAAATACTAGAAATCATACTAACTAAAATATGATACAAACAACAATAACGTGAATATAAAAAATCTGTTAAGAATTCTCAACAGAAATAAATTCATAAAACATTTTTTCCTAACCTGACTTTGTTCTCATAAGCACCATAAAAAAGATGTTGACGTGAGCACCACTCATTAAGTACAAAGTGTAATGCAGGTTTTCCTGTTGGCCCAGGAACATTTGACAAGAAAGCAAGCACAGCTTCCATTTGAGAATGAATGAGGTGTGCAAATATCATCACCAAACTCTACAAAAAAAAAAAAAAAAAAAAAAAAAAAAAACTCTAAAAAAAAAAAAAAAATACAAGCTTGGGAATTTGGGTGAAATAAACCTAATTAGTCAATAAACTTCTAAAACTAAGAGTGGTGTTCGGATCAATTTCAGAGAAAAATTAAATAAAAAGTAAATATAAAATTAGTGAGCTTCTTGGGGGATTTTACAGTTTTATAATTTTTTTTTTTATTTGACAAAGGCATAGATTTTACCAAAATCAGTTACAATCAGTTATCAAAATGCAAGTATATCAGAGACTTCATGAATTAGAAATATCAGAGACTTCATAAATTAGAAATAAACTATCAACAGAATTTGCGAACAAAGAACTGATTAAAATTTTATATAAATAACCTTACCTGTATCACACTTAAGGTTTCAGAACGTTGCATTTTGCCCAAGACTGACCTAAGCATCAAGTCAAGGTCTTCTCCAAGTTGAGAGCCAACTTTACTTATTACCACAGAAACAAGTTTACCAACAAATGTTGCTGTAAATTCTGGTGTCTTTGGGTCGAGTAACTTTGCTATTACTTGCACAATGTAGAATAAGCCATTTTTGCCTAGAAAATGATCAATTTGAAACTTTAAATAGAATTTAAGAATTTAGCTTAATAAAAGCAAGAATTTCAGAAATTAAACCTATGAATTTTCAGCCACTTTTGCAAAATAAAATTGACTTATGATTTTTAGTAAAATTTTTATTTGGTAAGTATTTACTTACCAAAAAAAATTACTAAATTCAGATCATTATATGTTCACTAGTTATTTTACAAAGATATGTTCATAAAAGTATATATACTCAAGATAAATTTAATCCATTAGAAACTTTGTCCATACATATTACATAGCCAACTTTTACTATTAAGCATACAATTTTAAACATTGCAGAATTTATTTTTCATAGAAAATATTTATAACAATTACAAGCACTATTATAAATAAATGCGGCTAGCAGAGTAGCACATACAGTATAAACTCGAGTATAATGCTAGTTTTTATGAACATTTTTTTTTTTTATGCAGAAAAGGAAGGTGGGGTTGGGGTTCTTTACATAGATAAATTTTTTTCTGGAGGGGTTAAAATTCATGTATTTTTGGTGACTGTAACTGACCTACTAAGCCTACATTCTCATGGTACCTTTGGCTAACCTTAACCTTTTTAGTTGAGCAGTTATACTTACCTTGTTCATCTTGCCATACTGTCAACTGGCTCAAACCAACTGAAGCAAATGCACGGAGACACTCCCCACCACTCTAACAAAACAAAATTAATAGTTTCTTAAAATGTAGAAACAAAAATGCTATTTAACTTTCTTATAAAATTTTCTTTTTGGAAAATTGTCACTTATAAAATGTAAAGTATACTAATAAAAAAAGTATATTTCAATATGTGTTGTACATTTTATTTTATTTCATAAGTCTTTTTTCAAATAAAATTATAACTAATCAGTTTAAAATTGTCTTATTTGTTGAATGAAAAAAAAAAATCAATATAAATCAGTAGTAATAAACTTTTAATATTGAATATTTATTGATACAAAGATTGATTAGCACAAAAATGGGTTTTGTAATAAAAGTCAGTTCAGGAGTTGTATTCTAATTACTAGTGATATAATTGGTTACAAAAATTCAATCAAAAATAAATTACCAAAAGTCTTTATATGCATAAAATCTGCAACAGACACATTAATAAGTAGATAGTTTGGCATTTGGCAAATACCTGCATGGTTGAGTTGTCTTCCGTTTGTAAAATACAGTGTACAGAGGCTGGAAATGCATTCTGAATTAAAGCATCACTAAGTGGGGACTTGCTGCCTCGAACAAGGGTTTGTAGTACGTCTAGAGCAGCCTGTAGCAGAAATACCCTAATCAATGTTCAGTTTTTGTGAATGTTTTTGGGGGGGGGGGGAACAAAAAAAAAAAAAAAAAAAAAAAAAAGAGAAAAAAACTGACTTTCAGAAATCTTTATATTTCTGCATCAGCTTATATCAACAATTCAAGCTTAAAATATTTAACTAAGTTATTCTGTTTATATTTGTATTATAACTTCATAAGCCACATCAGTAGGTGTGAATTCAATATCAATGAAGCAGAATAATGCAAAAGACAATTACTAGCATTTAAGTATCATGTAACAGAAGGCAAAATAAAGAGGTAAAGTTTGAAATTGAAACATTTTCTGTCAACACAACCAGGTTACAACACCACCACCACTCTCAGATTACCCCATTTTTTTTTTAACACACCTCAAAACTAAGAACAATTGGAGAATTTTAGCTCCAGATATTCCATTATTCTGAAACATTATTTTCAACCCATCTGAAGATTTCGCCATTTTCCCTAATTTGATGCCATTTCGCAACATCTTAAAATGGTCATAATTGAATAAATTTTGATACAAATGGTTTGAAAATTTGCACTTGTATAGCTTTTTACTCAAGGAATCTAAAAACTATCAAAATGATTGTAAAACAAAGGGAAAAATCCCATTTTGGCATTCCAACATTTTCAGAGTTGATAAAAATTGAACTATGGTGTAATGCAGCAAAAAGTAATCTGATTTCCTTGACAAGCAAGGTTGGGACTTAGTAAAAAGAGATCGTAAAGTTGTATGAAGCATTAATATATATAAATAGATTGATGTGATGGCCTTAAGTTTAAATGCTATACAGCTTTCAATGATCACCATGAAACTATTTTGTGACAATTCTGTTTGATGTGTGGAAATTAAGATCAATTGAATAGAGGTGTGAGGGGGATCGGTACTAAGTTTTCAGGAATACAGCCCTGTAGTGTTCTTCATCTTGAGATATATTTTCATGATGTAAATGGTACATCAGGAAGCAGGGTACTAACTTAATCACTGAACCATATACTTTTCGTGATTTCCTCCTCCGAGTATTGGCACATGTGGAATGTACAAGTCACTTCTAAGGAGAAAAAGGAGGAATTTGCTGCAGGAAATTGTATTATGAAACTTATTTGAAATTCCCTGCATTACTGAGGGGTCATCTTTTGAATGCCCTCTAAATCCAACAGCAAATTCTAAAGTCTGACCCAAGTCTTATGGTACTGCTAGATTTTATGGATTTTTGAATTTACAAGAAAGTAGAGATATGTTACTTGAAGGGCTGAATGCATGATTCACTGCTTCAACAACTGGTTTAATGACTCTTTCTAAATCTTGACAGTTTAGTGTCTAAAATAAACATCGATACATTTGTCAATATTTTTTTAAATTTTCCATCCATAATGCTCTTATTTCAGCCATAGATTTGTCAGTCAGGATATTTGAAGAGGAAAGAACATGTCCTGTATAATTCTCTTAGATTTTACTGAGAATTACCATTATATGGTTTGAGACAAAATACAAGGATATCACTGGACAAAGGATCATCCTGCTGTGGTGTATTTCAAAAATGGCAACACTGATTATATTTTATCTCTGATTATATTGAGAATTATTTCAGACTATATTAAGCTGTTACCTAATATAAGATTAACAGAATATAGTGGCCAATACAAAAACTATAAAAATTTCATTAACTTGTGTCACCATTAGACTGATGCTGATTGGTCATTTTTTTTTTTTTGCCATCAGTCATTGGAAGTTTGCCTGTGATGGAATTGCTGGAAAATCAAGGCATTAAATAAAATGAACAAACCTTCAAAGACCATTAAAGGATCAAATTCTAAGCTGTGAAGCACTTGTAGCATTTTTCTTCACAATTAAAGATATCACTTACTATTCCATCTCTAATATAGTTCTTATTCGATAAAATTTGGATCAACGATACTGTTATGATGCTCAAAATTAGTAGCCGTAGATATCCTATGTATACTGACTCAAAGTTGCTCGTGAGCTAGTAATAGCTCTCTTTATGCTAATTACCTATTATCTAAACCAATCCCATTACATCTCTCTGAATCTTTTGAGTTTCATGCCTTGCGTTGTTCTACGTCTTCTCCTACATTCTCTCCCCCTCTCACTGGTTTCATGAGCATTTCTCATTCTGTGGGGACCTTGATCTAGTTCTTTTATTCTCAGTGTCCCATGTTTCATACTCTGTGTCTTCCAAATAACTTTGATCATCCATCGATTCCTCTGCCCTGAAATAAGAAATATCTACATTTGACCTAGCTTTGCTTTGCACTTGTAATTTTGGCTAGCTGGTCTGCATGGGCAACAATATTTTTACCATTCTTGCATATTAATGCTGTGTTGTATCCTTTTTGCATTATGAAATTTGCCTGGCTCATTTTCTTTGTTTTCATTAATAGAGTAAGACATGCTTAATGGAGCTTTAATCTGTCTGCCCATTAATGCAGACAGGCTAATTGTCAGAGTGTGGTATTGTTCTGTAACTAGGTATCCCAACACTCACTTTACAGCCGATGAAATTCTTAACACTACAAAATGCGTATATTCAACTCGACATGTTATTTCATTCAATATCTCCATAAAAACATAATCCATGCCAAATAAAAGCTTATTTCATGAACTTTGTTTCTATCTTATTTATTTTTATATGTACTACAGTGTGTGAGGAACATTACAGTTTGAAAATAGAGACATTTTGGTGATTTTGCAAAATTTTGGCCATTTTTTTCACTGACGGCAATTTAGACTTCCTCACATTTTGTAACTTGCGCACTCCGCAGGGTTTATTACAATTTTGGTAATACATTAGTTCGAAAGTTAACATTCTAAGCTTCATTTTCATATATTTTCTATTTTTTAATTTTAATAAGAAGTTTGTAAACAATTCAAATGAAAAGTTTGAGCGTAAAATTCAAATGCTTCTTGTAAAGTAAAAAACACAGGAAAATATATCAATAAAACACTCATTTAATAATCTATGAAACTAAATCAAAATCAAATATGAAAGAATAGCTCCATTTTTGCGCTGTGTGATTATGTGTAACCATGTGCAACAAGGTTCAGCCATCATTTCAATTCACACGACATTCAATACACAGCGTCAACATGGACACAAAAGAATCAACCAGCATGTTTTTTCTATGGACGAAATTTTCAAGGAAATTGATAAAAATTTGTTTTAAATATTAATTTTTATATGTAAAATGTAAATGGGATTTAAAAACCGTTTTTCGTCATAAAAAAATATGAAACAAAAATCAATTTGTTTGCTCAGATTCAAATCACAAAAAAGAAAACAAAAAAAACAAAGAAAAAAAACAAAAAAAAAAAAAACAAAAACGGACTTATTGATCACAAAAAATGTTCATATTCAAAGAATGAGATAAAAAAAACATTCTACAACAAAAAATTTAAAAAATTCTAGAATGTCTTTTATTTTTTGCAGTATTCTCACAATAATTATTAGCATTTCAGTTACTAAGTAACATTTTGTTTAAAGTTACCCCTTCAAACAATTTTCTTACTTTTTTTAAATTATCTAATGAATGGATTTTAGTTACGATTTATTGCTATCTAGATACAAATTTATGATTTAATATTCATTTTCCTAATTTATTATTTCTTAGTAATATTTATTTCATACGGATTATGATTGTTTATTTTATTCTAAAATATTTTAATGTGTCAGTTTTAAGGACCACTGTGGAAATAGGTTTGTTGAGAAAATATTTTAGTGCTTCCTTATTTGTTACTCAGGTGTATGGATGACTCTAAATTTATATTTATCCCTGATTGTATTTAATTTTTTTTTTTTTTATGAACTGCAAATAAACTCAAATTCAGTAAGAAAACAGACAATAATTTGTAGATGACTACTAAGTGTTAAGCTTCTTTCTCTCTACAGTCCAGAAATTGTACATGTTGAGTCAGGACTGTACTTGTTCAGCATCTGCTCCATATACATTCTAATCTGTTGATTTTAGGTCATTTTAACCATGATAAATGGAAAGAGCACCCCAGAAATGGTTAGATATGAAATTTGGTGTTTCTAGTGTAAGAAGTATTCATTTTATGACACAATTCAAGCAAGTCTAAAATCAGCTTTTCAAATACCTTGTGACAAAAGGTTAAAAAGCAATTTTTTCAATTTTGAAGTGGAATAATCCAGAATATATCCATTCTATCACTCCCAAAAAAATTAGGCATGTTACTGGTATAATCATAATGTGATATTTGAAATTTGGGATGAATGTGGGTCTTATTTCCAGTTTTATGAAATGTCAAACCTCAGGTTATGAATTGTTTGCATGTTCTTGCAGAAGTTTTGATTTATAAAGTTTGCATATTCAGACTGAATTTATTTAAGAAATATGCAGTGATACTATCTGTAATTTTTTATTAATTTCTTTTTATGTACCTAACAAGCTAGTATAATTTTAACTGTTGTTCTTAATTGCTTTTTAAAATATAGGAGTCCAAAATATGTCCTAATTTTGTCCTAATTCATAATAGACAAAAAAAAAAAAATCGAGCACATGTGTAAAAATAAAAATAAATCTGCCAAAATTAAACGGTTTGAGATATTTTGATGAAATAAAAACTGCTATCTTTGTTTTTCTTTAATCATTTCAGATTAAGAAGATGCAATCAGATAACACAGAATTTAGGACATCATGTTACCAATGTACCTCCCCTTGAGATTAATTCGGAGGAATTAATATCTTTCCTTTGGGATCTGGACTTAAACGTTCCACCCTCGTTCTTTTCTTTTTGCTTGTCCTTCTTTGGACAACTGTTTCAGGCAATAGTGGAGTTGGTATATCAAATAAATCATATAATACCTCCATTGGTTCTTCCTTTTTTTACTCATTTCTTCAATGTTTCTTCTCCTTAATTGGTTCAAATGTCTTTTGTCGTCATTTTTTTTACTTCTTATGTACAACATTTTACCAATTCTTTGCGTTACCCTCCATCTTGCCAAAATACCTTCCCATTTTTGTAATTTTTAAAAAAAACTATCTCCCGGCCTGAAATATTTCATATTTTCCTGATGCGTTTTGTCCTGGTAACTCTTTTTTCTTTCCGGCAGTAGCTTATTGAACACAGATCTAATTTTTCTAGCAAACATCAGTTCAGCTGGAGACATCCCTGATATTGCGTTTAGATTCAGTGTTATTCTGTATATACTAAAAAAACTGCTGTATATTACCATCATCTGTATTAGTACCATTTGTTTTTTAAGGGCTCTCTTGAGCGTATCAACAAACCGTTCAGCCTGTCCATTTGACCTAGGATGGTACGGTGAATAAATGTGATAATGGTCAATTCCCAGAGTCTTACAAAACGTCTTAAATTCACTTCCTGTGAATTGAGTTCCATTATCTGTGACAATTTTTTCTGGTACTCCAAACAGTGCAAACAGTTCTGTAAGAAAATCTTTTGTTACAGAAGCAGTGGTCTTTTGCACTTAAAAACCTCAGGCCACTTGGAATAGCTATCCACAACTATCAAGTAAAAACTACCATTCATGGGTTCAGCATAATCTATGTGGAGTCTGGTCCATGGAACATCTGTTTTTGGCCATGGTGTGTATTTTACTGGCGGTGCTTTCGCTGCCATTTGACACCCTCTACAAGTTTTAACTACCTGTTCAATGTCTTTGTCCATATTTGGCCAATAAACATAACTCCTCATCAGGGCTTTCATACGTCCAATACCAGGATGCCCCTGATGAAATTCCTTCAAAATCCGCTTTTGTAGTACAGCCGGTATCACGACCCTTCCAGCATATAACAGCACTTCATCACATATTGAATATGCTGGTGAAGAAGTTTTATACTTTTCTGAAGTTACAACTTCTTTCATTTTTTTTAATAAAAATGTCATTTTCTGATTTTAATTTTATTTCATCTAATGTCACCGGTAATTCTTTTACTGTGTTATACATTACTTCAACCAATTCATTTTCTGCTTGTAACGATCACCGTATCTTCTAGCAGTTCCGAAGACGTTGGGATCAGCCTAGATAAACCATCAGCATGGCTTAAATTTTTCGATGATAAAATTCCATTTTGAAATTGTAATTCAACAAAATAGTTCCCCATCGTTGCAAACGGTTTGCCGTATGAGTAGGTATACCCTTCTTCGAACCATAGATTGAAAGCAGCGGGCGATGGTCGGTCTGCAATATAAACCTTCTTCCATGTATATACTTATGGAATTTTTTACAAGCATAGATGATAGCTAAGCTTTCTTTCTCAATTTGAGAGTACTTCTTTTCTGCGGGTAATAATGTCCTTGATGCATGTGCCACTGGCTTCGTATTGCCGTCTCTGAATTTATGCAAAATTACCGCACCTATTCCGTACTCGCTTGCGTCCAATGCCACTATAATTTCCTGTTTAGGGTCATAATGTGTTAGTGATAATTCTGAAGTCAAAATATTCTTTATTTTGTCAAATGCCTTCTGACCATTCCACTTTGCTCCCTTTTTAAGCAATTTATTTAATGGAGCCGTAAGGCTGCACATATTAGGAATATATATCCCATAATAGTTAACAAGTCCTAAGAACACTTGTAGCATTACTACATTTTTGGGAGATGGCATGCTTTTGATCGCTTCTGCCCTCACTGGATCTGGTCTTCTTCCATCAGAGTCTATTATCTGCCCCAAAAACTTAATTTCACTCAAAAAATTCACATTTTTCAGCTGCAACTTTGAATCCATATTCTTCAATTTTTTCAAAAACCTTATTAATATGTTCCAAATGTTCATTTCGATCTTTACTTTTTATCAAAACATCATCAAAATATGCAATAGCGAAGTCCAACTCTGCCAGCACAGTGTCCATAATTTGCTTAAAAATACTAGGGGATACTTTCAAACCAAACGGCAAAATTTGTATAAACCCTTATGTGTATTGATAGTCAACAATTTAGAACATTCTTCGTCCACTTTCACTTGGAGATAGGCATCCGATAAATCCAATTTAGAGAATATTTTTCCTCCACTTAAACTTGCAAAAATGTCTTCTGGTGAAGGCAAAGGATATGTGTGGTCTTTTAAGCAATCATTTAGACCCATAGAGAAATTGGCACACATCCGAATTTTATTATTCTTTTTCTTAACATATACAACATGGCAGGCCCACTCTGAAAATTCAATGTGTGAAATAACTCCTAAATTTTCAAGCCGTTCCAATTCCTTGTCAATCTGTTCCAAAATACCAAATGGCACATTTCTTTTTCGCTTGAAAATAGGTTTTACATTTTCCTTCACTTCAAATTTTGCCTTCGCCTTTTTGCAACATCCAAGACCTTCTGAAAATACTTGTGGAAATTTTATTTTCAGATCTTTCAACAAATTTTCTGTAACCCGATTTTTACATCGAGAAGAAACATTAACTCTATTGCAAAAAGAATTTATAGGGAGTTCACATAAATTAAACAGTATAATCCAATCTGTTCCAAACAAATTTGAAGCATTTTTGTAGCTTTATACACTTTAGACTTTAGTGTCTTACCAACAAATGAAATATTACAAGAAAATTCACATTCAAAATGCAATTTCCTTCCAGAAATCCCGCTAGCCACTTTTTCAATCTTTTTAAGCAAAGGTCTGCCTATTTTAATCCATGTTGCTGTATTAATAATGGAAATATCACTTCCAGTATCTAGCTGTAGTTTAACATTTTTTCCATTAATTTTTACCTGTACGAATTTTCTTTTCTGCCCCTCCTCAATCTCTGACATTGACAATACAATATTCACATCTTTTTTGACTTAAATTTTTTCTTTTGCTTTTACAATGAGTACTTATATGGCCTTTATTGCCACACAAATAGCAATTTTTTCGTGAAAAAAAACATTCACTTTTAAAATGACCACCACTGCATCCAAAGCATGTTGGTTTTTTAATGTTTTTATTAACTATTCCCTTTTTTGGTTAGAATAGCATGGACACGGGATCGTTTTTTTCTTCAATTTGCGTATTGTCATGTTTTAAGTTTTCAATTCTTTGACATTCTTGCGTAACCTTCTGCAAAGTAATCTTGGAATTTTGTTCGAGTTTTGCCAATATTCGGGACCTTATGTCCTTATCTTTGCTAGAAGTCAAGCAAAATTCGTATACTTATTATTTTCATCTGTACCCAACTTTTGTAAAAGTAAACTCACTTTTTGTTCATCAGTCCAACCTTCACATTTTTTTTCAAATATTGTTTCAAATCTTCTTAAATACGCAGGAAATGTCATGCCCCCCTCTGGGTTAAATTTGAACTCAGTAATAGAATTAGCAATACCTTCGGCCATGAATGACGAATTTACTGAATTCTTAAGTAAAATGGCTTCATATAAAGCCTTTGTGTCATTTCGCTGCTGAACTTGTAAATCCAATAGTTGTTCCCGAAACAATTCTTGTTGCTCTTGTTGCTGAATTTGACTTTGCACTAGAGTTTTCGTTAATGCAATCAAATCTTCCATTATGTGTAATAGATTACACAAAACACTTTTCGAAAACAGTCAAAAAAGGGAAAAACACGTATATATCCAACAATAAGCACAAGTCTTACTTCTTTTTGGCACGTTGAAATCCTATTTCTTCGTGAAGAACAAAGCTCGACGTATTGTTTTTTTTCTTTCAGTGCGAGAAAAAAAAAAAATTATATAGTCCACCTAGAGTTGAAAAATTCTCCACTCAGCGTGATGAACGAATCTCTCGTCGACACTGTTATGATGTTTATTTGGGGTTAATAAAGACAAACGCCAAATAACACGTAACAATAAAAAGGGGTTTATTCGGTTGGTAAGTAGGTACAGAAATCGCCTGAGTAGTCTATAACTAGCTCAGCCAAGAACTTCTCCGACTCTAGTCTGTCTTTTGACATGCCACTATTTAACGTCTTTGTAGACAAGTTCATCTTTAAGAGGGGTGGTAGGTTTCCTACACAACATCCACAATCCACATGAACCATGTTTCCTATGGAAATAGACCATGGTTCTATTTCCATAGGACAAGAATGTAACTTATTGTGGCAAAAATTATTTATTTTGGCACATTTAAGACATTTGCATACATAATTCTCCATGTCTCAGGTGTGTCCTAGCCACCACGCTTCCAGTTTTAACCATTTTTGTGTAGCAGTTATCCCACAATGCACATCATCATGTACACATTTAATCATTTCTTTTCTACATTTTTCCAGTGGTATGACTAAATTTTCTATTGATAGTTTGTATCTGGTTTCTTTATATGGTCTTTCTGCTTTTGAACATTTACTCCATTTATTGTTACTTATTTTAGATAAAATTCGACTTAAAACTGGATCTTGTAAATCATAACTATTCTATTCTTGGGCAACACATCCATTTCCACCCAATGCAAAAATTCATCCTCAACATTTTTTTTAATGTTTTTTTTTTATTGTTTTGTTCCTTTCCAAATCTTAGTAGGGATAATGTGTCTACGTGTGGTATCGTGTTTCCCTTCACATATTCTGAATCATAATCAAAAGCCATTAACTACATAGCCCATCTAAATATTCTGGATTATGTAACTTTCGGCTATTCCTTCCTAGGATGGAATTATAAATTCTAAGGGCTTATGATTGTATCTCAACAAAAATTCAAAAATTTTTTTTCCTCATAAAAATCGTCTTGCTCTGGTCATACTCCATACAATTGCAAGTGCTTCCTTTTCAATAATTCAGCTGGTGTCAATGTCCTGGAAAGATACATCACCTTCCTGGGACAAAATTGCTGATAGAGACTGACCACTTGCATTTGTGGTTAATGTAATGTCATTTTTAGTCTAATAAATCTTGACCACAGGTTTTTTTTTTAGATAGAGCTTCTTTTAATTTAATGAAGGCTGTTTGATGTCTACTAGTCCATTCAAACTTCTTAATATTTTGACAAGAATTTGCTATAAAAATTTGCTAATCTGAGAAATGATTCCAATTCTTTTTTATTAGTTAGAGAAGATACATTTAAATTTTTTTGTATTAATGTCAGGTCTGGTGAATTATCATTTACCGAAATTTGGTAACCCAAGAATGTTAATTCTTTGCAATTAAATATACACTTATTTTCATTTATCGTCATTTCTGCCTTCCTCAACTTATCCATTACAAATTTAGTTTCTTTGTTTAGTGTTCTTCAAGGGCTGCACCTAAATATATATATATTGTCCAGATAAATTATCATATTTTCTACTTTCCCTGCTAACAAATTTTCCATAAAAAAAAAAAAAAAAAAAAAAAAAAAAAGAGGGCTGCTGTCTTAATTCCAAATGGTAAGAAGGACCATCTAAGTAAGCCTATGGGGGAGTTTATTGTTGTGATTTCCTTAAATTCGTCATCTATTTGAATTTGGTGGTATGCATTTTTTAAATCAGCACCATTTAATATTCGTGAAGGTGTTCTTTTCTGTTTCTCCATTCTATTGAAAAAAAAAAAAAAAAAAAAAAAAGAAAAAAGAAGCTTGTTTGACTTTTTACATCGTCATGTATTATTTCAACATTTTTACATTGGTATCTCGCCATCTACATACGACTTGAAAGTGATTTTTCTTTTTGCCCATTACATGTCTATCCCCATGCTGGACATTTCTCTCTTTGATTCATGTTTATAGTTGCAATATCTGTATTTCATCATTGTTCTTATTTCACATGTGTCCATAAGCTCAGGTGTTGGTTTTCATTTGTATTAAATTTTTCAATTAACTTGTATGAAGTCAATACAAGCTTTTAAAGTCATTTGGTTTGTAACCGCTCTAAAATTTTTACTCTATGATGTATTGTACAGTCCTTGTACCAATCGAAGTTGAATTTTTCCTCTGTGTTTATCTCTTGTTGTCCTAGTTCATGAAATTCACAATATGTGCTGGTATCTCTTAACCTTCTTAGATATTTCCTTATAGGCTCCCCAAATTCTTGTTTCAATGATAAGAATTTGGTTCATTCGGCTATGATCAATCTTTTCTTTGATTGAATATATTCTCAATATTATTTCCGATTTCTTTTAATGGCAAGTTTTCAATTTCAGCCCGGTAAGTCATTAACAAAATCTGCCTAATGGCTTCGCATCCTGCAGTGGCCAAAAATAGATCCGCGATTTCTTTCTGTCCTTCAGGTGTTTGGTCATATAATTCTTTATTCTGGCATGTACCTCAAAGCATTTTATCCAAATCTTTACGTTTTCAGGTTCTTTTGTGTTTGAGCTCTGTCAGGTGACGCCATTTTGTTATGATGATCAAACAATAGCTGTAGATATTCTACATACACTGACTCAAAGTTGCTTGTGAGCTATAGTTATAGCTCTCTTTATGCTAATTACCTATTAGCTAAACCAATCCCATTACAGATACCAACTGAGAAATACTGTTCTCAGTACATGTATCACTTTGAACCTGAAACAAAATCTTTGATAAAAGGAAAGTAACTGGCTGAGGATTCAGTGCTTTCCATCACACATCTTAAACACTACTGATGATGCTGATGAGTATATATAGTGTAGTCATTGAAGCCAATGGATTATGCCACCTGTAAATATGAGTTATTATTAGTTGGTTATCATTTTTTAAAAATAAACTCTGAGGAGAGAGAGAGATGCCACTTTAAAATTCGTGTATCTTCATGAGCTTGCTGAAAACTTACTGGCCATCATGTGACAAGAAGAAGATGTAACATTTTACTCAGAGAGCAAGATAAATAGCCAAAAACTTGAAATAATTTTTCTTCATAAACTTATTTTGTATCTTAAACATATTTGTTATATATTAAACTGAACCCAAAATTACTTTCATAGCTGAATCCACATAAAAATGTCTGCAGTTACACTAGTATCTTATTTCAACTGAATAAAATATTATCCTGTAAGAATTCAATTTTAGATATCACTCTTAAAATTTTCCTTATCAAGATATGCGGATAAATGTTTTATTTGAATTTTACAGCATGATTTAATTATGAAGGTATCATATGCAATTTGATATTACATTTTCAAAGTCATACTTGTGATTGCTCAGAAAAACATTTAAGTTTTTACTGCATTGAATCATTTATATTTTTTCTCTTTTGAAAGTTGAATGGAAAGGCTTTCCCCCAAATTTATGTTTTGCAAAATCTAATGGACATAGAAACTATATAATTCTTCCTAAACTGCCCCAATTTTGAATTGTAATGAAAAATATATTCCAATAAATTTGAGAAGCTCTAACTCAGAAATTACTCTTCTGTTTAGTGTATCTGACTACTGTAAAAATATGGAAAAGTTTTGATGGAGGTGGTGTCAATTTGAAAAATTGCTGGTTGACTTGACATAAAATGTTCCAATTTGAGAAATAATAATAATAATAATAAAAAGAAAAAAAAAACAAAAAAAAAAACAGCATAGGATGAGCTGGAGATTCAAACTCAGAATTAATATAATCCAGCAAGACAGTAATACATGTCCATCAGTTAGATGAAAGAAAAATGGGTTTAATTCTAATGGCATGGACAATCTGTTTTCCTTATCTACATAAAATTGTGGACAAAATCAGTGACATGAGGAGTACTATCAGGGCTATAAAGAATCTGAAATATTTTAGTTGAGTGTTGTTCCAACAAAACTGAAAATACTCAGAGAAATGATTTCTGTGGAGTGCCAATATAAAAAGCTGGTTAATTAAAAGTAACAACCAGCAGTGTGTTATAGGTCAGTGATTAATGACTATTGGTGTCCTTAAAATTCAAGAAATAGACTAATTAAAATTAGATTACCTTCCAGTTTTTGATGCAAGTTTTATTTATTGGTTTGGCAAGAATAGAATTAATGCCCAGTTCAAGTGGCAAAATTTACTGCAATGAAGAGTTTCTATTGTAAACTTTTTAATGTAAAACCAAACTCCTTCAGGAACTGTGAACACTTTCTATCTTGTAAAGCGGATAGAATTAAAAATTGTATGAAATCATCCACATAATAGTGGTATTCTTTCTTTTTATGTGCCAGGTACTTTCAGGACGTAGGGGATCATGGTTCTCCACCTCCCTCTATCCCTTGCAGCTCTCAACAAATTCCTTCCCTCTGCTTCCTCCACCAGACCACGTTCTATCATCCAGTTGCTTAAGTGCCAGGGATATCATGCATTGTTTTCCCTTATCTCTCTTTCCCTCTGTTTGACCTGTGAGTACCAGATTCTCCAGGCCCTCCTTCCTCATTATGTGTTCCAGAAACTTCCTGATATTAAATATAAACCTCCTCATTGTTTACAATCTCTCTAAGATCTCATCGTTGCTCACATGCTTGGTCCATGATATCCTTAGTATCCTCCTGTAGAACCACATCTCTCACCGAGAGTCTCTTCATCTTTGAGGAAATTGTTCAACATTCACTGCTGTAAAAAACAGATGTCATGTAACAGTTCAGTATTCTTTTCTTTGTTACCAAAGATATCCTCCTGTCTCGCAATACTCTGCCAAGTTTTTGGAACGTGTCCTTGGCTATCCCAATACGCCTATGGATCTCTGTGTTGCACTTATTGTCAAGACCCTTCCCAGGTATTTAAACTTCCGCATCTGCTTGATTCTAGTGTTCCTGACCTTCAGATTGCATTTCAGGCTCATCCTCTTACTGACGACAATGCACTCCGTCTTGTAGTCCCTTCTCTCACTCTCCGTCGTTACCTTATGTAGGAAATTTTGTAATTTCATTTCCGTGTCTGCTATCAGTATTGTGCCATCTGTGTATCTTATGTTGTTAAGAATGTGGCTGCCAATGCTAAATCCCAGTAGGACTTCCAATTTTCTCAGAATCACCTCGCTGTATAGGTTAAACAGGTCAGGTATGTAATGAGCATGCGCGGAAACGTCCTCGAACAGCGTGTGTGTGTTGTCGTTGGGCACACCTTCGAGTACCATAATGGACTCGACTGAGGATTACAAGAAGACGCACGAGTCGTTTGGTATCTTTTCTTGGGTGACACAAGCCGTTGCGGTCGGTCGTCCGTTGGCAGCAGTCTTGGGTGCCGTTTTGCTCGTTTGCTGTCGTAAAGTAGTAGGCGTTTGTTTTCGTGTCGCAAGTAGGGTTCGTTTTCGTGTCGCATTTGTTTCAGGTTAGCAAGAAGGCGTTCGTTTTTGTGTCGCAAGAAGTTGTGAAGCGGAGGGCAAACACTGTTACCACTGGATGGGATGATGAAGTGCAGGACCCTTTTCTAGCCCAGATGATCGACAACATTTTTAAGAGACTAGACCAGGACAATCCAGTGAAAGGTGACTGGTACATCAGTGAGCAAAATCTAACCAAGCTCCTTAGCCACCGGTGTGGTTGTGGAGAAAAATGGCAACGTGGCAGAAGACGCAAGCTGGCTCCGACCGGTGCACGAAGACAAGCACATAAACTTGGCTGAGCTCGATGCTGTGTTGCGAGGTGTCAACCTTGCATTACAATGGAAGGCCAAAACCATTCATTTATGGACAGACTCAGCATGTGTGCATTGCTGGGTAGCTGACACTGTCCGGACGGACGAGAATGCACACCAAGGCAGCCTCCGAGATGTTAATCAGACGTTTGCTAGCCACACTCCAAGAGTTGACCTTAGAATACGAGCTGGACATTGATAGGGAGCTTGTCAAGTCATGCAACAATCGAGCCGACCAACTTACTAGAGTACCGCAGCGATGGTTAAATGAAATGCGCAAAATAACGGAACCCAGAGAACCTATGTGCACTGTGGCTGAAGAGCGAGATGTTGCTCAAGTACAAGCCATTCATCAATCCAGCGGACATCCTGGTGTGAAGAGAAATCTATTTTGTGAAGTTGATCGACCCAAGAGTAACAAAAGCTGAGGTGCGAGCGGTGGTTAGGGGATGCAAGGAATGCCAGTCAATCGACCCGGCCCCTGTGCGTCGGAAACCGGGAAGGCTTGATGTCTCGGAAAATTGGCACAGGGTTGTGATGGATGTAACCCATTTCAGACATCAACTATACCTGACGCTGATAGACTGCGGCCCCAGTTGTTTTGCCATTTGGAAGCCCTTGCACCGCCAAGACTCTGCTAGCATCATCAAGGAGCTGGAAGTAGCGTTTTGTGGAGAGAGGTTTGCCACGTTTGCAAAGATGTGGAATGTACAAATACGATTTCGCTGTGCCCACGTACCATTGGGGAATGGGATATTTGAGAGATCCCATCGTACAATAATGCGCATCGCGACGAGAACATGGTGTTCAGTTTTGGAAGCTGTATATTGGCACAATGTTACCCCAATGAACAATAAAACAGCTTCAACTGCACCGGTGAATGCAACCTACACTTACAGTGTCCGCATTAAGGGTATCGACGCAGCTTTGGTGTGTGACGACAGAGTTGCCAATCCTTATACGGTAGGAGAGACTGCCTGGATGAAAAATCCACACGGAAGGTGTACGACACAGTTCAACAAGGGTACGGTGACACAAATTAATAGCCCACACTCCGTCTGTTGATGGAATACTGCGCCACATGAAAGATGTGCTTCCAGCGTGCAGGAAGGATTATTCCATCAGCAACCACGTTAGTTCTTCTTCTGATGATGAAGATGATGAAGCCCCGATGGTATATATAAAATCAAAGGAAGAGCACACCTCAGAGAGTAGCATGCCTGATGAACCTATGCGGGATGAGCTCAGCGAGACATCTGAAGAGAGCACCACTGAGGAAGCGCTTGAGACCATACCACTGAGACAGAGCACCAGGCAGAAACGGCCTGCCCCACATTGCCATTTGTGTGATCTAGAGATTAGGGAGGAGTGTAACAAGCATGCGCGGAAACGTCCTCGAACTGCGTGTGTGTGTTGTCGCCGGGCACACCTTCGAGTACCATAATGGACTCGACCGAGGACTACAAGAAGAAGACGCACGAGTCGTTTCGTGTCTTTTCTTGGGCGGCACAAGCCGTTGCGGTCGGTCATCCGTTGGCAGCAGTCTTGGATGCTGTTTTGCACATTTGCTGTCGTAAAGTGTTCATTCGCAAGAAGGTGTTAGTTTTTTTGTGTTGCCTTAGTTTCAGGTTTGCAAGAAGGCGTTCGTTTTCGTGTCGTAAGTAGGTGTTTGTTTTCGTGTCACATTCATTTCAGGTTCGCAAGAAGGTGTTCGTTTTTGTGTCGCAAGAAGTTGCCCCCCCCCAGTTTTCTCACACACGGTAAGAAGACGCATCCTTGCCATACGCCCCTTTCTATTTTTGTGTATTCACTGAACTCGTTCCCTATGTGCATGCATGCTGTTTGCTGCCAGTATAAATTCTTGATTATTCTGATATCTTCCAGAATATATCGAGGTTGCTGAGCAGTTTCATCAGATCCTTGTGGTGTACTTTGTCGAAAACCTTTGTGTCGTCTATGAAACAGGTACACGTCCTTCTGCATCTGTATTACTCTTTCTGATAGTAGTATCATATGCAAATGAGGATGACAACATAAATAGAGAGCAGAGGGTGAACAAAGCAGCATTAGTCAGCGAACCTGTTTGCTAAACATAACATGGAGAACTGTGCTACGATTGATACTACTAAGAGAGAAATACACATCACAACAATGGCGTCACTGATAGGATGCTTGAATGCATTGGAACATCCTGAACAGAGAGACATGGATCAGAATTTTTTCAGCATTTGCAAGAATAAAAAAAACTAAGAGATACCAAGACCAAAGGAGTAGAAAACGAGACAATGGATTTATTTCTTGCTATTGCTGGGTGTGAAGCAGTGAAGAAATTTTCGACAATGTGTTACCTGAGTGAATTAGAACAAATGACATTTGAAGAAATTGTCAAAGTTATAAAAACGAACATAAGACCAAAGAAAAGATTGTTGTTGCTGAAAGAACCAAGTTTTTAGAGACAAGACAAGCACCAAATGAGTCCATTATACAGTACTTACATAGATTAAAAGAATGTATTAAGTACTGTGAGTTTGAAAAATTGGGAACTCAGGAAATGACCATAGAAGATAAATTAATTCTTTTCAGGATAATTGAAGGTTTGCAAGACCAGAACCACAAATGAAAAATACTGGAAGCTTCACAAAGTTGTAACATGAGTTTGGAGGCTAGCATCAAATTTTTTTTTTCTTTTTTAACAACAGTTAATTAAAGACTTTAATCAACCAAAAGAATTCGAGACATACAGGACAAGCACGACCAAGTCTATAATTAAATGTAGATGCTGTGGAAAAAATACCGAAAGAGACAAGTACAAATATTTCGCATTAGGAAAAGTACGCTCAAATTGCAAAAGAGGCCATTTTCAGAACATACAAAAAATACCAAACTCCTCTGAAGAGGAGGCTGAAATACACACACACACACAAAAAAAAAATGAAAAAAAAAAAAAAGAGAAAAGAAGAATTGAAATATAAAACAGCAAATTTTAGTGAGGGTGAACAAGGCAGGCATGACTATAAACAAAGACAAATGTAGTTTTGACAGCAAGAAGATATATCTAGGATATCATATATCGAAAGAAGGCATATCACCTGATGAGAGATTAACAAAAGAAAATAAAGGAAATAGCTCCTCCAACAAAGAAAAAGGAGTTAGAATCCTTTTTGGGGCTGATAAATTTTTATAGTAAATACATTCCAAGATACAGCAACATAATAGAGCCATTTGCAAAATTATGCAAGAAAAATAATGAATTTAACTGGACACCAGAGCAAACTATCGCTTTTGATACAGTAAAGAAAATACTGAGGAGCAAACCAATAATAAAAGTTTTTGATCCACAAAAAGAAGTAACATATGCAAGTGAAAAGGCAATTGCTGCTATTGTATTGCAGGAAGAACACCTTATCATGTACATATCAAGAAGGTTAACGCCAGCTAAGTTTAACTACTCAAATATTGAAAAAGAAGCATTGGCGGTTATATGGAGCATGGAAAAGGCACAAAATTTTTTGGTAAGAAATTCTTATTAAAATCTGATCACAAGCCATTGGAATTCATATTTAACCAGAGAAAAGAATTGCCAAAAGTAACATCGTCAAGGATTTTGAGATGGGCAATAAAGATGATGGCATTCGATTTTGACATAATATATGTAAAAGGAACACTATCCCTTACATAGATGCTTTATCAAGATTGCATTTCAAAAATGAAACAGAAGAAAACAGGAAAAGCTGAAGATAAAATAATACACTGGGTTGAAATGGATGTTCTTCCACTAAATAAACTCAAAATAGAAACAAAGCAAGACCCAGTATTAAGCAGAATAGTGGAGAGAATAAAAAATAATGTATGGAGCAATTGTTTGATGGCAGAGCAACCCTTTAATGAAACAAAGAAAGTTACAAGTTTGGTAATATACAAGTGTATTCAAAAGATGTGAGAAAGGACATTATATTAAGGATGTTAAAATGGTAGAAATCAAAAAAATTTCAAGTGGAAAAAAAAAAATTCAACTCATGGCCCAAGGAAACAGAGCTATGGGTTAGGGTTCACATGGATCATGTGCATATCAAAGATAGGGGATTGTTCTTAGTATTAGTGGATTTGTATTCAGGGTGGCCAGAGGTTGTCAGAGTAAAAGACAGAAAAGCCACCACAATAAAGCAAGTACTAAGAACGATATTCTCAAGGAATGGAGTACCCCAGACACTAGTCACTGACAATGCACCTGAATTTTGCGATGAGAATTTATGCGTGGGGTTGAAACAGATAGGATGTGCCCCATACAAGACACCACTGTATCATCCACAATCTAATGGCATTGTCGAAAGAATGGTACAAATGGTGAAAATGGGATTAAAAGCAGTTTCATCACATAATGAAAACACAGAAGTGTATTTACCGAAAATGCTTCTCAGTTATAGATCCATTCCAATATGCAGGAAGCAAGCTGAGCTTTCTGGCATTAATGGGCAGATGAATCAGAGCCCCCTTATAATTATGTCCTTTTCAATGAAACAAAATGTTATGGTATAGAAAGAATAAAAAAGCTAAGCCAGAACAAGCAAATTTCCTGATACAAAAAGGACACAACATGGCTATACTAGAGAAAAAGGGACAAAATATAATAGCACATGCAGATCAATTCAGAAACAGAAACAAATTGGTGATGTGGAAATGGAAGAACAAGAAGAGACAGAAAGTCACAAAAATGGAAACAGCAGGAAAAAGAAGAAAGTGAGAGTGAAAAGACAGACAAGAGTGAAAAAGAAAATGAAGACCAAGATCATCAAAAAAAAAAAAAAAAAAAAAAAAAAGGAAGGAAAGCACAGTATGAGAATCAGGAAATAAAAGAAAAAACAAGGATGTGACCCTCTGATTCAGGAAGGTTTAGTATCATATGCAAATGAGGATGACAACATAAATAGAGAACAGTGGGTGAACAAATATTTTTAGTCAAGCAAACCTAAATTTGCCAAAATTTATTCGTGGAGAACTGTGTTTAAATCAGAAACAAATAGGTAGAACACTTAAAACATAAAATAAATTTCTGCTATCAATTTTGTTAATTATTTATGTTAATGATTGATAAAACTGATAGTGAGTTAAATGACAAAAAAATCTTTGAATCATTAAATTTTGCATCTTCTTTGCAACAGAATATCTTTTGGTTTAAACTGTGAGATGTTGAAAAAGTTATTTTACTCTAGGTGAGATATCATAATGGAATATTTGAATTGACAAAATCTTTATACTTTTAGTTAGTTTCTGCAGATATCCTGGCAACAAGTCATGAAGCAGAATTAGATCTCATTGATTAACCAGTGCAAATCACATTTTGTTTAAATGAATCTGCATTTCAACCGGTGCTAGCTATAAACCTTGGCAGTAATGATCTGGTTAGATTTTAGAAAGCTTTAATGGATAATGTTGATTGCAGATCACAATCTTATGTTGGCGTAATTTTGGTTTTGGAAAGTGTTTTTTTATGATCACATTATTGAGAGATTGTCATGTAGAATACATGTGTAACCCATTTATCAAGTTTCTTCACCTAGCCAATTTTCTTCTGATATTATTGAAATACTGAAATCTATTATCTGAAACATTTCATTAACACTTTGAAATAGGTTTTGTTCAACTAGTGCTAACCAGAGGATGTCATTCAAATGCAAGTCATCCATCTTGATTCTTCCAGACTTTTATTGTATGTTTTAGAAACTATCACCATACTTATAGATAACAGTCTGGATCCAATTTTTAGATATAAAATTCTGTTATTGCTTTATCTAAGATATTATGAACAACTTAAGTCTACAGAAAAAAAAAAAAGTAAATGAAAATTTTTTTCAGGTTCAAGATGAGGGGCATATAATTTTTTAAGTTAAATTCTGAAAGAGATTGATATAAAATTAAGAGGACATTTTAATCATTAGGAAAGAGTAATATATTTATGTGCAACTATAATAATGTATTTGAACACAAACAGCTTATTGTAAAATTGGACTTTATTTTATGAACCTAATATTTTGCAAAAATAAATGATTTTTTCATGGCAGAAAAAGTGTGAAATAAATTCTCATAAGGTTAATAATTTAAAGAGATTAAAAAAAAAAAAAACATCAAGCATTAAATTCTGATCAGATGTAAAAAGCAGTTCTTTTACAGAACTATTTTATTAATAGATACCAAGTGAATATCACGCTGAATGATTGCTTAATGCTGAGTAAAAGGAGTTGTCAACCCTATATTGAATATTCATAGGTGGTATTATAAAAACTCATATTTTATTTATATAAAGATAACATTCAAATGTAAGAATCCAGATATCTTCCAAAAAAAGATTCCTTTCAATATATAGCCAAATATTAATGATGAAGAATAATACAAATTTTAACAGAAAATTTTTTTTTTAAATATTAAAAAATAGATTTTTGTAATTATTCTATATTTTACAAATTTGAGTTGTAAATAGTATTTCAAATAAGAAACCCCCCCAAAAAAAAAACAAAAACAAACATACTCAACAGCTATTAACCCAACTGTTTAATTATCTGGAGGGGCTTGCTTTACAGAAGAGTTCAAAAATATCTTGTTGTAATGGTAAAATATATTGAGCATTTTCTATATTAATACTCCCACCATATCTTCTACTAAACTGACAATTAAAGGATCTGCAAAGATTAAATATATTCTTTACATGCACAATATCTAACAATTTTATCAATTTCAAATGTAAATATAGGTAAGTCTAGCAAAGTATGTAGAATGTAAAAATTTGACAAACTCTAGTGTTAGGCAATAGTTTGCTTACATGAAAACATTTTCAGAGGTACGATTTCTGTTAGCACTATTTGTGATATTCATACAAATACTGATTAGTAGTGCTTGTAAAACATATCTGTAAATGTTATTTTTTAGAAAACTGAACAAAAGTTAGATTTTGCCCTAAATTTATAAAAGCAAAAAAGCTATGTAATTATTAATTATATTGCTATTAGATATAGAATATGATCAATAAATAAAAGTTTATATTTATATGATTTAAAGAAGAAATAAATAAAATGTAATAACCAACAAAATCAACTGAGACATTACAAATGGTAATTGATAAAGATTTGACAGTGAGAGTTTAAACAGTAAATAGGACAGTGTGCACACATTAAGACCACCATATGTTACTCATGATACACTAGAAAAATATAGAGTAAGCACTCACCACTACTGTATTTAAGGAAGACTGCAATGGTAAGTGGAGTAACTTTAGCTTCAACACTCGCTGTGAAATTGTCATCAATCTGGAAAAAGAGAAAAAAAAAGAAATAAAAGAAAAAAAATTCCTTAGATAACATCATCATATAATGCCAATCATCAGAAACAGCTCAAGAGATACTAACAAATTTTCTATTCTTGTTATAGCAATATTAATAACTTCACAAATACATTTCAATTCTACCTCACTAAATGTTAAACTGAAAGCTTATACACATTTAATATCATCTACTTAATCATCTAAAGTTAAAATTTATTTGTTTTTAAAAAAATATAAAAATGTTGAAAATATTTGGACATACCTAAATTCTTATGCTGATAATATATAAATAAATAAAGATTTTGTAACAAAGTACTTTTTGAAAAAGTGAAAATATGTCAACAACTGTTACAATAGTAGAAGAACACTCACGGCTAAGACAACAATCAAAGTTTCCAGACTAAGGGCTAAAACATTAGATGAAAACTGAGTGGTAATAGAGAGAAGACCTTCCATGATGTTTGGGAGAAAGTTGAACAAAATCTGGGTTGTACCACAATTTTTTAAGTATTCACAAAAGCCAAATACAGCTCTGACAGCAGATATTCTCACACTAGCAGGTTGAGTGGGGTGAAGACCTGTCATTGTAGCTTGCAAAAATCTGGAAGAAAGTTAATTGTCTTAAAAGAAATAATCACTGTTTTATAAACAAAATATCAGTAATTTCTATAAATTAAATTACAATCTGAAATTGATTATTGCATATGAATTAATGATGGTAAATGTTCAGGTTTGGATATAACTGCCAAGCAAAAAATTCACCGATCCAATTTTATTGAATAGATAATTGAAAGGTACCAACTATTATTAACAGGTCATTTGAGGTTACAAAAGTTGGCAACATGCCATTTCAAGTAAAAATATTATGCATGATTTTTGTAGAATGATGCAATTGAAGAAATTAACTCAAAACTATTGCAATAACTACTTGGGAAATTTCAGCTTTGCAAATTAATTTATAGCGTTTTAGACACTTCAGAAGCAATAAAACTTTCCTAGCTGTTAAGAAGCTTCTCTGAAATGTCAGAAGTAATTATTCTCACTGAAGTAATTAGAAAAGAGGAAATATTAATTTCTTGATATTCCAATTATTCCAACACTTTTGAGATTTTTGTTTTCTTGTCTTGAAGTCAGAACACTATAATCACTTGACTGTATTCCTTTTGCATGTGAACAGTTCTTTGTGAACCTTTTGCCTTATTATTGTTACTTTTCCCAGTTTTATCTTGCATATATATTGTTTGCTTAATATTATTTTGCACATTTTTTTTTCCTTTCTTTTCTTAGTTTATTGGAAACTTAGTCAATTCTGTTTGTTGTGCATTATTACACTTAATCTCTACAAGATTCCCAAATAGCCTTTTTACATGAGTACCTGGCAGAAGTACTGATGTATGCCCAGAAGCTGTCAATCTAAGACACCACAGTTTTCTTTTGGACATCAGAATATTTTTCAGCAACAGCTATTTTTCATGTGTAATTGATAGTTATTTCATTTACTGTGGAAGAAGAAATATATTAAAGAAAATATTTTTCCTGTGTTTTATTTCAAGTTAGTTTTTTCCCCCTTGACTAGAACCAAATATTGGAACAAATGTTAAATGTGAAAATTTATTTCCATAAACAAGTTGATAATGTACACAACAATTATCCAACTTAAATCTCTAAAAAATGCATAGTTATAAAAGTTTCCATTGTAAAACAAAGAAATTAAGATTAAAATATCCAAATGATAAAAGCAAATCATTTTTACTTTTCCATTATCTCAGGATCCATTACGGCTGCAAACCGACTACCAGTCCAAAGACAGCGACCAATCAAAAATGGTGAGACTTAAGAAAAAAAAAAAGTTTAATGAAATTAATTCTATTTTAACAGATTAAACACATTCATACATCGCAAAATCTAATCAATAGAATTTCATATAAAAACAAAATTGCAAGCACAATTTTTTAATTAGATTAGCTTTCTTTTGATACACAGATTATCTATTTCAGAAACCTTTTAATATTCTGCAAATTAACAATTGCTTAATAGATGCTGTTAGAATTATAGCACACAAAAATGCCTGCATTCTATGAGGGTTGGCTGAAAACATCATAGGTTGACTTATAATGAGATAATGCTAGAGCTGTGAAATCTTGCATGCATTAATTTCAACTCTTCTCATTAATAACTGCATTGCTTCTTTCCGGATAAACTGACATCTGTTTAAAGGCTTCAAATGTAAACTAATAGCAACTTCTCTTGAAAATGGACAGAATTTGGCATCATGGCATTATTAAATACTGGCAGTAAAAGGGTTTAGCCTCCAAGGAAATTCCACGTGCAGACAGTATCAAAGGACAAAATGTCAAATGGACAAAGTGTTGAATGGACTTAGTAAAAAATATAAATCTGAATTATGATGTTTAAAAATAATTGAATTTAGTAAATAAACTGAATTGTAAGGTAGGTGCATATTTATATTCCCTAATGAATGTGTGTGTGTGTGTGTGTGTGTGTGTGTACACACAATTTTATTTGGTAAAAAATAGAGCGTAATAAATGACCCCCGTCCCAAATTGAACAGCTAACCGATGATTATAGAGGCTTAATCCCTTTCAAGGGAATTATTTATTAATTGATTCTAAAGCTAAGCAGTAAAGTTCATTATGTTTATTGACTATCTTCAAAAGGGCCACACCATCAATGGAGAGGACTATTCCAACTTGCTGAGGCAGTTACAAAAGACTATCCAGACCAAACGCCCAGGAAAACTGATGAAAGATATCTTGTTTCAGGACTCTAGCACACAAGTCAATTGCATGACTGTGGCTTTGAACTGGTTGATCACACTACCTATTCTAATTTGACTATCATCTGTTCTCCAACATGAAAAAACATTTGGCTAGGAACCAGTATCACAGTGATGATGACACATCTGCTGTTGATGACTTTTTCTGAACAAGAGGATGAACAGTTTTCTTTGAACAGTCAAAATTAATGCAGGCAAAATCTCACAAAGTCAGCCTAGGAAATTTTCAGCCTATTCTCATATTTCAAAAGTAAATTGCAGAAAACAATCTAATAAAGCAAATTAGATTTTAATTCTTTTTTCCTGTTATATAATATACATATAATACATTCAATGAAACAATGATTCACAGCAAAATAAGATTTAGTGTATATAATGTATATTTATCATACTGAATAGAATTATATCCAAATACATACAAACATAAAATGGAAACATACCTGAACCAGCAGTCATATCTGCTAAAATCACAGATTCAATGAAGTGTTTAATATCAAATTGTAACTTTCCTTTTTTTAAATGGTCCACAAATAAATTTCGTACACTTCCCAAAGCTAAAAGACAAGACTCGTGAATTTTCCACCTACAAGAGTAATGAGTTAGAATTAAAAAATGAATATCAATATACTCCATGTAATTTAGCAACAGGAAGGTTTCTAAAAAAATTTGCATGTTCCAATTGTTTTAAAGGATTGATTAACAATTATTGAATCTGTTTGATGAAAATATTAAGATTTTAACCTACATAAAAATGATTCAGTTTATAGGAAGGATTTTAATTCTAAAATAATTTAGACTTTCCTAATGTTCATAAATGTATGAAATACATAAATGAAAACAGTTCAAACATTGATAGGCCATTGACCAGTAAAGAAATAAGCAATTACTTAGATTTTATTGCAACTCCCAGATAGACATTTTACAATTATTGAAGCATTGGGCCAAAAATAAAGAACAGGTCTTAAGTAACAAACTGCTTATACTTTGGGAACCTGCCTTCCCAGATAATATTCTTAGCAATATGCTACTTTAAATTGTGGGTTATTAGAAAAAACCTCAAATGTGTATAGATGCTTCCTCAGAATATTCATCTGACCATGATGGTTTAATGTATATTTTACGGAATAAATAATATAGATCTGAATGCAGACTGGAAGCAGTGGACTTGGATGTGAACGAGTATTAATAGATCTGGATATAATTGAGGAAAAGTTTACAAGAAAAAAAAAAAAAAAAAAAAAAAGAGAGAAGAGAACTGACAAAGCTAAATCAAGTTTAATAAATTTTGTGTTGACAGACTTATTTATTAGTTTGCTCTGTTAGTTGGGAGTGGCGTGGGGGATCATGAACATTGTAGAGCAGAAAACTCCACCCATTAAAGAAATAATTGTTTAGTATGTTTATATTTTTGACTCATGCAATCCAAACATAACTTTATTGTACAGCAAAATTTAGCATTAAGTAACTGGGAAAAGATATACTGTAAAACAAACCAAAACTATTATTGGAGTGGATTTACTTTTGTTTTCAACTGAGTGATTTGCAACAAACCACCAAGAATATTGCAAACTATATTAGCTCCTTATGAAGAATGATGAATATCAAGTTGATACCAGAATTTTTTATAGGTCAGATGCCAACTAGTCCATTATAGAATGGAGAAAAAGGCAGAGTGGGTTTGTAATTGTTGGTCTGTCAATAATGCTAGCCAGAGAAAGTGTTGAATATTTTAGAGCATGAGGAGTAGCATGGGCATGTGGGCAGCCTGCTGGAACAACACACTGCTTTGCTGTGGCAGGAATGGAAACAGAACAGGTTTTGCATTATTCTGGTGATACATGGCAATGTATTCTTCAAAGATGAGAAAGAGCTGAAGCTCTCAACAACATGATGTCAGTAGTTAAACCCATGTACCACTATAGATATCATGTTTACATTTCACACGTGTCTAGATAGAAGCTCACACATCTGTAGGCCTGCTACAATAAAGGATTCGTAATAGTCTCTGTTGACACACTACCACATTTGCACTAACCTGTGAATGCTGATGCCTTTACAATGCATTGATTTTAATGAGTGGTTGCTTTATGGTCTGCTGATTTAAGAATGTTTATTTGACCACAGTTGCCAACATTGAACCATCAATCTCTCAAAGTTCTATGAATGATACTACTTCACAAGATGGTTAAAGACAGAAAATTTTATCACAATATTTCCTACTCCCAAGCATAATAGTAACCAGATGAAAAAAAAAAAAAAAAAAAAAAAAAAAAAAAAAGGGCATCGTCCTTTTGTGTTGTAATTTTATTTTAGTCAGCATATTTTTATATTTACTAGTATTAGATGTAATTGTAATTAAAGAGAAAGCATTGTTATTCATAATTTGCATCAGTCTTTCTTTCATCTTATTTCTGTTGTATTTTACTTAAACTCCCAAATTGTTATCCCATGATTCTTAAGTAAGCAGCATGAATAAAAATAAAAAAGGTGTTGGAGTTGTGAATGTAAAAATCATGAAATAGCTAAGAATGGTTTATTTAAGAAATGCAAACACTATGAATGTTAATTATTTAGCTTATCTTAAATTATTAAAATTAAGATTGGCATTATACTTTGTGCAATCATCTTCAACATTAAGTAACATAATATTATGACAAAGTAAAGAATAGCTATTCAGTGAATAATTCTATTATAATGACTAACCAATGAGGGTTTCCAGCATTTTTGTCCATCTCTGCTTGTTGTATGTGTTGTGTGAATGCATGGCACAAAGCTGGAGCACTTTCATTAGGAAACTCTGTTGCTAAAGACTAAAATAAAAATAAACAAATTAACAAATCTTCAAAAAGTTCAACTGGAAAAGGGTACACTAACTTAAAAGGAAACCAGATCTGTTAGAAGCTAAGTGTTTTTTGAGTGGAATAAACCAAATCTTTTGGGGGGGGATGAACTTGTCACAACAAAATGTGATAATTTTGAATATAAAGTAAGTTTATACACAAAATTTTCACGGAAGTTCAAAAGTCATAGAAAAAAAAATAATAGAAACTAAATAATCATAGGATTTTTTTAACATTTAGATTCCCTTATTTTTTATCAAGTTCTCTTCCTTTTCAAATAGGAAACAGAAGCTACCTTTTCCTTTTCCAAAATGTAATAAGCATGTTTAAGAAATATTTTGCCTTTCAACGATATAAAATCCTTTTTAAATTTCACTTAAATGTTTTGTAAATGGAAACAAATTATTCTTGCCAAAACATTTAAAAATGAAATCATTTTAAATTGATTCTAGTCTCTAAAAATGAATATCATTTAATTTTTTATTTTAAAATTTTATCTTGTTTGCAAATTTATTCCCCATCTATTTTTAAAAAGCATTTTCGTAGCTAGTATATTTTTTTAAATGAGAAAAAAATAACATACCCAAAATTCCTAGTATTGAAAACGTAAGGTTTTCTATAAAATTTGAATAATCGTTATTGGCATCCACTCACATTGGAAACATCATCCCCTCTCCCTATTCCCATTCTCCCCTCTAGTGGCAGAGATGTCTGTTAATCAAAGAGTTTAACAAGGCCATTTGCATGAATTTGATTTTGGTGGACAACTGTGCAATGGAGAAGCCCACACACTTGGCCAGAAGCACCTCCCTTACAGCTCAAAAGGGACTGAGATAAGCGATATCTGGCACCCGTGGTAGCATCAGGCTGTTGGATGGCTGGTCTGTCAAGGTCTGCCTTGGTTATGCCATGCCAACTCGCACTACCCTCTTCTGCTGTTTTGGTCGCTATTGCATAGATCTTTGCCTATTCCACCATTGGGGTCTTTGGGGACTGGTCACGTTCAGTTTGATCCCTTCTCCTCTACCTTGCCACCATGGGTGTCCCTACAGGAGTTGGAACTCCACATAGTTTTGCTTTTGGGAACACTGGGACACGCATGTCCTCTATCATGACAAAGAATGACCATATTTTACACTGGACGTTGGAATGAACAGTTCATTATCAAATGTACCACTGTGACTCATTAATTTAATGACAATAATAGAAATAAATCAACAACAAAATAAGTAAGGATTAGACATTGATGTTGGAGTGAATGGACATTTTTTTTTTCATGGCTCAAAGAAAGCTATGCATTTTAAAAGAAGTTTTTATTTAAATTATCCATTTATTCTTATATTTTGTTTATTATAATTTTGTTATATTACTATGCATTTAATTATTAAAATACATATTCGTTTATTTTTTCTTTGTTTTATTTTTAAAGTAAGTGTTTTAGCAAGTTTACTTATTAAGAATATCTGTTGTCATTAAGAATTGTCATATTAGGAACATTTAATGCATTGTACTTGTTAAATTACTTATACACTGGCATGATTAATCCTATATCTAAGCATAACATTTCTTTTTTATGAAAGAATGTAATTTTTGAAATCATAGGAAATGCAAGAAAAGAAAAAGAAAAAAGATGAGGACGTATTTCCAAATTTGTAGGAAAAGTGTTTAGTGTCATAACATTATTTTGTTTACTTTTTTTTTTTTTTTAACTATTGGTTCAGTAGTGAATTTCTTCCTTTATGATTTATCGCTCAAATATTTATTTTTTAGCAATGACAATAATAAAATGTTCTCATATATTTAATGATAATTTTATACTTTCATTTTTTTCTTATTTATCGATTTGTTACATTCTCCTTTTTTAAAATTTATTGGTGATATTTTTGCTGTAAAATTTTTTTACAAAACATTTGATTCGATAGACAAAATTATTAAAATATTCCACCAGGACAAATATTTACATACAAAAATTAACTGCTGTAAGTAAGTGTTAAGAGAAATTTAGAAGGTCAAATTATTGAAGTTTCATTTTAATGAAATTCAATTTAATTCATGGCTAATATAAGACATTTTTGTATATCTTAATTTTTATTTTTATATAATCAAAAACTGTAACTAACCAAGAGCAAATCCTGAGCTGATATCCTCACCGAATAAGAGAATGTGTCATCATCTTCATCTTCTACAAACTGGTCTGGATCATTACTCCACATACGAACCTAGAAAAAAGTAAAATATAAACCATTTGGAGCTTTTATTTAAAAAAACTGACAAAGTATTAGGGTGTTTGGGAAGTAATTATGAAGAAAGGACATGAAAAAAATAAAAGTATCGAATATATCCAAATATTATTTATCAAAAATATAATACCCTTCATTTTCAATGACTGTAGCAAGTGGCAAGGTTAATTTTTGATTCTATATTTAAAGAGCTGAGTATTTTTTGAGCATCTTTACTGATGGTTTGTATATACGAGTTCCACATGAGATTTGGGTGAGAGTGAGTTCCAATAGATGCTCAAAGTAAGCGACTCTTTGAGACTGCAACTGTTTATCATGATTGCAGATCTGCTTGGAAGTGAAAGGTACAAGCCAGTTTTCCCACCACTGGACTGTTACAAAAACAGATAAGCTGCCAGGCATTGATCATCAACATTTTTGGTGGGTTTATAGATAGGTCACGATTGCTATTTTTAAACCACTGCTGATAAGCATGAATTTTCACTGCATCTATATACACTGCCTCAAATGTTTAAATGCCTTTGTAATAGTAGTAGTATTACTTTTTTTTGAATTCATACAGTAAGCAATGGTGAATATTTTGATTTCTAAAGTCATGATCCTCCATGAGGTTAAACACTGAAATGTGCTATAAATGAAACTCAGATAAAAAGAAACGATAAACTAATTCTAGCTGTGTTTGGTACTGTTGAAGCTTGAATAAGCATGGAATAATAATAATACAACACAAAATGTACGTAACAAAATGTATTGAAACAATGAAAAAAGGTACACAATATTTACAGGTAGTTTTGGTATATTCTTGGGAAGACTGTTCCTGCAGAATGGGTTGACTAAGTCGCAGTCGGGCAGAGTCTCTGGATTCGATCTCTTAATCTTCCCTCGTCTTCCGGTACCAACCCATATTTATATGGTCGGTACTCCACTTATGTAAATTAGGTGTATCATACACAACACCCTCCTCCCAAGCCTTGGAATCCCAAAATTTCAAATTGGCTTCCTATATGGGTTGATGATTATTCCTATTTCTTTTGTAGATCCATTTGCCTAATTTTAATATTTTTTCCGTTTTGGATTCACGTTCAATGGGTCCGTTAACTTCTGTTAGGTTTACCGGATCTTCTTGGTTCAGGTGTATTCTGTGGAGGTTCTACCTGAAACATATCATACATTATATCAATGGGATCTTCGTCTCATTTGTATACACTCTTCTTTTCTATACCGTAATCTTTTTAAGTTGGTTTTGGTGCCTTTTATAAGTATTCTTGTGCCCTTTAATCGATATGTAAATCAGGTCACCGATTCTCTACTTGTCCAGAATATGAAAAAATTCCCAGAACTCAACGTTGTTTTTATAAAAATCTTGAAAAAACACCTTCTCCGGAGTGTATCTTTTTTTCGCTGTTACATGGTATTTTTTACTCTATTTTTCCTGGCAAAGCTTGTCAAACACTGACTTAACTTTCCTACTAACATTAGTTCAGCTGGTGCCATGTTTGATTGTGTTCTCTGGTTTGGCGTGATTCTGTATACTTTAATAATTCAAAAGCGCCTTTTCCGTTGGAACTCCTGAGGCTTTCTTCAGAGCACGCTTTAAAGTATCGACAAATCTTTCTGTGAGTCCATTAGACCTCGGATGATACGGATTTGTTTATGTGGTTAATTTGATATAACTCACAAAATTCCTTAAATTCTTCAAGAAGTGAATTGTGTACCATTGTCACTCAATACACTTTGGCGTAATCAACCATGCAAATAGTTCATGCAAAAAAGTTGTTGTGGTATTGTCATAAATTAGTTTTTTTACAGCGTCAAACTTCCGGCCATTTTGTAAAACTATCTACCACTATTCCAACTTTAAAAATCTTCTACTTTGATTAAAGAAATCAATGTGTAATCTTGTCCACGGATGATCCGTCTTGGGCCATGGTTTGTATACTATAGGTGGTTTTAGCTGCTAACTACAATTTTTTTTCGATGAACCATGTTTTCGATATCCACATCCATTCCTTTCCAATACATATTCAATCATTAAGCTTTTTGTTCTATTAATACCGGGTGACCCATATGAAAGTCCCAAGTTTTTTTTTTCTGCAACTTTTTGGTATTACTACTCTCTCACCAAATATAATAAAACTCCGTCACCTATTGAATAAATCTCCTGCACTTTTTGGTCATTCGCTACCATTTTGTTTTTTTAATTTCTAAATGAAATCATCGCTTTCAGCTTCTTTTTAATTTCATTTACGTAACGGTAGCTCTCTTACAATGTTGTTTACCATGCTTTTCACCTCATAATCTGCTCTGATAGGAACAAATAATTGATTCTTGAATCTTTCTTCTTGCCTCGGAACTAGTCTTGATAGACTATCCGCATGAATTATCTTTTTGGATGATAGGTGCTTTATGTGAAAATCATAATTGAGAAGAATGGTTCCCCATCTTAACAGACGATTTGCTGTATAAACGGGTAACCCTTTCTTTGAACCAAAATGGTGATCAGTGGTTTATGATCCCATTCAAGGATAAAATGTCTGCCGTGGATGTACCTGTGAAATTTTGTATGGCAAAATGATACTCAGTGCCTCTTTTTTCTATCTGAGAGTAACTTCTTTCTCCTGGGAGCAAAGTTCTGAAGCGTGTGCAATTGGTTTTCTAGAACCATCTGGCATTATGTGTTGAATACACGCTCCTATCCCGTATGAACTAGCGTCACTTGAAACTACAATATCCAGTTTTGGATTGTAATGGGTTAAAAAGAGGTCGGACGTAAGCATTTTCTTTATTTCATCAAAGGCTTTTGACATTCTACCGTCCATTCCCATGCCTTGTCTTTTTTTTAGCAGTTCATTCAACGGAGCTCTTAAATTGTACATTCCTTTAATGAACGCTTGATAATAATTTGCAAGCCCTAGAAAATTTTGTAGCATCGCCACATTAGTGGGCGTCGGCATGTTCTCTTTCCAATGGACCTTTCCGGATCTGGACATCTGCCATTTTTGTTGATTATGTGCCCTAAATATTTTATTTTCTCCAAACCAAATTAAGACTTTGACTCTTTGACTTTAAATCCAAAGTCCTGAATTTTTTTAAAAACTTGATTGAGATGCTCTCTCGATGTTAAATCGACCGATTGCTCCTTACTATGATGTCGTCTAATAAGCGCACGCTAAAGTCTAAATCATTCAGCATGACGTCCATAGCTTGTAAAAAAATGGCAGGTGCCACTTTAATACCAAAAAGGAAGCCTGTTGTACTTGAATAACCCTGGGCGTGTTTATCCCTAGTAACTTTGAACATTCCTCTTCGACGGGAATTTGGAGATAGGCATCTGATAAGTCAATTTTGAAAATATAACTCCACCATTTAGCTTGTTAAAAATCTCCTCCGGACGGGTAATGGTAATGGTAGCCTTAATTAAAGAGTTCAACCCTGTCAAAAAATCAACGCAGACTCTGACTTGGTTTGATTTATTTTTTATGCACACAATCGTGATCAAAGCCAATGAATTAGATTCTACTTTTGAAATAATTCCATTTTTTCCAAACTATCAAGTTCTTTGTTAATTTTTCTATAAAAAACAAGGCACATTACGTTTCTTTTTCAAAAATTGGCATAGTATTTTCCTTTAATTCGAATTTGGCTTCAAACTTGTTACATCTTCCAAGACCAGGTGTGAAAATTTCGGAAACTTTTTTTTAATTCCTCATTAATGTCCTGTCTTGTTTATGATTGTTTTCTACTTTTCTGCAGAAAAGTTTAACGGTTTATCCCACAATTGAAATGTTTCAATAAAAATGTACCCATCAAGTTTTCTCCATTTTTCAGAATGAAACTTTTATTTTTTAATATCCTGTTCATTTTCATGGGAAGTACAACCTCGCCTTCAATTTAATTTCCTTTCCAGTCACTGTTCGGAGGCAAAATAATTGACTTAATAATAATAATAATTTTTTAAAATTTTCCATGTTTTATAGTTCATTATTGTTAAATCTGTAACATAAATATAGTTGAAATTTGATATTCTTTTAAATATTGAAACCGTTACATATTTCCTCAAATCTCTATCTGATTTGATATTTGAATTTGTTTGACTAATTCGGCTATTGACTTTTAACTATTTATCAACACGATCTCTAATTTTATATCCATTCTTGTGGCAATAAACACTGAAATTTTTTTTATTTCTATATGGGCAATTTACCTCCCAATGTCTTTTTATTGCATAACATCTACAATTAAATGGTGGAACCATTTTTTTTTCCTTCCTCATTCTTTTCATTTAATTTTTTTTTCTATTTTTTTAAATACGCCGAATTTTTAATCCTTTTTTTTCTGATGGGTAATTTGACTGTTTCTTTTATTTTTTTAATATAAGCAATACCAGCTTCTTCAATTTTTTGAGACTCTTTCTTTAAACTTACGGCCCATGACACTCCTCTGCTAACTTTTGCAGGGTAATTTTTGTTCAGATTCGAGTTTAGAAAAAAACTCTAAATCTTATTTCGGCAATTTTACTGGATAACCAGACCTTGAGCAAAAATTAAACACTTGAATTCTTCAACCAAAATCTCTGCCAATCTGAAATTGTCACAATGTCTATTCACTATAGATGCATAAGTTGGAATTATAATCCTGATCGCCGGATTTAGCGACATTCATGCATAACCATCGCTTATGCCAAAGCGACATATTTGCTCCAAACAACTCCTTTAGCAATTTCACTGTTTCCGAGAATTCCAATTCATTTGTTCTTCTCGGTAGAATAAAATCTACAAATTTGCTATGTTCTGCTGTACCTAGCTTTCTTAGTAATAGACTGACTTTTCTTGAATTCGACCAGTTTTCACAGTCTGTGTGGAAAATATCTTCATATCGTTTAAAGTACGAATCAAACGTTTTTTCCTTCGTCTGGCCACATAGTTGAAAGTTTTTCTTAATTAAATATGATATTATTAGAATATGAAGAGTTTCTTTCATTTGCCTGATTGTTTTTTAATTTCTCCAATGTTAACTTTTGAATTTCCAAAACCTTGACATACATTTCTTCCTTGTTCCTTTGAATTAAAGAAATCCTTTGTTTTATCTCTTCCTTTTTTGATAATTCTGCTTTGCTAATTATTGTTCTCTTTAATAAGGCAACCTGTAAACTATTGTTGTTTGCAGACTCAACTGTTGGGATTTGAATATTTTTCAGCTTGACTCAACTGCTACTTTTAAATTGTTTATCCACGAATATACTATAAGCAGACAAAAAAAAATTGAAACAACTTACGCCTTTTTTAATTTTATGTCTTGCTTTATAAAAACCTAAACAAAAAAAAAGAATACCTTTCAAAATTGAAATTTGTGCTCCTTTTAATTCCATGCATGTTTTTTTTTA
>CAHIKZ030003819.1:52500-60397 GCA_903632075.3 Acanthosepion pharaonis
CATTTAAATTCTTAAAATCATATTGACAACAAAACTCAAAAGTTTTGACTCAGAAGAAAAAAACTGGTTGACATTGTGGAATATACAATTATAGTAGTTGACCGATCATACTTTTTTGTGTGTGTGTTTTTTTTTTTTTTTTTTTGATTTATTTCATCCCAAGAAAGGTGGTAGTGCCACTAGCATTCTTTCTACATAGAATTAGTTACTTTCACTTTCAATCTATTTCGTCAAGCCGTTGAAAATTTTTCTTTTTAATTAAAATAAAAAAGTAATTCCTGAAAAATTGCAACAAGTTAGTACACAAATAACCTAGTTAATTGTAGGTCACCTTTATTAGTCTTCCCTATTTCAATCTTTTCTTTTCATTCCTTCCCACCACTAATCGTTCTCCTCTCAATGTCTGTATTCTTTCTTACCACAACATTATCTCTCTTCTACACATCATTTCAAGCTTTCTTCCACATTCTAACATTATCTTGTCGTATATTTGTTTTGCTTTTTTAATATGAAAATTCTCAGTGTTTTAAAAGCAAGCAACAAAGAACAAAGACTTATTTCTTTTATCATTTTGCGAACAGAAAAAAAGATGCGCCACTTGATAAGTGAAGGTTTTAAAATGCCTCCACTTTTCCTTTTGAGCTTCTCAAGACCCACCCTGCACAAACACAGAATTAGGGTGTTTCTTTTGTCCCTGTCTGTGTCGATAAGCAGTAAAAAGTTGTCCATCAAATGGTCGACTTTTGGAAAGCACTAACAGATGGCAAAAGTAGTTTAGAGGATCAGACAGACAATTGGTTTCTTGAGGGTTAATATCAATAAAAAATGTTTAAACATGTGCATGAGACTTCGAGAAAACAAAGTTAGAACTAGGTATAATGGTATCCTGAAGAGAAAAGCTCAGCACAAGGGAAGGTGAGAGAGACAAGCTCAGCACAACAGGGAAGGGGAGGGAGAGAGAGAACAAAGCTTTGCACAACAAGAGAGAGAGAGAGAGGAATTGGTATAAAGGGAATTTATTTACTTTACTCATCTCATGGAAAAAACTTCCAGACTACCAATTTCTGTATTTCATTAATCAATTACAACAAATTCAGTACAGAAAATATGAAAATTAATAAGAAAATAAATTTTGCCAGGTAGGCATTATCCTAATAACCCAAGTCATGTTCTTAAATAGCTTCATCAGATTGAGACTTTCATATGGATGACACATAGTATTGAACTTTATCAGAATTATATCCAAACTGTCAGCTGTATACAACTGTCTTTATCAGAGTGATGATTAAAAATGGCTTTAGTGAATGAAGCCTGTAAGTCTAAACAAGGACCATTCTTCTTTGAACCTTTTAAGTTTGGCATAACAGAATCACAAATAAACTGTACCAAATAACAGAAACCACATCGTTTGAGGACTGTCAACAGGAGCAACAATGAAAATGGATATCACATGTAACTCGAAGAGAACATAATCAAGATGCTGATGTTGAATTCCACAACTTCAAAAAAAAAAGGTTAAGAAGAAAGAAGGCTCTCCCTATCAATACTAGAAAGAACAATAACAGCTACTGGACTTGAAAAATTGTTTTCCTGAAAAATTGTTTCAAGAAAAGATCTCCAAAATTTCAAAAAAAAATTAGCATTGGCTGCTCAAGTCAATGGGCAAAACCTAGGACCTTCATGGTACAAAACAATGGTATATTTTAAAAGGACAGTTTTTCCCTTGACACCATTATTATTTTAACTACCTTCACTCCTTGGCAATGTTTATGCTTTTAAAAAGCAATGATTAGAATTGTAAACATATGAAAGTCAATTTATAACAAAATAAACACTATATTATTTATTGGAATGGTTGGCAAAACATCAGCTAATGCTTCGCAAATCAATTCAAGCTTTATAAAATGGTAAATAAAAATTTCTTTATAGTTGGTCCACATATTCTAATAATTTAATAAATGTTTATAAATTTATAAATAAAAGATTTTTTTTCATATTTATTTCTTTATAAATAAATTAAATAGTAAATATTGAACTGTATTAGTTTTTAGAATGTTGTAAATATAAAATTATTCTTGTAAATAAACAATAATTAATAAATAAGGTTTAATATTTTTTTAAATTCTTAAGAACAAAAATGTATAAATTCACCATCATGTGTTTAGGTTTTATTATAATTCCAATTATCATTTTGACAATGTTTGTTTTAAAGATGGAAAAGTTAAACTAAAAAGTTTAATGGAAAAAATTCAAAAGGCATAAAAGGTCAAATATGCCAGTCAATGAACATCAATGGTTTCCTTATAAAGAAACTTCTAATCCAATTAGAGATTAGGTGAACAGATACTACACTTTGATCTCAGGCCAAATTTTTGAGGAGAGAGGAAAATTTTAATTCTAGCTGCACTGGCTAGTCAATTCAATAATGCAGAATCTTTCCTTATAAGGAAATGGCTAGTATTACCATTAGAGATGAGAATAGATACTACACTTTGATCCCATTCTGATGTCAAGGGAGTGAAGATAAGCGTAACTCAAAGTAGCATTGGCTGCTCGGTCAATGAATGCCGAATGTTTCATATAAAGGGGCAGCTAATATTATCATTATTAGATGAGAACAGATACTACACTTTGATCAGCCCGATGGCCAAGGACTTTTTTTTAATTCTAAGCTGCACTTTTAGTCAGTCAATGAATGCAGAATCTTTCATTATAAGGAAACAGCTAGTATTACCATTCTAAAAGGAACTGAAAAGCTCTTGCAGTAGATGTATATCTCATTTCTTTAAACAGTTTTATCAAAAATCTAAAACTTATTGAATGAGTATCTTTTACAGACTTGATTCAACATAATCTTTAAATAAAAAAAAAAAAATAAAATTTAATCTCAGACTTTTCTTCTAAAATATATGAACTAATTTTTCCTTTCTCTTTTTTTTCTGGGCTAATCTTTCAAATCAAGAAATGAAAGCCTGTTTTAAAATAAACTTTTTTTTTTTTTTTTAAAAATCTCAGACAATTTAACATTTGGATCTGGTGAGAGAATTACCCTCCCACCTATAAAAGCTGCCCCCCTCTACTTGATTTAACTTTTCATATATCCTATTTTGTTCATTCTTATTTTTTCCTTCTATCTTTCATAATTGTTTTCTTTTTCTGAAAGTTTTTCAATGGAAGAAAAATTATGACAAAGAAAATTATCTTATTGTATATATCTTTGTCACCATATTTATTACGTCTTACCATTGTATGCTCTGGCCTTCTTCAGGTGGTTGGAATGTCAAACTAGGGACAATAGTCCGAATAATGTAAATAATGTTCAATTTTTTGGTGTGTGAATTTCAACAAGTCATGCCTAAAATCTATAAAAAAATTACCTGAGTATAGTGCAATAGGTCACCAAAGATGCATGATTTTAACCTTTTCAAAAAATTTACATGTGTATAGTGCAACCCCTATTTTTTACGTAAAAAAAAATGATCATAAAAAACTCACACTAGAGTATATACAGTGAATCAAATTATAATTTAAACTCATTATTTACATTATTCAGACTATTTTCCTCATATTTGCCACCATATTTATTACGTTTTCCCCCTTTGTGCACTCTGGCCTTCTTCTGGTGGTTGGAATATCAAACTGAACACTTTATTTTGCTCACTGGGATAGACTGTTTCTAGTTCCACGTGCCATGTTTAATGGATGTCACTTATCATTTATCTCCTGCTAATTTTTCCCTCTGAAAATTTAAAAATAACGAATAATAAACTTACACTCTTTGGATCCTGTCACTGGATCTATTCCATAATTTATCCATGTTTTGAGGACACAAAAAACAGAATGCTGGAGATTTTGTTTGCCAAAACGTTGTAATAAATTTGGCGAAAAAAGATGAGGACAATAGTCAAATAATGTAAATAGTGTACATAATTTGCATCTCAGAAATATAGACATAATTTATACTTTCGTAAACTTTCAGTTTTATTTAACTTTAATATTTTCAAGGCTACATTGATCAAATTTTGTTTATAGACAAATTTTCTTTTTATTTCTTCTCCAAACTGATGTTTTCATTTGTTCCGTTCTCAAAATAAATATTTAATCTAAACAGATTTGTGCAGATTAATAAAAGGAAGAAATACAAACCAAAGATGACAGACATGTAGACAGTGAAATATATATATTTTTTTCTATTTCCTCCATATTAAGTTGGTATGTTTTCTTTTAAAAGCATCAACATAAGATGGATTCTGACTCAAATTCAGAATCAACAATGTTCATTTTAAAACTGAATCATAAATTCTCCACATTTAGAAGAAAGTAAAAAAAAAAATGAATAAACTTGTAAAGCAAAAAACAATTTAAAAATTTGTCTCCCAAGAGTCTGAGTAAGCAGCCATATTTTATAAATTAAAGAATAAAACTGATTCTAATCCAGAACACATGCCATAAATTTTTAAAGTATAAAAAAGTTAATGAAAATTTGTCTATATGTTAATTGCAAATTACCATATTTGACAATGAACAACTCCATCCCATTTACAGTTATTTACAAATTCAGCTAAAAACTAGTGATTCATAACATTTAAACATAGCCTAATAGATACTTCGACTTCACATAGAAGCTACCTCTAGTTACATTGAATACTATACAGGGTGCAGCAGAAATACCTCCTATACATACCTCCCAGAAATATGCTTCCCACATAATGGCAAAACATCAGTGGCAGCCATTGTCAAAATTTGTTGGTCAGTGAAATATATATGTTTAAAAAAAAAAAAATTAAAATATCTCCATTGGCTTCAACCACAGCCTCCAAACAACTACGAATCTCCTGCATCACTTCTGGACAGTCTCCTTGTTTAAGTTGATGAATGTTGTCATAATCCTTACCTTCAGTTCATCTTTGGTGTTACAAGAAGTTTTGTGGGTCTCTCATAATTGAACCCCAGACAACAATCAAGAGGGTTGCAGTCTGGGAAGTTAGGTGGCCATATGTAAGAGGTGATGTGATTGCAGAAATTGCCTGACAGCCATGACTGGGTTCTCCTGCTTGTTTGACATAGTGCAGAGTTCTCTTGCCAAGATATAGGGTCTTTCAGCAGCCACCTCCTGGACCCAATAAGTACTAATAAAAAAGTAAATAATTAATCAGTAAATTAAGATAAAAATTTCTGTGATAGAAATTTATAATTCTGTTCAGCCATACTTTCATTCAAACACCTTAACGATTTTCCTTATAAAATTTATCATACTGTCCTGAAATGATATCCAAACACTTTGAAGATGTTAGATGTTATTGCAGCTTCTGCACTAAATAATGCACAGTACAGCATGCCATTTCAAAATTTCTGCTTCAAGTTATGAAAACCATAGTGGTCTTTTTTTTTTCTGAATGAACATTGAGTTCAGTTGACAAAAATCAAGTGTCCATGAACCATATATGTGCAAAATTATAAACATAATTAATGAATTTTCTTTATGTTGAACCATCTTTTCTGCACAAAGATAATGTGTTGTACATTTTGTATAATGAAGTTTGAATTTATGTACAAACAAAAGGAAAAAATACATCAGGAGTTTAAATTTTTGAATATGTACTTTAATCAAATTGGCGACATTTAAATCAAATTTAATTTGAAATTATATATTTTTTTGTTTTATTAAAATAAAAATATTGTGTAAGGCCATTCTCCCCCGGGAAACAATAGAACAGTAACTATAATGATTAAAACACCTTTCCAAAACAAAATTTAATCATGGACTGTATAGTTTTTGTGTTGAATAAAATATATATATTTTTCTTTAAATCTATATATATAACCATTATATATATATATATATATATATATTTATATATATAGACTTTCAAATAATTTTAATCTATATTCTATATATATATATATATATATATATTTAAAATTTTTTTAATTATTCTGACTTTTGAGTTTTGTTTAAATTAAATTTTCTTTCAATAGACTTCTTATGGATGACAAACAGTATAAATAAAACTTTAGAACATATATTAGTGAAATACTTCCATTGAAATATACTTTATTCATATATTTCCCCCATTTTTTAGCTTGTAATGCATTCTTAAAATGTTAAATTTCTAGCAACTGTTATATTTTGATAGATTTGTTGAGTTGCATTTAACAATATATATATATTAGTGCATTTATTTTTACTTCAAATAAAAAATAAGTACAATTCCATTTGAAAGAAGTATCATTGTATTTTAAACAGTGTTTGTCCAAAATTAAAACTATTCTTCAAAGACTAGAGTAATCATGTAGGAAATGAGTATCTATTCATTTTAATCTTTTTATGCAGTGTGTATTTCAAATCCCAATGTAGGGATACTGGTAGGTAAATTTGTTCACATCCCAAGCGTAATCTAATAAAAACAGTCCATTGTATTTTTCCCTGAAATGAGCAACAAGTCCTGCATATAACCAAAGATTTTGAACAGAAAATCAATGTCCCTACCAAGTGTTCCAAAAATGGTAAGGATAAATGCAAACTGGATATTATCTGGAATTAGAGAGAATGTCTTATATTTATCTACACCTTCAATCCACTACAATATACCCAGTTCCATTCCAGATATCTACACATCAGCCAAATGAAGGCTTTGACGCCAAGAATATTCAATTAGAGTAAACAAAAACTTGTTGATAATGCAAGAATCACTTCAAAGATCAAGTTTTATTTGTGGTTAATCCCAGATTGATCTTAGATCATATACATTGATCTTGCTGGCCCAATTACAGGTATGCATTATTTATAGATTGGGAATCTTTAGTCATAATTTATTTCAGCCCACCAAAAAAGTCCAATTACTGCATTGACTGGCCCATTCAGTAGATATCCCAAACTATTCTAGTTTACATTGCAAAAACTGTCAAAATAGTTTTCCATAAAAGATTAAAATAAATAAAAAAGTATTTAGTTATGCTTTTAATGGCCATTTATTTGCATTTGTGGCTGGTGATATATGATTTCAGAATTTGGGTATTAAATTGAAAATATACTTAAAAAAAAAGTTTTGTCACATGCACAAGGGTTTGTAAAAAGTTGAAATGTAATCAGATATTTTTTTAATGATCATTTATTTACTAATTATCAAGATTAAATCCTATTTCAGAGGTTTAATTGAAAATTTTAGCATTATTAATTTTTTTTTTTAAGTAGGTATGTGTTCATTTATTTTAAGCTTCTTAACTATGGTTGAACGGGAAATAAACTTAAATACAACAAAATTAACAAATTTTTGTTCATGTGATTTTCTAAAATGAACATAAAAATAAAAGTTTAAGTTAAAAAAAAATTCTCCCAGCTCATACAGGTTTTTAATTATACCCACCAGCTCTCTTACTTTGAATTTTCACTTTCAAAATCCTTCCTATAAACCACTATTAACTATTTTTTTTTCAAATATTTAATCAGGAAGGCTTGTTCAAATTTTCATTAAAATTAATACTTTAACAAAAATGAAAGCAAAGATAGCTAAAAAAAAAAAACAACAAAAAAAAAAAAACAGATCAAAGTCAATAATAAAAAAACTTGTTAAAAAACACTTGCCTTATGCGTTTCAATCATCGTTGCTATCATAGCAACACAAGTATTAAATATGTTGACTGCCCGAGTTCTTGTACGAATACTGTATACCTAATTTGAAAAAACATGAGCTAATAAAAACTAAACTTTGCAGATTAACAAAAATTATTGAGAACAAATTGGAATAAGAGTACACTAATAATTCCTCATTTCAAAAATGAAAATAAACTGCTTCTTAGAATGTGAGCAATGATGAAATTTATTCTAAATATTTTTCTTTTTAACATTTATAAAAGTGATAATTATCAAGCATTCATATAGGAACAGAACTGAAAA
>CAHIKZ030003820.1:0-57348 GCA_903632075.3 Acanthosepion pharaonis
ATACATACACATACACATACATACATACATACATACTACAGTATCTGTATATTTTGAAGATGAGGTTTTATGTACACTATTTGCATTATTCGGACTATTGTCCCTCATCTTTGTCATACATATCTATTACAAGTTTCGGTTTTTCCTGACCTTCTTCAGGTGGCTGGTCTATATTTTACAGATGAAGTTTATTATGTACAGAAATTCATACTCCCAATTATTACATGGTACAGTGTTTAAAGGCGTTGGCTAAGTATTTGTGACAGGACGTTTTGGCAGGTTTTCAGTTATCTGTCTATATTTCTACAGAGAAATTATTAGGAGATAACTATTTACATCCATTCGGACTATTGTGGAGACTGGGGCAGTGACATATTTAAATAAGGGTTTGGTTCGACCTTCCGGGCGTCAATAAACGGCCTAAAGATGAAATATGGCGACAAAGTTTGGCCTACATTATTCGGACTATTGTCTATACGATACAAATTATTAACGAGTGACATTTCCCCAAATCTACCAGTCAGATTTAACAGAAATTTTCACAGTGTAATGAGAATAGGTATGTGCATAGGCTGTATAGAAGCTTCTTGTTTTGTTCAACATGGAAATGAAACGGTGGCCATTTGCAATGTTAGATGGTTCAAGTGTTCTAGACTACTCAATGAAGTGTGCCATTGACATTATTAGATGTAGCGCAAGGCCGAAGTATAGAGCACCCAATGAGTTGAACTCTTTCTCAGTCATAATTGTTGCTAACCATTTACACCACGCAGAGGAGGATCCCATCAATTCATTATAATCACTGCGAGATGGGTCACAAATGCGACCGAGAAAGATGTTATAACATCCAAACTTTCAAGGCAAACCTCCTAAAAAATACATCATTTCGTCACATTCCAAACTGTGAAGGATTTTGTTAGGCATTCTACCAAGGCATTTCCCGACCTTCGGTTGTTTCAGACGTTCTTTGTCAATCTACATTAATTAAAATTTAGCAAACGACGCCTCGCGCGGCGCCAGCCGTTCGCTCCTCGCTGCTCCGTTCGGGTGTCGCTGCTCCAAACGTGACGTCCGCCTGTCGCGTCAGTCGTGTTGTCTCGTCCTGTGACGACCAACTGGCTTGGTATCGGTCGCGGCACCCAAATGTGACGTTCTAACCTTTTGGTGATTCGGGTGGGAATCTGGTTAGATTTGATATCAGCCTCGTCGTTCCCAACTCGCTTCCAACGCCTGGTTACCAAAGGTAACTGCATTGATCTCCAGTCTGCCTACCCACGTTGTGAATTGATCTTAGGCAGACGAGATCAAACAGTGGTTGGGGCCGTAATGCAAACTGAGTTCAACGGGGGTGATACCACACAAATATGCATAAAAGAAAACAAAATGAAAACTCAAAAGTTCAAAGTATCAAAGAAAAAAGGTAACAAACTTTATGTCTAGTTGTTCGATACATAGGACTGCATCTATCTCCCGACCCGTTCTATGGATTGTGACACGTCGTTTTCCGTTAGGCGAGTTTTAACGCTTCAAGTTGTTTGCTCTCTAAGAAATTGGTTTTTCGGTGTGTCTTTGGACGAAAGTCGAAAAAAAAAAAAACTTATTTTGGTGGTCTGGATCTAAGTCGCTCTTCAAAATAATTGTTCTTGGGTTGAAGAGGAGTCCGGAATTTGCGTGAATCTTGGTCAGCTATCTCACGAGGCGGCTTCAACTGGAACTGAACTGAACTTTTCTGGAACTGAAGCTGGAACTGATTTCTGCCTGTTGGGGCTTCGCTTTATATGGACGCCGACCAAAACCGGGGTGGGTCTGTCGGCGTCGGGGGGTTCCTCGATAATTCTAAATACATATCCACCTCTTTTATTTCTGGTTAGGAATTTTCCACTTTTTTCCATTTTTGGGAACCTTTCCTCACTCCCACTTTCTCACCATACTTCAGAGGGCGTGAACTGCCCTCCCCACTTCTTCGTAGCAGCTTCTCATACTTATACTCTGGATGGGGCGTCGGCCTTCTTCGGCGACAGCCAATGAGGTCTTGGTCGGGTATCTTTCCTTCTCCTTCGTGCGTCACGTGATCACCACTTGACCAATGATGTCTTAGTCGGGCGTGGACGAATCCGCGGCTTTGTTTCGGAAAAAAAAATATCTTGCTTAACTAAAAAAAAAAAATTATCTCTTCTCTTTTCCTTTTCTTCCTTTAATCGCCGTTATCATTTTCTAGCCGCAAACGGACAATATGAACAATGGCGGTCATAACTCTTGTTCTACACGTGGTTTTCGTCAGGTATTTTATCGCTAATTATCAAGAATGGGTGGTCATGGCTTAAAAACGGCCAACGTCTGTCGCCCCGAAAAAAAAACATTTCTGGGTCCCCATTCATTTTCCTTCGGTACATATTTCTGATAACATAATTTTATTATCGCAGGCCAAAGATGTTCCGTCGAAAAAAATCGGTCAGCGGACACTCGCTTGTGGCTTTTTTTAATTTTTCATATCTGTCCAAAGTCCTTTTTTAGTTGCCTGTTTTTCGTCACTTATCGAAATAACATTTTCATTTGATTTTTTTCAGTCGGTCTGTAGTTTGATAATAAGATGCCAGTGGTCCAATAGTTTGTTTACATATCCCTAGATAACACAGCCGTCGCCAAAACACATCTGATTTTTCTTTCTTTCCCTTTTTTTTTTACTCAGAAATTTCCCTGTCATTGTAATGACACCCTTTTCGCCATTTGTTACTTATCAAAATATATTTATCCATTGTCTCTTAGCCGTGTGTGTGTTCTGCTTATCATCCACGATTCGGTCTTCGCCTTTTTTTTGCCTTCTTTTCTTTTTTTTTCTTTTTCTGCCTCGTTAAATGGTGCCACACACGCATTTATTTAGAAAACAAATTTCTTTTTACTTTTCATTTTTTAGTTAATCGTACTCCTATTTATATATCAATTATTACCCTTATGCAATTATGATCATCCTATCGTCACAGATAATATCGTCCTTTTAGCATGTTCCCATTAGAAATGAAAAAAAAAATAAAACTTGAACAATTTACATGATATCAGTAAATAACGGCAGTGACTTGGCAATATAATCCTCATAGATGAACAAAAGAGACTTGAAGAAACAGAAATCTCAAATATGAGAACTAAATGCTAAGAATATCATGGACTGAACATGGTGAGCAATGATGAACTTTTAAAGTATAAAATGTGAAACATACTTATTCAAAACAAAAGGTGCACTCTTTGAGTTAAATTTTTGCAAGCGTGTCTCGTTAGAACGTTTACGAAGTTCGATTCCTCCTTTCGGTGGCTTTTGACCTGTTTCCGGGATATTTTATTGAGAGGAACTTGGAAGTTAATCAAGACTATGTATACATACTTATACAGGGTGATCAAAAAAACGGGAACTTTTTAACAATCCAATAAAACCAAAAAGTGATGGAAGAAAAATATTTTATAAATTTTAATTAAAACATTAAAACAAATCCATTTAAGAAACAATGATGGAATTTTCATTTTTTTAAAAATTACGTTCTGTAATAATTTTTTTACGAATAGAAAATATATTCTTGAAGATATTACATTGAAATAGTTCATTGACTTTTGCAACATTTCAGCTGGGATACTGTGAATTTCATCTTGAATTCTAAATGGCGAATTGTTTACTTCCAAAGGTCACTGCATTTTTAATATTTTATCATTATTATTATATTAGACAAAACTAATATTTTTTTGGGGGTCACAGTATATATATTGAAAATATGTCTATTTTCTGATAATGTAAATGCATCGATATAGATGTTTATTTATTGTATAAGAAATTTAAGAATATCTCTTTTTGAACTATTTTCTTTCATTAATAATATTATTATTTTTATAGTACTAAATAAAATTATTATTTTATATATAATATATATATATATATCATTGTATAGTAGTTTTAATAGGTTTCCTATTTTAAGTTTCTACGAAAATAAAATATATAGAAATATATATATATATCGTTAAATATATAATGTTTTAATAAAATATTGCAATAATATCATCATAAATATGAATGGTGGTTGTAATTTTAAATAATATTACAAATATAAAAAATTTGAAATTGATAATTTTTTCTATTTCATTGAAACAAACTTTAAAACATGTATATCTTCCCTTCTTTTTACAAAATCACTGAAAATCCATAGCGTCTTGGATGTGTTTTGTTCATTTTAAATCAAATAGGAATATCCAATGAGTATAAGGTATTAAAAAAGACGTTAAACACTTTTTTTTTCTTTTTTTTTATTCGCTGAAAAAGAAAAGAAAAAATTTGTCTTTTGTCTTTCCAGTGCGATCAAAATGAAAAAATGGTACATTATTTATTATATGCATTGGATACATTATAGTGATAAATGGAGAGATATCGAAGGGCAGGATAAAAACAATTAATATATGATTATATCATCCGATTATTCATATATATATATATATGTATATATATATATATATTTTATGAAGTTATTCATTTGGTTTCCAAGAAATAATTTAATATATTAAAATAATATATTTATTTAACGACGTTATTTTATTTTCAATTTAGCTTTGATAAATAATGTGTTTTTTGAATTTAGTTTATTTTAATTTTTTTTACCAAAATGTATTACCAGTATTTTTTTATTTTTTAAAATGAAAATGTATTTCAAGAAAAATATGAAAATGTATTCATAATAATTTTTTTTTACTATGAAAATGTATTGTTGGTAATTCAGCCACAAAGATGAAATTGTATTGCTGGTAAATTATTTTTTTTTACTGTTTGTAAAATGTCGGATCCATCAAAATTATTTAAAAACAGAAAATATAAAAAATATTTGATAATTTATTTTATTTTTTCTATGAAAATGAATATGACTGGTAAATTTATTTTAATTTTTTTGAAAATGTATTACTGGCAATTTATTTTTTATCAAGAAAATGTATTACTAGTTATTTCTTTTATTTTTATTATGAAATTTTATTATATAATTTATTTTTTTTACAAGAATGAAATTTTATTATTGTAATTTATTAGATTTTTTCTAGGAAAATAATTGTAATTAATTTTTTTTTTTTAGAGCAATGTATGAAATAATTTGTATTTACTTTATTATTTTACAAAATGAAAAAATATTACTTATAATTATTTTAATTTTTTAATCTGAAAAACCTCAATAGAATGCAGAATTTATTTTATTTTTTTCTATGAAAATATTTATTTTTAAATGTTTCTTAATGATTTAAAACCCGGACAGTTTGGTTGTCACAATAAACTATTTACCCATAACTGGGACCCTAAACAGGCTTGGTAACAAAGAGGTAGGAATTAATCTTGATATAGAACCGCAACAATTTAAGTTGTTTCACATTTAAAACTCTTTCTGAGTTTACATTAGTTTAGGATTTTATTTTCCCTCGAATGACAATTATTTCATTCGCTCCATCCAGAGCTTTAGAAGCTGGTATTTTCAAACTTTATATAAGTGACACTATTTTTATTTTTTTTTTTTTTTTTTTTTTTTGAGATAATTATAATTATTTTAAATCATTGTTATATTTAGAAGAAAAATGAATAGAATGCAGAAACTTTGGGCGACCGTTGAATCCATATTTTGACTCATCATCTTCTATATTTTGGATATTACCGATTCTTTTTGTTCAAATTTAAATTTAATTTAAATCTCGGGGAAAATTATTTGAGGGTCTGTATGATATTTGGGATACCTTTTGATCAATCGAGAAAAAAATCTTCATTTTTTTGTATTTTTTTATTTTGATAATATATTTAGTTTTGGGTCTTTTTTCAAAACCCTAGAAGAAGTTCAATAACCAAAAAACCAATAAAATATATATTTTTATATATATATATATAATATATATATATATATATATATATATTATATTATATATATATTTTAAAAAAACCAACTGATATAGGAGATATAAGTCGGTGAAAAAATTTTATTGAGGGTTTAATAAAAAAAAATTTTTTTCCGAATTAAAATTTATTTGATGTCAATCTTGGAGGAATGAAACCTAAAAAAAAAGAAATTAATGAAGTTGACAAATTGTCGCAACAAATATGTATTGAAATTGTACTATCTACTGATTTGTGATTTATGCTCAAATTGATGTCCATATTCTCTCATTTTGATCTTGACGATGTAACATCCATCTTGATTTTTCTTCTTTAGTCATTGATTCTTGAAAACTTTGATCAAAATAAAATATAGCTATTCAAGTACCCGAGAAATCATTCCCTTGTCCAAATTTAAATTTAAAAAAAAAAAAATTTGTGGCGGTTTTGTGTCAATTGGGGAAGTCTTTTGATCAAAAATGAAATATATTTAATCAAGTACCATGGGTAATGTTTTCAGAAAAATGGGGAAAAATTTCCAAAAACCCTTTGAGGAGTTTTAAAATAATTTATATATATATATATATATAAATATATATTATTATTATTACAAAATTATTGGTGATTTCTTTTTCAACTTGACGTTCATATTGTCTCATTTATATATATATATATATATATATATCTTATGGTTATATCCTTCTATATTTTGGATTATTCATTGTTATTCAAATTTAAATTTAATTTAAATCAAATGGAAAAAAAAATCATATATTTATCCCTTATCCCCCGGAACCCTATTTATATAAAATATATATATATACCAAGCATATATCATTATTATTCATATTTAATTTAAATCAAATATAAAAAAATTGAGTGAGACAATCTTTTCTTTATATCCGGAACCCATTTTCAAAATTAAATATCCAGGTTTGGTCTATTTATTATATATATATATACAGACTATAATCTTTAAAACCCTAGCAAATCTATCTAACAGACAGACAGACATTATAGACATATATATATATATATATATATATATATATATATATATATATATATATATATAAAAGAAAGAGGTTATAGTGGTTCCAACGAGAGAAAAGTATATATATTAAAAAAAAGAAGAGAGGTGCCGCAAACGTTTTTGGTTGTAATGTGGATTTTTGAGAAAAAAAATATTATTTTATTTTCCATAATTTTACTACACGTGTTTCTGGTCTCGTGACCGTCTTCAGGTAAAAGGCGGGATTTTCACATATTATTAAAAAAATAATTTTTTTTTCCTTATGTTTTTCAATGTTAAATATTCTCGATATGAGACATTCTCTGTTTTTGTGTTAGTAATCCGAATGTCTTTCTTGAATTGGCAATGAATAGTTCTGCGCGAAGGGTCATAAAACAATTAAGATTGGTCCAAGAGAAATGATGAATTACTTATCGGCATTTTATCTTTTAATGTTTTAATGACCCCTGTGTGTTCTTAGATCTCTTTCCATTTTCGTGTATATTTCTGTCAGCATGCGTGTATATATATGCTTACTACGAGGAATTATATTTTGTACACATACACATACATACATATACTGTCTTACTATGTCGAATTTCAGTAAATCAGTATTTACACACACATACACACCCAAGTTACATGGAACAGTATACACATACACACACATATACACATATATACGTACATGCATACACACACATACACACACACACATGAGTACAGTGTAAACCGGATACAAGACACACATTTTCTGGTCCCAAATTAGAACCTGTGTTAATGTATATAAAATAGACCAAACGTGGATATAGTAGAAACCCAGATATAAGAGACTTCTCCGATCCCGTATATATATATATATATGTATCCTTGTTTTGTGTGTGTATATATATGTATATATATATATATATATATATATATATATATATATATATATATATATATATATATATATATATATATCTGATATTTGCATGTGCGTTCATTTATGTAGTGATTTTATCATTGTATTTGGTCACATTTTGTATGCTGTTGTTCTTTTTGCTGTTGCTTATGATCTATTTAGTTCGGTTTATTTTGTTTATAAGTTTTTTTTTCTTGTATTTGTAGGTACGAATAATTGTCTGTTTGATATATCGGCATGATATTAAATTTACCCTGATTACATTTGAAGATGTGTTGTGATACAAAAAGTTTTCTGTTGTCTAGTAATTTTATGTTGCTTTTGTGTAGGGAGACCCTGTTGTTCAGTTGTTGGCTGATGCCTATATATGACTTCTTGCATATTTTGCATTTAAATACATAAATCACATTTTTGGAGTTGCAGTTTAAGTTTTTATTTATTATGAATGTTGTTTTGGGGTTTTCAAAAGTGTAGGAGTTTCCTTCTATAATGATGTCACAAACCCCACATCTTTTTTTGTTGCATTTTGTGACTCCCTGTATTGTGTGTTGGTTAAATTTAGATGAGGTTAATATGTGTTTTAGGTTTTTAGATTGGCGTTTGCTTTTAATTATTTTGGTTGTTTTTAGTATATTTTTCAGTTTATTATTCTTGCTAAGTAGGTCTAGATTTTTTGTAATTTCTGTGAATATTTCTGGATTGTTTTTGTTGTATGTTGAGACATATGCTAGAGTTTGTTCGACGTTACGTTTCTTTTTATTTCTAAGTTGGTCTAGAGGAATTTTTTTTGCGAGTTCAAAACCTTTGTTTATTAGTGTTGTGGGGTAGCCTCGTTTTTTTAGAGTTTTATGTAGTTCTTCTAAGCGGGTTTTTTTCGGAGGTGTTTATCAGTCACTATCGTACAAATTCTACGTGCTAGGGAATAGGGGATGGATTTTTAGGCTTTTTTTGGGTGATGGCTCTTGAAATGAAGATATTGTTGGGTGTCTGTGGGTTTGTGGTAGATATCTGTGATTATGTGGTTGTTTCTATTTCTAATGAGTATATCTAAAAATGGTAATTCGTTAAAATTATATTCTTGGGTGAATTTGATTTTTGGGTGTAAGTTTTGAAGTAGAGTGTGGAATTGGTTAATATCACCCCATGAGGATTTCCAAAAAATGAAGCAATCATCTAAGTATCTTTTCCAAGATTTAGTGAATTGGGTTTTTATATTTTCCCCATATATTTGTTCTATCTTTTCATAGAGGTTTTCTTCTAGGTAAGCTAATGTTAGGGTGGCATATGTTGGTGCCATTTTTGTTCCCATTGCAGTACCTAGGGTTTGGATATAGTTTTGTTGTCAAATTCAAAAGGTGTTATTGTTTAGAATTAGGTCTATACTATCGATAATGAACTTTTTAGTGAATCTCGGATGTAGTATTTCTGGATGTTTTTCAATCCAGAATGAGATTGCTTTTTTTCCTAGTTCATGGGGTATGTTACTATATAGGCTACTAATGTCAAAAGTTGCCATAAGTGTTCCCGGATCTACCTTTTGTGGTATGGAGCTAAGGAAATGGATATCGTCTCTGATGGCTTTTTAATTTGTTTAGTAAATGGTTGCAATATTATGTCTATTAGGTTACTGAGTTTGCTAGTTGGACAGGCTGGTCCTGCTACTATTGGTCTGAATGTAAGGTCACTGGGGTTTGGGATGCTAATGTATTCAGATTTTTTTGTGTCTGGATAGCTGCTTTTATTTCACTCGATTTATGAATTTTAGGTAGTCCGTAGAAATTACTTGTTTTTTGGTACAAAGTTTATTAGGAAATCCTTTTTTTTTTTTTGTTAATATTTTATTATGTGTTGTGCAGAGTTTTGTAATTTTTGTTATAATGTTTTTGTCTATGTTAGTGTCAATTAATTTGTAGTTGTTTCCTATCCTCTAGTGTTTCTAGAATTTTTGTTTTATAGTATGTTCTGTCCATGATTACTATAGCGCTGCCTTTATCTGTTTCTTTTATAATTATGTTATTATTTTTTCGGATGTTCTCTAAGGCGAGTCTTTGTCTGTATGTAAGGTTGTCGAATGGTTTGGATTTTTCTTGTAGGTCGAGGTTCCAGAGTTTTTCAAAAAAAAATACATTTAGCTCATTGGTGTTATTATTTTTGTTTGGGAATAAATTTGATTTTTTTTTTTACTAGTGACTCATCTGTAATATTTTCGTTATTATTAAATATTTCTTTTAGTCTCAATTTGCGTTCAAATTCCTTAAGGTTTTTTTAAGGTCTGTTATATTGCTTTTTAGGAGCAGGGCAGAATTTTAGGCGTAATTTTAATAGGTTGATTTCGTCATTTGTAAGGGTATATGTAGATAGGTTTATTTTTTTGGGTTTTAAACTGGTCTTCTTCATTTCGGACGGGGGTTTCTAAAAAAAATAATGATTATTTCTTTCCACACATTCCGGGATAATCCCTCTCTACAAGTTTTTAGATTTCCAGCTAGTCGGAGTTTCTCTTGTTAAAATTGCAGTTGTTCTTTCTATATGGTTCTATATGAGTGTGTTTGTTTTTGTTTTAAGGGGTTTTCCAGATGTTTCTAGATCTGTTGTTTATTGGGGTTGTATGAAAATTTGTAGGGAATTTAGAATTTTTATTTCTTGTTGGCTTTGTGAATGTGTGTGTATTCTGTCCTATGTCCAGTTGTGTCATGGTGTGATGGTATGTTGTAAAGGTTTGTTCGTGTGTTGTTAAATGTATTTTCGTAACTGTATTTGTTGTGTTTTGTGTTTTGTGTGGTAGTAAATATCAGTGTTCTTACCTCTATTTGTGTGGTTTTCTCTGTAATTGGTGATGTCGCATGTAGTTGTTTGTGTTGAGCACTGTGTTTTATTGTGAATTTGATTCGGTTTTGGTACATCTCAGTTATTGTATATATATATATATATATATATATATATATATATATATATATATATTATAAAAATAAGTTGGCGAAAAAAACACAATTTTTGATTTGCCAATAATCAAATCAATCTCGCATGAAAAAAGGTTTTAAAAAAGAAAGAGCTAGAAACATGAAAGTCCGTCGAAAAAAAATCGCACAGATACAGGTTTGAAGCCCCCCAAAAAAAAAAAAAAACCCGATACGAAAGTAAACAACTAACTAACAAAAAAGCTTAAAAAATACAATATATAAGAGCAGACCTAGATAAACCTAGTGAGCCAGACAAAACCTACTCAGGTTTCACCTAAGCGGATCGTCATGGAAAGTTGGCTAATGAGGCAAAAGTGAAACAGCATCTTTTTTCTTTCTCTCTCTCTCTCTATATATATTTTAAATAAAAACAGACAACTTTAAAATTCCATGTAATAAATTATTTCAGCATAGCCCTTTTAAAAGGACTGTGGATCATCAGATTTTACTTCCAAACAAAAAAAATGAAGAGAAAATTTACACATTTTTGACGGGCCGTATTAAACATATGTAAATTAACGAAGTGAGGAAGTGAGTGGGGAGAGAGAAGACATGAGTGAGTTAGTTAGATATTGACACATTTAAACGGTTAACTTAACGGAAGTTATATATTGACATCGAAGGGGTAGAGAAGGAAAAAACCCACAGAGAGAAAAAGTGAGAAGGAAGTTATGAGAGAAGATGTCACTAATTTTCTTTGTAAAAAAAGGCTAGAAACAGGCGCTGTTATTTTGTTTTACTTTGAAAGAGTTATTTTGGGGTATCATAAAGTTTATAATGTTTGATATAAATTTGAATGTCTCTAAACTGACTACAAATAATTTAATTTGATGTTTGTTAGTGATTTAAATTTTATATATATATATATATATATATATATATATATATATATATATATATATATATATTATTCTAATTTCTTATAATAAAACAATATATATGCATGGTGAAGGAACATGCATACACATACTAGCAAAAATACACAATACACAAAAATAGAGATAGGTCTAAGATGATACAGGGGTCATAAAAAGATAAGAGCAAATACCTCAATTTTTCACCTTTTCTCTGACCAATCATAATTGTTTGATTACCACTTAAGCAGATAATACTTTCCCCACAAGTCCAAAAAATTGGGGTTACTACTACAGATAATAGACAATGCTTAAATATCGGAAAACAGAGAAAATTCCTTTTAATAATATGTGGAAAGAACCACTCTTAAATATATTTAAAAAATCTACATTATAACTAAAAACTTTTGCGGTTTCTCTCTTCTCTTTAATATATATATATATATATATATATTCTTCGCCGTATCTGAGTCCAGCAGCAATATACAACATTATGTCGGAATAGACATTGCGCCTGACCGTGAAGGGAAACCAGGTTTGACCTGGTGATTGCTTACGACTAACGAATTCAGATATACGTGACCTTACATCTGCATTCAAGAATATTGGGCAGATGGATAAATAACAATCATCCGAAAGGGGATTTGAGCAGGCTCTCACACACCGCAGACAAGGTGTAAGGCCACATGTCAATTTGGAGCTTTTGAGGTTGCTGCACACAATTATGCTTCAAGAGTAAGTGACGAAATATTGGAGTGGGTGATATGTTACTTTCCTAACAAGACACTTCTCTGTCGGAGAGCGCATATTTTCTAAATTCTCTATTTTATATATCTTATTAACAGTACGTCATGTCAAATGACGTAGTGTTAATAAAAATTGCCATGTCCTTTCAAGACGTAATCGATCATGGCTCTCTACCTCTCTACTCCTTGCAGCTCTTAAATTCTTTCTCTCTGCTACCTCCCCCAGACCACGTTTTGTCATCCACTTGCTTAAGCCCACTACGTATGTCATGCGTTGTTTTCCCTTGTCTCTCTTTCCGTCTATTCGACCCGTGAGTATCAGATTCTCCAGGTCCTCCTTCCTCATTATGTGTCTCAGAAAGTTCAACTGCCTCTTCCTGATATTAATTATAAGCCTCCTCCTTGTTTGCATCCACTTTAAGACCTCATTGTTGCTCACACGCTAGGTCCATATCCTTAGCATCCTTCAGCATAACCATATCTCCGTCGCCAAGCGTCTCTTCTTCATCTGTGAGTACATCGTCCAACATTCGCTGTCGTAAAGAAGGACCTGATTTCACATAACAGCTCAGTATTCTTTTCTTTGTCAGCAAAGAAATCCTTCTGTTACGCAATACCCTGCACATGTTTCGGGATGCATTCTTGGCCCTCCCAATACGTCTACGGATCTCAGGTTAGCACTTACAGTTTAAATGCTTTAATTTTTGTGATGCATAACCTTATTTAGCATTCTACGACGTTTTTATTGTATCAGTGTTCTTTTTCAACATCCCAGATTATCATAGCAGCAACTTTAAGAAAGGATATATTTCCTTTGATTCCGGACGAAAATTTAACATGGAAGATGCCGAAACTATTGCACTATAAGATTTAAAGATTTTATTTCATTTAATTGGATTATCCACTTTATTACAAATCTTTAGATAGAGAAGGAAATTATGTTCAAAATATTCGCAGTGTCAAATGACTTTTATTCATTATTAGACTTTGGGATATTTTTGGAACCGCATAGCATTCTTTATCGTGATTTTGTTAAGTGAATGCAGCTTGGTTGGGAGCAGTCAGTTTTCAGTGTTCCTTTTTTATTCATTTAGGAAAAATGCACAGAAGATTGAGACAACATCGAATTCTACCTCTAAAAAGACCGAAGGATAGAACTGGTGGATTATTGTGATAACGAGGAAAGCTATAAAACAAATTTATTAAGTAAACAAAACATGAGAAACTATTAATCCGTTAACAGAGAAATAATCAATCGCTATGGAGGCTATGTAGTGTAAAATGCCATCTATCATAATGGGATAGATTCAGCTGTGAATGCAGCCTCAGACGATTACAAGGTGGCGCTAGGTGGAAGGACTGAAGTTAACGGCCAAATTGGACGGTACCCTCGATGCAATCAACAGCCAGAATTGCGGTTAACCCACCCCACTCCCGACGCAATCAACGTCCAGGAATGCGGGTACCTCCGATGGAATCAACAGCTACGGCTGCGGGTAGGATACCCCTAATGGTATCAACGGTTAGGTTGGAAGATTCCCTCTCCCTGATGTTATCGACGGCCAGGGTGGAGAGTACCCTCCGATGGTATAAACGGCTAAGGTAAGAGTGCCCTACGCGATGGTATCAACTGCCAGGGTGGAGGATACCCCCAGATGGTATCGACGGCCAGGGTGGGGGATATATTCTCCCGACAGTATCGACAGCCAGGGTGGAGGATATATTCTCCCGACACTATCGACAGCCAGGGTGGAGGATACGCTTTTTGTCCTCGAATTTTGCTCTAGGAAGAGAGGACCAAGTAACGTTTTTAGCGGTTTTTTTAATCGTTATATTTCAGTATTATCAATTCACAATAATATGTATTTTTGTCACCACTTGTTTTTATTTTTTGTTATGGATGTACCATTACTTGGTTTTTATTGCCCTAATAAACTTTTATACCACTGCGAAAATATTTTAGTATGATGTGGACATGTCCCATAAAAGCTTTGGAAGGAAACTCCCTTGTGTACTAAAAAGAGCGATGTCAATAAACTCGAGTAGTATTACTGCTTGAAGAACTGGTTTGAGAAAAAGAATTTCTTTTGGCAGTAATGCTAACTATTCGATCAATGAATGCCGCATGCTTCCAACATGGAAGCGTCAAGTTACACAAGACACAGAGACAACAGGCATTGAATGATCATGGTAGGAAATCCACCATTAACAGCCAAGATGAACATGCTGCTCAGAATAGTAAGACAAATGGACAAATAAAGAAAAACAGAACAGAAAGTATATGTAGCATTGCTGTTTCTTGATTGATTGCTTTTTACGGTTTATCAACCTTTTACGGGTTATTTTAAATCCAGAAAATATTTTTAGATTGTAAGATTTTTTTTTCTGATAAATGTTCTACTAATTACTAATCTACTAACTAATCCTAAGTGGGGGGGGAGTAGCGTTGGTTTCACACCTTTTTCCAAGAGTATTTGCTTAGTAAGTGAATATAACGAGCCCAATAGGAATTGGAACTCTGCTCTCTGGTTTGCTATTCCGAGCCGTTATCCATTACATGGGGCGCTGATCCAAGCTTACGGTACCTGGGATACAAATGAGCTAACAAATCTAGGTATCCTGTGTCTTGAAAATCAGCATTCAAAATCTAAATTATAATAGGGCTTGAACGCCGACCAACATTGGCGTTGTTCCGGGATAAACAATTATTTCAACCCCAATGTGAAGCCTATCTTCCAGCGACTGGATTCAAATAAAGAAATCTCTTAGAATATTGTCAGGCAGAATCTATGACTTCATTATGATTAAAAGTAATATTTTGGTTCGGCCATGGACAAAATAAAAGCTGACCGAGGAATTTTACACCCCGAGAGATAATATTGAGTTTCAAGTGAATATTTTATCGAGGTAGACCCCTTGATGAACTTGCATCTGATTCGTTACCGATCTAAAGAGTGACGTTCTCAAATTGAGTCACTTCTCTTGCTCAAAACGATTTTATGACAGTCCAGCAGGAAAATTGGTACACAATTTATGCGTTCAGCTGATAGACAATTTCCTAAAAGCTTCCAAAGTGGACAGCACAAAAACTCCCTAAAGATGGCGATCTAAAAGTAGAGCCATAGATTAACTTCTTTCGGAATGTTTAAAAATAAACCATTCTCATTGAGCAAGAGGAAACGACTTAAATGGAGGCTTATTATAATCACAGTGAAACGAGTGAGTCGCCCTAAAAAGTAGCTCCATAGAACTTATTCCATGCCCAAAGAAATAAAATGTAGTTTTACGAATTTTGAGAAAAATATGAGGCACAGTATGCAGCAAAAGAGGAAGTTGTAAAGGAAAGAATACAAATAAATAAAAAAAAAAACTAACATGAAACCCCCAGCTGAAAGTTTGAGGTCATATAACCAGGAAAAGAAATTGAGGAATTTAAATACTCAAATTACACATAGAAAGTAATTTGGTTTGGTTTGGTTTGGTTTGGTTTGTTTTACGGCACATCAACCTCAATGGGCCATTTAATGCCGACAAAATTTTTATTGCTGGTAATATGTTTTTCTTAAAAAATCTATTTCTGGGAATAATTGTCCTTGAAGAAATCTATAGTTGGTCATATTTTTTTCAAAGAATGTATAGCTGTTTGTGGTATTTTTTAAAAACAATTGCTGATAATAATTTTTCCTCCAAAAATTATTGCTGGTAATAATTTTTATTATTATCAGAACTATTTCTGGTATTAAAAACTATTTTTACACATGTTGGGGTGTTAACTATTTGCCCATAGCTGGGACCCTAACAGTTGCCAGCACCCCGCATCAGGGTGGATCTGGAAACACCAGCAATTAAGAGGTGGTTCTACTTTCCTGATCTCCTGATCAGAGGCCTTGCTATTGGACGTAGTTTATCGTCTTACCCAGGACGCAGATGTCGTTCATCGTGATATACCGGACGAACATAGACGGTAGAGAAAAGCGACTAATAACCTATTTGGTAATATAAAAATAACCTATTTGTGTAACTAGATGGAGGAACAAGTACCAGAGTGTGAAATACGAGGTCATAAAGGAGAAAAATACGAGGTCGTAAAGGATGGAAATACGAGGTCGTAAAGGATGGAAATACGAGGTCGTAAAGGAGGGAAATACGAGGTCGTAAAGGAGGGAAGTACGAGGTCGTAAAGGAGGGAAATACAAGATAAAGAGGTTATAGAGGAGGGAAATAGGAGGTCGTAAAGGAGGGAAATACGAGCTCATAGAGGAGGAAAATACGAGGTCATAGAGGAGGGAAATACGAGGTCATAGAGGAGGGAAATACGAGGTCATAGAGGAGGGAAATACGAGGTCATAGAGGAGGGAAATACGAGGTCGTAAAGGAGGGAAATACGAGGTCGTAAAGGAGGGAAATGCGAGGTCGTAAAGGAGGGAAATACAAGATAAAGAGGCTATAGAGGAGGGAAATAGGAGGTCGTAAAGGATGGAAATACGAAGTCGTAAAGGAGGGAAAAAGAAAAAAAATGACGAAGAGGAAACAAAAGACATGTGTAATCATGGCTATGGAGAGTCATGATCACTCACGTTCTGAAGAGACATGGCACATGGAGAAATAATGTTATCAATGCAAAACTTTTTATTGTCATATTTCACGTGTATCATAGTTCATTTCTAGAGACTTAAGATAATGTGGTCTCCGTCAGGATTAGAAATGACAATCGTTACTATAAAAGACGTTATAAACATAACCGAAAAGAGGGACCTGGAGAATCTGACACTCACAGGGCATAATAAACGCATGAGATACAAATGAGAACATCGTGTAGACAATCTTGTCTATCTGGATACCACACCAGTGAATGGAAAGGATTGAAAGGGAACAAAAATTGCTTAGGATAGGGTGTCAAGATCACCCACGGCACATAAAAGAAAAAAGTATCGTCTACAGAATTTGATGGATTCTCATATGGAAAGAATTTCAGCGAGGAATATTAAGAAAATTATAGTTTATTTATGAGTAAACATTTGTCTTTGCATATAAGATGAAATGAATATTTCGATGGTCGATGTTGGTCTTACATAATCGATAATACAAAGTTTTTATTTTATTGAAAATTTATATTTAAAAGCGTTTGATTCATTTCCTTTTTTACGGCTCTATCCTCTATCTCTTCTTTGTGTTTTCTCTTTCATTATATATATATATATATATATATATATATATATATATATATTATGAATTAATTGATTTAAAATATGTTTTTTTTTCGCTACACAGTTCTAACCATGTTTCAAAAATGGAAGCTAAAAGCCACGAATTTAATTTTGTAATTAAATTAAAGACATTAGTTCTATTTCATCCTCAAGCCAATTTTGGAGTAACTTTTTTAAAATTAATGGGTTTTAAAGACACAGCTAAAATCATAATTAACGTTTCCAAGGTTACAGATAAATCCACTTCCACTAGACAAGGGTGTCTGCGTGTTCATTACGTCTGTAAAAAATGTAAATAGTTATTAGTTACGTTTTGGTAGGGGTAGGGATGTATTACCGAATTATATATCTTACTGTTCTTTCTTATATATATATATATATATATATATATATATATATATATATATATTGTTATATGTATATTTGTGTTCTCGCTGAAATGTCTTATTTGTATTTTAATTTCTTACAGAATGTCCTCTCTCTACTCTTCATTTTTGAAACTCTCTCTCCTTGTGTCATCGAAAATAACATCTCCTCTCAATTTGTGTCTTTTTCTCTCCTAAATTTCTCCTTCCTTTTTGAAAAAATTAAAAATATTCTCGTGTCCTCTCTCACTCCCTCTCTCTCTCTTGTGTCCTCTCTGTTTATATGGGTTATTATAATATGAAAATATTATATTGTAAAATACTTATATATGAATATTGCATTACTATTCCTTTGAGAATATGAATGATTTTCTTTAGCATTTTAAATGGTATTTATTTATCATTATATTTCTGAAGATTTCCAAGTATTTAATATTCGCTTATTTTTCTTATTGAGAATTTCTCAAAATAATCGTCTCTTATGAAAAGAAATAACGACAATAATCATAATACTAAAATAGCAATTTTACGGTTGTCTCTTTTGGTCAAGCAGAAACAATGCAATATGGAGAGTAACAATGAGTAGAAATACAGCATTTTGAATTCACTCATTTACGTTTGTTTATCGATCCGGACGACTTGCGCCATTTAGTTTTGCTACTTAAATCCGTCAGGACAGTCTGCCTGAAGGTGGCCATCTTGTCTTTTCGCTTCCTCGCAGTCAAAAGGCAGGACATTCTGCAAGATGAGTTTATGATGCATATAGAATCTATCTGCATATCTGCTTGGACAAGCTTATGCGAAATATGTCAAGCACGGATGTCTTCTCATAAATCAGGAATAATTTTTTATTGAAAGAAATTTTTTGATAATCATTTCAGCATTTTTAAATACCAAAAATAAATAAAGAAAATTTTTTGTCTTTCCAAGAAAAATTTTAAGCCCTTTTGAATCACAAATGAACCAGTTTCCTTCAGGTATTGTTAAATGTTTCCTTGAAGTTATTTACGAAACAAAAATCTCGTGGTTGTGTGTAGACTATTAAATTTACAAAAATGTCTCCCTTTTAAATCTATGGGTTTTATTTCCTGTTAAAGCGGTTTGTTCAATTTTATACTCTAAACCGTTTTTATTTTTTTCTTTCCAGCATATAGCAAATGCTAAACAACTAAATCTATCTGAAGACTTACAGTGTTTTTCATATTCTATATATATAATATAGCATTAGACTTTCAGCATCAATTCTTGACAATGTCTTTCTTTCGAACTGTCAATGCCTTTCTCTAATAAATTTAACTGGATTTATCTGACTATATTTCTCATATGAAGTATTGTAATTATTTACATTGTTCGGACTGTTGTCCTTATCTTTGTTGCCATTTTCACGACGTTTCGGCCGTTATACATTATATATATATTTTTATGATATTTTTTGAAATGTGCCCTTTATTTCGTCTAACGGGGTAGACTGTTCTAGTTCCACGGCTCTTCAAGATATCTCAGTTATCTCCCTTTAATTCAACACTCTGCAGTAGCCAGGTATTGAACTCAAAACACTTTGGGTCAAGTCACTGGATCCAGGTGTCTTTAGGTGTATGAATTTTTGGGACTATAAATTTAATGTCTCATTAATCATTTGTTTTTTTTTTATTTTTTACTAGAGCTCATATCGCAATTCTCTTATTATTGCTTTTCTCAATATGATTCCCATATTGTAGTCATTTCTATGCTTGGTCGGCTTAAGAGATTTTTATAGCTGAGCATATGTGCTGATTCATTAAGTTTTTGTATTATCTTTTTGATGTTATTTCAATTCATCCTTAATTTTTTTCCTTTTCGGTTGAATATAAATATATATATATAGTTCGAAATATATAATACCTATAGAATAGAGCGTACAACGATAAAATTCGTGAATATAACAAAGTTGTGGATAACAATCCGAACAAGGTAAATAATCTATTACTTTATGTACAGTAATACCAACATTAATTGCTGGCCACAGGAAATGCTGCTCTTTCCGAGTATGAATTATAAAATAACGTTTACTAAATAAAAAACAACAAAAGTCAACCAAACAAAAAGGCGGCTTTTAACTTTCTACTAAAAGAATCCTTAAAGCTCTCAGTAATGATGAAACAAGCTTAAATGTTCTTCGATTTCGTCAGCAGCAAACTGTTTAAAATTCACTAAAACAATAAGACAGCAATCAGGAATCCATGTGTCAAGTTGAGATTTTGAAAGAGAGTCCAGTTCTTTCTGCATTCTGTTGAGGTTTGAAAGACTGATGAATTAATTAAATTTTAGATATAGATATATTTGTGTGTGTGCGTTTTCATATGAGACTATGTTGGAAAAATAAAAGAAACGGAAAGCAAGTGTTAGAGACAAAAATGTCAAGACTGTGTGAAAAGTCTGTTTCATCTTTAGAGTGAATCTATTTTTCCATTTGTGAAAGGAAAATTTTTGGAAAGTAAATGCTGGAGAGTGGGAGAAAGATTTTGAGTAAAATTTGAGAATATATTATCTCTTAAGAGTTCTAATTGGATTGGAGAGAAATTAAATTTTTTTTTTCGATTTTATCCACTAAAACAATATTTTCGTTTCCGCTTGAGAATAAGTTCTGATTGTACAATTTCATGGTGGTTCAGGCTGGTAATTGGGGAATTAAACACTCTACCAAAAATTTATATATTTTGAAATTCTTATAATCTGGTTTAGTTTATTTATACTTATTAGAGATAAGATCGACATTTATTGGTATAATATCCAATACAAATGGACCTTCACAGATTACGTTCAAATTTTTACTCAGTACCAAGAAAGAATATATATATATATATATATATATATATGATATATATGATATATATATATTCATAAATGTGTGCATGTTCATGTGTAGAATAGCCTAGAAGTGTGCAAAACCTATTAAACCTGTTAACATATAATAAAATTCAATATTGGGGAAAGAATGTAATTGAGGTTATTAGAATTAATCATTGAAAAAAGGTCTATTGTAAAATTATTTTATTTTAATTTTTGTTGAAAGAACTTTAAATTCCGGATAAAAATAAATTTGATCGCAGAGACTAAATGTTCCTTTTCTCTGTTTAAAAATGATTTTTATAAGAAAATGTTCCAAAAAGAATTATTTAATGAAGCCTTTAAAAGTTTAAGTTGGAAAATGCTTTTTGAGATTTTACTTAAAGATCTGATGTTTTCAAATTTCTTTTTGTTTTTTCGTCATTTTACAGGACAGGAAAGAATTATATATGATGATGTTGACAAATTAAGGAAATTTTTTTCTTAAATATATACTTTAAGAATTGAATTTTTGGACAATACTTTATATAGTGCCATCTTTTTTTTTTCTTTGAGGTTGGAACAGATAAATTGAGGGAGAATTAAATATTCGTCAACATTTTCTGAGATAAAATTTTAGGTTTAAGACAAAGAGATTTTCCAAAATTATTAAAATTGAAAGATAGATGGTTTTATCTTTATTTGTTACTTTTATTAATTTTTTTCAAAGATTCCACTGAGCCAGATGAGTCGAAAAAAAAGAATTTCACCAAATATAATAAATTCTCAAAAAATCTGCCAACCTTTCCTCACTGCGGTTCCCTCCAGGCTGTTTGGTAAGATTTAATTTCTAAAGATCTCTCTCTACGGTCGATAAGTAACTGTTTATATATTCTGTATGCTTGGGGTGAATGTCCCTTCCGTTTTTCTACGGATTATCTACTCTTTGCAGGTTATTTAAACGTTGCTTAAAAAAATATGTTTATTATATTCTCTTAAAAGCCGTCCTATCGGGCGACATTTTGTTGACTCAAGTTTTACAGGAGGATCTTGATTAAAATTCATCACAATAGGTTATTACTATTTATGACGATATGCAACAAACTACAGAACAAGTATTGAATTAATATTTAAGCTGATCTTTTAAAAGTTCAACGATAATTCTTCTGCCGCAACTTAATTTAAAGAGTTTCATGTACTTACTTTCGGAACGAACAATTATTTTTATTTCATGGGTGACTTTCGCAGTTATTTCTAAGTTATAAAAATTGTCATTGTACATAAAAATACTTCGCAGAAATTCACGTTAAAAAAAAACCCCAAAAATCACCGAAACCAATCTGAGTAATGAAAACATGGGAATCCAAAATTTGAGGATTTCAGGTCCGGATCCGGGCCCGGAATGTCTTTAATTATGTTCTGTGGAGTCTGCCTGATTCCTAAATCCAACCATATATAGGGCTACGGCCATATATGAATAAAGTTGAAAAGATTTGAATTCTTGATAAAGTATTTATTATATAGGGATGAAACAGTAATTAGGATCTTTACAAGGCAACATTTGAACAATTTTCAACATAGATGGAAAGGTAGAACTGACTCTTGAAAGATAAACATAGAGGCATATATATATATAACAACTTTCTATATATATATATATATATATATATATATATATATATAGATAGCTAGATATATATATATATATATATTAGATAATATTAGTGGTAAATATACACATACATATGCAAAATATATATTAGACATCCGACAACATTCATATTTCTCTCACTTAAACCATCTTCAACTCACCTCTCTAAAACTTCTCTCTGTTAAGTTTTAATCTCCCACCTTCTCTCGTCTGTTACCCCTCTCTTTAGCTCTAACATTCGTCCCACTCTTTCATACTTACACTCTCTCTAAATTCTATTTTTATTTCCGGAGTTGTTTTTTCTGTTTTCTTTTTGAATTTTTAGGTCTGATGAATTGGATCGTATTTACAATTCCAATGGAATAAATTATGACCATGGAATATTAGTGTTTAAGCTTTTTTATTATATATATATATACATATATATATATATATATATATATATATATATATATATATATAAAATATATATATATATATATATATATATATATATGTATGTGTGTGTGTGTTTTCCGGCTATAGGTCTAGAGTTAATCTCTTTCCATCAGACGTTCAAATCATATCGACTCATTGAATATGCAATTTAGACGTTAATATATGGAAATAGAAATTTCTATAAGAACATCAGATGTTTTTTCAAATGCTATCAGACGACGCTATTTTATATACCAGGGGTCGGCAACCTTTTGAGAAGAATATGGCAAAACCTAGCTAAAAATATTTCCTGATAGAGTCATGATATTAAATGTATTATATAATAAATTGTCCAGACCTCAGGCCAATCTGTCCAGTTGGGAGTCTTTGAGTTAATATATTATTTAACCAAGGTTCCTTATTTCACTGCAGGGATAAGAGGATTACAACTAACACAATCAGTAAAACAAGTAAATTCCATACTTCGGTTTATTTGGCAGGCCGGACAAAAATCCTTCGCGGGCTGGCTGTGAACCAGAGGTTGTCGATCCCTGGTATATACTGAACAACGAAAAAAAAAAAAGTCCTGGTTATAGGCTATAGCACATCTCCATTGCCATTCTTCCATTTCCCGCCTGCGGAATTCCATTCCGTTTACTTGCTTCCCTGATAACTACAATCTTCAAAAATTTAAATGCAACATCCATCGCCATATTGTCTTCTCGAATCCCGTTCGTCTTTTGTCCTTTTCTCAAACCTCCTTTACTTTCGCTCCATGAGCCCCACCCTTGCGCACTAGTGGCATTCCTGCCTTGCTGGGGGGGGGGGGGATGAAAACAAAAAATGAAAATGAAAAAAAATCTGCCTCGTCAGTCATATATATTTTGATACATGACTGACGAGGCAGATTTTTTTTAAAAGGTAGGTTGTCATTTCTTTCTGCGGTAGACCATTTGTCCTCAAGGGCTATAGAAACAGGTCTATTGCTATTGATATATATATTATATATATATATATATATATATATATATATATATATATATAAGGTATAAAGATAAAATGTAATGGATTTAATTAAATTGAACTCGACTCTCTGACAAACTCACTTCCAAGCCGCTATCCAAAATCTTCACAGTCTTATCAGTCTTCTTGTTCACGTTCGCTCCATGTACCCCCCCCACCGCGCACTAGTGGCATTCCCGCCTTGCTTAGTGTGAAATGATTAAAAAATACAACAGTGTCATGTTATCGCAAATATGTTCTCAAAGACATTAAAATCATCAAAATAAAGCTAAATCAGCAGCCAGTGAATATACTGAAATAAACAAGTATTTGCCGCTTGTTATGAATTAATCCATTCGTGAAACAAAGAAATTGAAGATCGCATTTCTATTGTTAACCTTTCATCTGGTCACGCAGTATCGTAGTGATTTCTTGAACACCTACTGAATGCATCAAACAATTGTTGAAAAGCTGAACCTGTATAAGACGGTTGCAATGTTTAATCATCTATTAAATTTCTATGATCCCATCAAGTTGAAAACATTCAGTTCACGTGATGTGTAACGTACAACCATTAGCCACAAAATGCACTTGCTCTCCATCCAATAGAAAACACAAGAGCCACTCAAAAAGATTTCTGCATTTCGATTGTTTTTAAAATGCGTAAATTGCCTATTATTATAAAAAAAAAAATAGACATCGGTTGATTTTGTATAAAGACGTTAGTAGGTTAAGCGACATGGAAGCATCGATTGGAGAATCCGTCCCAGGATGCAACAGTTCTTAGGGAAGAAGCTGTCTGAGTGGACCTTCCTCCTTCGCAATAGAATATGAAGAGAATAGGGATGTTTTGACGTTGCGAACTTGGCATAGGGGGCACTAACTTTAATATCGGATGCGTAATTTTAAGGAGTGTAACTCCTTTGAACACTTGCTGTCATAAAGCGGTGCAGTGGTGAGTGGCTAGCAACGTTTCGTGTGTGAGAGAGGGATTTTAGGGCAGAAAATTGTTCATCACCCACAAGGCCACGTAAGAGCTTTTGATCTCTGTCATTTTTGGACAGTGATTTTTATTCAATACCAACAAAAATAATGACTGGAAAATTCTACATTCACAAAAAATTTAATGGGACTGTTTTTTTGAAGGTATTTTGCAAAAGTGTCTTCTAGAAAGATTATACAACGAAATTTTGGAATATTTTGCATTTTTTAGAGAGAAAAAAAAATCAAAAAATAGCACATGGCATCAAATGTAAAATTTTGAGTTGGCTTCGCCATTGAATTAGCTCTACCTCATTATACCTTAACCAAGACGCTTAAATATAGGTTATTCCAGGTTCTGCAAGAGCAAACAGAAATAAGAGCACGGCATAAAAGAAACAACTCCAATATATATTTACAAAAGAGTGTTAATATTCAACTGTTTATCCCAAGGACTACACACGAGAGGCACGTTTCGCACCTTTCAAGATTTTCACGTTTCATTCTATTTATATTTCTTGATTTGAAATCAACAATATTTAAAGGGTCAATGTTAATTTTTTACGGCTTATCAGCCTTTTCAAGTTGATAAAAAATTTTATTAAATAGACATAAAATTTGTTTAGATTGTAAGAATTTTTGTAGGTAATAATTTACTGATACAAATCTTACTAATTAACCCATAGATCATGGGAGAAGAGATGGATATTCCCGTTGTAAAAATATAAAAAAGCAGACTGGAATTGAACTCTGCTCTTCTTTCTATAATTACGCATAACGCATCCATCTATTAACCCTTTTCGACGTATTTTAATTTTGATAACCATACGGGAACCGACGTTTAATGTGAAAAATATTTATATATATATATATATATATATATATATTTAAATGTGTGTGTGTGTGTGATGGAAAAAATATTAGGAGGATTTGAGATAATTATAATTCATTTATCTAGATTTTTCAACAGAATGCAATTCAAGCACTATGTTCAAATGGCCTCGGTGACAAAAGAAATTCTGTAATAGACTCGATATAGCGCCGCTCGATTCCGTGGTGGAACTCATTTAAGTTGAATAATATTAACTAAAAAAAACCAGCCAAATTTATTATGTAATTGCTCCATCCATTCATTTTAAATATATTTACAGATTCACGGATATACAAATGATAGAAATTATTACGAGGATTTATTTAATATCTTTGATGAGTCCCAAATATAGGACAAACGGCTGTCCAGTTCTGCATTCTGTTGAGGTTTCTTCTAGACTATTTAATTAATTCAATTAAATATATATATATATATATATATATATATATATATATATATATATATATATATAAATATAGTATTGTTAAATAGATTAAAATACAAAGCAAATGTTTATGATAAAAGTATTAAAAAAATGAACGAATATTGAGAAATTTTCATGATTGATTTTAAGGACATTTGGTTTAAAGGCCAGCGTAAATGTTATTTATTTATCTGTTTATCATAAACAGAGACATTTGCCGGTTAAATTTAATTGTATCTATAAAATAACAACGTTAAACATAATAAAAAAATGTCTTTAATAAATAAATTGTCGGACCTCGTCCATTTCTTAACATATGACGTCATTTGTTTACATTCGATACGCCAGAGCAGTTATGAATGTACGAGATTCATGGAAGATTGTAGTTTATAACAGTAAATTCGACCTTGTCTACTATAAGGTTCATGGTGGCCGAGTGGTCAAGGCACGTCAGCGTATATGACGGTTCCGTATAGGATGCAGGTTCGAATCCTGTCAAATGAACGAATATTTTCTATGAAAATTTCTCGGACATTCAGGCCGGTAAATGTTATTTAATACTGTTTATCATAAACAGAGCATTTGCTTAAATACTTGTATCTATAAAATAACAACGTTAAACATAAAAAAATGTCTTTAATAAATAAATTGTATATCCATTTATATATATATATATATATATGTATATATAAATATTCTTTTATATATATAGAAAGAAGATTGTAGAAATTCAAATATTGATATATATTCATAAGTTCGATAAAAAAAAATGTACAAGCATTTATATGACGATATTTAATAAACGTTCCTCATATTAAATTGATAATTTAACATTGAGTTTTTAATTCATCTTAATTTTTTAAAAATTATTACAAATATAATTACATAATTATAAAAATAATTTTCTTCAATTTTTTATATAGTGATTTTGGAAATGCAATTTCTTGGAAAAAATTATTATTATGTATTGGAATAACAAAAGAATTTCAGGAAAATAATGCAAAAAATATTTATTTCAATATTTGAATATAATTTGACATTTAATATAAAGTTTTTATATAAGGATTGGATGAAAATTACAAAATATCAATTTGTTATTTGTTTATAAATTATCGCTGCCAATATTTTTGAATTTGATACATAACTGCAGAGGATTCAAATCATTTAGATCCCATGAAAAAATTAATTTAAAATGATCAAGTTATTTAAAGAATTTGATGACATAGTAATTGATTAGTAATTTTGATAGTTTATATATATTATTATATTAATTCTATTTAAAAATTCTTGCCATCTATTTTTATCTATTAAATGGTTGTTTGCAAATAAAAAGCGAAATATAATTCTAAATACTATTAGTAATTTGTTATAAAAATGGTTTCATGAACTAGAATAGTTCAACGGTTATATATAAAATGATAAATATATTTGAATTTTTTAAATTGTCAAAAATAAAAATATTTTCATTTAAAAGCTTATTTTTGAAATTCAATTTGTGGATCGGATTTTTCATAGTAGATATTAAAAAGATTTACCTATGGCCATTATAATATAACTATAAATAAAATATGGACATATATATATATATATATATATATAGAAAAAGTTTCAAATTAAAAATTATAATGTTTTATTTTATGAAAGTATTTATTTATTTATATATATATTTGATATTTCAAATTGTCCTCAATTTTTCATCAGAAATAACTGTTTGTTACAAAATAAATTAAAATTACTGTTTGTTAGCAATTAGCGTCCGTATACGAGACGCGGACGTCACGTGATATGGAACGTCACTGTTCGGATATTCCTAACTTAAATCTAACTGTCATAAATATTTAAAAATTTTTTTTTTTTTTTTCAACTATATCTAAAAACTTTTTTTTAACTATTGAAAATTTATAAAGATTTAAAACATTAAGTCCCAAATTCAACCCTAGTTTATATGTATTTAATTTTAAAATCCAATGTTTTTTTTTTTTTTCGTGTGAAACAAAATGTAAAATGGAATCTATTAATAAAATTATTTATAGTTAATTTATAATGTGTCCTGATTGATTATAGTGTTTATATGGGGAATATAATATGTCTTTTTTTAACGTATTGTTTGTTTATGGTTATTTAATTTAAAATCAAAAATTGTTTCCAGATATCACCAATATATCCATATATTTTAAAAATTAAGTTTACCAGAATAAATAATAGATTACGTTATGGGTTTTCAAATGAGGTTTAGGTGGCTGTATCCTGATATTGGTGTTGGGTTATGGAAAATATATTTATTATTAAATGTAAACAATTTAAAAAACGAGGTTTGTTACATTTGTAATTTCCTGTTTGGTTTCTATTGTTTAGATATTTGGTAAATCAAAAGGATATGATAGGTTAGGTAATTGTTTCATTGCATTTATGGGTGGTTTATCTAAAATGTCTTTGATCTTGTTGTCTAATTATAAGGTTAAATATATAAATATATTTTATATTATAAATATAATATATATATATATAATTTTGAAAAAAAAAAATAATCCATTAAGGAATTTTTATTTATTTTCTTGGATTTATTTAATATATATATATATATAGTTTTATATATATATATATATATATATATTTATTATAAATAATACTATTTCAAAAAAATTTAAAAAATTTATATTGTTTATAGAAAATTTAATTTGAATTGAACATTTTTTATATGAAATATTTTTTGAATTAAAATATTTTAAAAATATTTTTTCATCAAAATTATTTGTTCTAATCATAATTTAGATGTTTTTTAATCATTTTAAGAACTTTTACAAAATCTTCTTATTTATGAATTTTTTATTTTTTTTTTAATTTTAATATCTATTGATATTTAAAGTTAAGTTATAAAAATTAAATCAATTGAATTAAATATTTTTAAAATTTTTAAAATATTTAAATATTTTTGCAAAAAAAAAAAAAAATGTTTTAAATGAAATCAATTTTCCTATTTAAAAAAAAAAGAAAATTTTTTTATCAAAATAAATAAATAAAATGATAGTTTATATTTGTAAAAAATCTTTTTTTTTTGAACAAATTTGAATGAATTAAATCCTTTTTTAAAAACATTTGAAAAAAAGATCATTCTATGATTAAATTATTAAAATCATATAAATGATATTTTAAAATTAATATTAAAAATAAATATTGGAAAAATGAAAAATTTATTCCAATCAATTGTCAAAATAGAATAAAAACAATAAATCTTGTCATTCCTGATTTTACATTTATAAATTTCCCAACTTACAAATTTAATTAAAAATAATTTAACATTTTTGAAAATATTTATTGTTTGAAAACAATTTAATTTATCTAAATTTCAATCATTAATAATGGATGAATGTATGTGATTAGATCATTTTTTTTTTTTAAAAAAATATGAAAAAAAATTTCAAATATTTTTGATATGATAATTTTTACATTTTAAAAAAATTTTAAAAATGAAAAATATTTTTTTTTATGAAATAAATTTTATTTTATGAATTTAAAAAAAAAATAAAAAAATTTTTATTATTTGATTTTTAAAATGCATAAAAAATTTCAAATTTTTTGAAATAAAAAATTTATTTTTTTTTTTTTTTAAAATTTTTAAATGATAAAAAAAGAATAAAAACTTTTCTGTTTATATTTGCAACAATTTGAATTTATTTTTTTTAAAATATTGAAAATTAAAAATATAAAAAATATTCAAAAAGGGAAAAAGAAAAAAATAAGATTCTAAATTTGTTCAAAAACCTTTGAATGTGAATTTAAAAATGAAAAAAGTTTTTAAATTGTTAATACTTGCAATTTGTTAAAGAAAATTGGATGTTTTAAAAAATCAAAATTTTTTTTTAAAAGCAATTTCAGACAATGTTAAAATTCTTGTCAGAATTTGAAATATTTTTAAAAAAATTTTTATCACAATAAAAAAATTTTTTTAGATTTTTACAAAAATTTAAAAAAATTTTTAAGGAAAAATATTGACAAAAAATTCAATTAAAAATATAAAATTTTTTTTGAAGTTTTTTATAAAATTTTAATTTTATCAATTTTATAATTTTTTAGTCCAATTTTTATTTTTTTGTTTTATTTTTTTAATTGGAATTTTCAAAATTTAATTTATTTTAAATATTTTTTTAATGCAAATTTTTTTTTTTTATTTTGTAAAAATATTTTTTTTATTGTTTAATTTAAATATTTTTCAGAAGAAACAATCAAAGTTTCACATTTTTATTGACATGAAAATTTTTTATAAATGGTTTGAATTATTCAATTTTCCAATGGAAAATCATTTTTAGTGTTCATTATTAAGATTTTTTCAACCATATTTTTATGAAACAAACAATAAATATTATACAAGAATTTAAAATGCCTATGTATCAATTTTTTTTTATTAAAAAAAATGTGAATAAATACAATATCCTTTTATTTAATAAATTTTTTAAATATTTATTTCTTTTAAATGTTTTATTTTTTTGATACACAACATAAATTTTAAAAATTATATATATATATTTGGTTAATAAAAGAAATTTTTAAAATTAAAATTGTATTTTAATAAAAAAATTAAAAAAAATAATGAAAAAAAAATTAATAAATACTTTAATAAAAACAATTTTTTTCAAAAATTGAAAAAATTTTTTATAAAAAAATAAATGAAATAGGCAAAAAATAAATTTTATTGAATTTTTTTAAAATATTTAAAATATATAGAAATTTATATATATTTGATATAACTTATTATGAACATAGACAAATTTGGAATATTTAAAAAATAAATAAGCGAAAAAATTTCAATTGTGAATGTCCATTTTTTAACGAATTTAAATGAATTTTTTAAAATAAAATGAATTTATTTTTACAGATCAACTTTGAATTTTTTTTTAGAGTTTAATTTATTAAGAATATTAAATATTTATATCTTAATATTCCAAAATTTATAAATTTCTAATTTTCCAGAAGAATATAAATTTGAAATGGAAATTTTGGATAAAAAAATAAATATTATTGAAAATATTTACGAAATTGAGACTTTTAAAATAAAAATTTTTTTATTTATATTATTTAAAGACATATATTGAAAAAATAATAAAAAAATGATAATTCAGAATAATTTTAAATTTTTAATAGACCTTAGATAATGATTATTTTTAATTCAATATTTATTAAAAAAATAAAATATATATATATAAATATATAAATAAATATATATATATATATAATACATAAATAAAAATTTTATTAGATACATAAAAAGAAAATAAAAAATTAAAAAAAAAAGAATATTTAAAATTTTTCCAAAAAAAATGTTCTTAAATTAATATCTAAAAAAAATAAAAAAAAAAATAAAAAAAAATTCTATTTTTATTAAATCGTTTCAATTTTCAAAAAAAATAATTTAAATTAATTTATATGTTAAAAAACCTGAAATTTTAGTAATTTATTAAAACTTTAAAAGCATATTTATTCAATTTTTTTTTATAAATGATGTAATATTTTTTTTTGATTTTAACTTTAAAAAAATAAAGCAAAAAATAAAATTAAATTATATATATATATAATTTTTTTTAATCCAGAAAAATATAAAAATTTTCTTATTTTTAAAATTTATTTTTTTAACAAATGAAATTATAAATATTTAAGTTTTTTTTAAAAATAATATTTAAAATCAATTAAAATTTAGCCATTTAAAATTTATAAAACAATGAAAAATATAACCTTAATAAATTTTTAATATATAATTTAAATTTTAATTTTTAAATCAAAAAATTTAAATTATTTATTCTATTTAATATAAAATATAAAATAAATATATATAATATGCTTATATTTATAATAAAATTTATATTATATATGAAATATATAAAAATTAAATTAATGGCTTTATATATATAAATTTAATGAAATATGTTTAGATATATATATTTTAAAATATATTAATTTTTATATCAAGGGTGAAAATGATATGATTGACAATATGAAAAAATTGTGAATATATTTAAATTTAAATTCATATATATTATATAAATGCCTTTATTATATATATAAATATATAAACATAATCTTTATATATATATATATTTAATATATATATATATATATATATATATATATTTTAATGTCTGTAACGTTTATATGTTGGATCGAATTTCCTACATTTTTTAGCCGATTTCAACAAAACTTCACAGGACTACATAAAATTACCTTGTGGTGGTTCTACTGTGGGGGGCCGAAAATGGAAAAAATACAGTTGTTTTTTAATAAAATCAATTTGAAAACACGATTAAGACACATCGTGAGAATGAAAGGGGACAACTCACCCACGAAAATGTAAACAAAAGAGCATAGCATGATGAAAAAAACGCCGAACTTGACGAAAAAACAAAATTTTATCGTCTAATGTTCATATTATTATTAAAGAGGAAAGATCAAAGTATTTTGGGGTATTTTTTTTTACATTTTTTAATCGTTCCTAGCACGTCTGAAATTTTCGTTAAAAATATTGTTTTTTTTGAGGTAAAAAAAAAAAGGACATATAATCAGTTTCAATCATTTTTTCGATTTGATAAAAAAGATTAAAATCTTACTTTGATATTCTTTTAAAAATCAATTATCATTTTTTCCAAACTGATTTTAATAAAAACAGAAATTATACTGTTTATTTAAAATATTTTGAACCAAGCTTAACTTAGCTTCTGCGCCGAAAAAAAATGTAATTTGAAAATAAAACAAAGCAGGTCATAACCTTTCGCGTCGCTTGACGATTGACGAAAGGCACATTCATGACGTTTAGATAACTTACGGGAGGAGAATTCTTTCTACGGATGGAAGGAAGTGAAATTATTTAAGTGAACAAATTATTTACCTTGTTACTTTTAAGGAAAACTTTCAGCGCTCTAATTTTTTTTTTTTTTTTTTTTTTTTTTTGTACTTAGCTTTCATTTTTACGTTTACGATGCTTTATGGAAAATATAAAGAAATAAAAAAAATAAGACTGTTAATAGTGAGATTAAATTTCATAAGAAAAAGGTATCTAATTAATTTAGGTACCTTTCTTATGAAATTTTATCAGAAGTGTACATAAATACTATAATTTTATGTACATTTATTACATTTTACTGTGTTATTTGTATTTCCATTCATTTTATTATTAATTTTGATATTTCATTTATGGAAAAATGTCATAACTGAGATTAATATAAAAATAAGATCATATAAATTAAAGTTTAGCAGTAGTTAAATTTCATAAGATGATACTGTTACTTGTAGGTACCCTTCTCAGTTGAAATTGAAAACTCAAATTAACTTCTCCATACGTGTTTCGCAAAAGTAAAGGGCTTAACAGCGGAGAACAATGCTGAACTCAAATAATGCAACTAAATTGTATTCTGGTTGGTCTTCCGTACTTGATAATTACTGTCCGACTATAAACACAAAAATTACATTTCTTAATTACCATGGCTAATCTGATTGGTCCAAATTATACAATTTTCAAAGCGCTAGACAATGACAATCTCACACGGACATTTTGAAAGGTTGATGTTGCTTTTTAACTAATGTTAAAATATTTTTAAAAATTCAATTTAAACATTTTTTAAAAAATCTTTTTAAAATTAAAGAAATAAGAAATAATTGTATTAAAAATTCAATTTTCATTGAAAAAATTTTTTTGCTTTCAGAAAATATTGTCCATATTCATAAAAACAAATTAAAACAAATAAAAGCATTTGAAACTAAATAATATATTTGTTTTATTGAGTTTTGTATGTTACAATTCACAGCTGATTTTTTCAGGTACGTTGGCCAAAAAAAAAAAAAAAAAAAAAAAAAACATGATTTCCATTCTTCAAAGCCTTGTGCTTTTAACTATTGTAATCACTAAAACCGATGGTCTCGAATTTCTAGAGTTTTTCATAAAATTAGTTATGGGGGTGTTAATAAATATAAAAAAAAATATTTCTGCCATGACTTTAAAAAAAAAACATATTTATAATAATTTTGATCATCTGTGAATAGTTTCTGAAAGTTTCATTAACATCTGACAATTATTTTTATTTTTGCAAGATTTTCCAAATTAATGTGTGTAAAAAAAAAAAAACGCGCTAAAAATTATCTATGTTATTTACTACCCCTTGTTGCGACAAAGAGAAACAAGGTTTTTTTAAATCAAAATTTAGAATATTCTAAAAAAGATGGAAAAATTTTTTAAAAAATAATTAAAAAAAAATTTAGTCTATCCTCTTCATAAAAAAATAAGCATTTTGACGATAAAATTTTGTTTTCATAAACTTTGGCGTCTTTTTTTCATCAGACTATGCTCTATGTTTTAGCGATTCCGTGGAGTGACTTAGGTTAAAAAAAACCCAGGTGTGTGTGTGTGTGTGTGTGTGTGTGTGTGTTCCTTTATATATGGGATCGGATTTCTTACATTTTTCAGCCGATAAAACAAACATCCACTTTTTTTTTTTGGCAGGTAGTATTTCTTATTGTCTTGCACACTTTTTTTTTTTTTTATTTACATTCAGAATGCTTTAAAAATTCCATTTACAAGACAATTGTTTATAATAAAATTCTATTCACCAATCGATAGACTCATAACGATTGTAAACAATGTTTTTGTTTGAATTTGGGTTTGACCAATTAAAAAAAAAAAAAAAAAAAAAAAAAAAACTAATTAAGACATGCGTGTCCGTCAACCTTAAACAATAATCTTTGTCAATTTTATTTTTCAGTCTTTATGATGGTCGATACTTGATCTATCTCTTACTGTTACATCCCCAGGCAATTTGCAAGGGGCTCAATAAGGCATTAGTTCTATTTGAAATTAATTCAATATTTAAAAGAAAGTATTAAGAAATAATTTAAAAAAAATGTAAAAAATTGAAAGAAAAAAACAACAATATTTCGAAGATGATAATTATTAAGGAAAGAACACAGTACTTGTAATAAATTTTAAACCCAAATAAAGTTAATATTTTTTATTAGAAACAACAAGTGGAAAAAAAAAATTTCAATGAATCAAACGGGCAAAATTGCAATTTTTTTTTACTGTATTCAATAAGTAAAAATCATAAATTTAAAAAATTACATTTTTTTTTAAGAAATTACCTACATTTTTCAACCGATTTCAACAATTTAAATCAAATGGCAGGTAGTGTTTCTTATTGTATTAAATTATTTTTTATTTTATTTTTACATTCAGAATGCTTTAAAATTCCATTTACAAGACAATTGTTTATAATAAAATTTATTCACCAATCGATAGACTCATAACGATTGTAAACAAATTTTAATTTGAATTTTGGTTTGAAATTCAAAAAAAAAAAAAACTAATTAAAACATGCGTGTCCGTCAACCTTAAACAATAATCTTATCAATTTTATTTTTTCAGTCTTTATGATGGTCGATACTTTGATCTATCTTATTGTTTATGGCAATGCCGGGCTCTATACTGTTTTTATATATATATATATATATATATATATATATATATATATTTAAAAAACCAATTTATTGAATTAAAATTAAATTGCCTTTAAATTCATTATAATTTTTTGAATACTGTTGTTTATGAACATCTGTATTTACAAAAATCACACAAAACAAAAAAGTTTAAAAAATTCTTTTAAAAATATTAGTGATCAATGAATTGTAATAATTATTTTTTGAGTTTAAATTAGTAAATATAATTTTTAATTTAAACAATATCCATAAAATTTTTTGTTAAGACAATAGTGTATAAAAATATATCTTATTCATAAATTTAAATTAAAGCTTTTAAATTAAATAATGTTTAGTTTTATTGCATTTTAATTTTTTGATTTCAAGCATAATTTAATTATTGGTTTTGGTGATCCTGTCTTACAAAAAAAAAAAAAATGATTTAATTTCTCAAAAAATTATTGATTTTTTAACTAATATAAATAGTAAATATTTTAACTCATATAAACATTATATATATAAAATATAATATATAAAATTTCATAAAATTAAATAATTTAACAGATATTATGTTTTTCAATTTTTTACCATGATTTTCTAAAAGAAACATGGCAATAATATTGACAAATTTATTTTGTGAATAAGTCTTGATTTATTTCATTAAAATCCAAAAAATTAGTTAATTCCTATAAAAATCTTTTTTTTGCCTTATGGATGAAAAAAAAAAAAATTTGAACAAACCAAAAGGAAAAAAAATAATTTTTATAATGAAAAAAATTTTAAATTTTTTTTTTTTAATAATAACAAAGATTTATCAAAATAAAACTTTTTTTTTATTAAGTTTGAAATTTTTTCATCATGAAAAAATTTTTTTAGTCTATCAATGGAAAGTTATAAAATAATATATATTTTGCCATAATTTTTAAAGGTTATATTTAAACAAATAATAAGAAAACTTAATCACATTAGACACTAATTTTAATGAAAAAACCAATATATTATTATTTCAGTTTATTTTAATATTCAGGACATTGATTATAAACAAGAAATCCAAAATATAACAAATTATTATATATATAAAGCAAAAATAAAATTTTAGGCATATTTAAAACAAATTTAAATTTTAAATTTTTTAAAACCATATAAATTAAACCAATACATTTTTTTAAATGAAATTTTGCAAAATCTAAATTTCTTTGATTTATTATAATATAAATAATTTTTTTTCTTATATAATTTTTTCTAAATGATTTTTATTTAAATATCCCCCAAATTTATATTTTTTTATTTATTTATAAAATATATTTTCTACATAAAAATTTTTCTTTGTTCATTCATAAACAGATTTACCCCCAACCCCATAAATTTTCATATTTTTTTGATAAAATTATTGTCATCATATAAAAAAAAAAAACAAAAATAATAAAAAAGCAAGGTGTCAATTTAAATGAAATTTAAAAAAATACAATCAAAAACAAGAAAAACAATAATAAAAGGACATATTAAGTTAGATTAAAATACAAATTTAAAAAAAAAATTTTAAAAATTCATTTAAATTAGTATTATAACAATGAGTAAATATCAGTTTTCTTTTAACCTAGATATGAGAAAATACTTTTATGTCCTATGGAATAAAAGCTAAAAATAAAAAAAATTAAACTAAAATATGTTTTAAATGTCTTTGAAACTTTTAAAATAATTTCTTTTTTTTTTTTAGAATAAAAAATATATATATTTCAAACAAATAAATTTGATGATACCAAAAAAAAATATGCAAAACCATGGCTCTGGATAAAGTTAATTTATTATCTGCAATCTATCAACTAAAAAAAAAAATTTTATAAAAAAATTGTGAATTGGTTTCATATTGTCTTCTATTATTCATTTTGAATTAAAAATTTAATTGAAACTATAATTGGCTATAAAAATTTCAAAAAAAAGAAAATTAAAGTTTAAAAGGTTAATAAACTATTTTGAAAACAGAAACCATTAAGAAAAAAATTTGAAAAATTGATGTAATTTTATGATTAAAATATAAGAATAATTAAAATAAATTTTCTTTTAATGTTTTTTTTTAAAAAATTGAAGACAACCAAGTAATTATCACATTTTTTCATATTGAGTCAAAAAAAATACCTTTAAAAAACTTTTTTTTTTGATTGACAAATTAAAAACTACACTGGATATAATATGAAGGCTGGATGAGAGGTTGGTCTTTCATGGAAATAGTCAACCATCAAAATAAATAAAAAAAAAACAACAGTTAAAGGTGAATTATTTGCACTAAGGCTGTAGATACTAAAATTATTTATGAAAAAAAAATTGATGATGGCATCAAGATAAATACAACGTAATATTCTAATTTCCAGGATAAAATATTTTTGGGTAAAAAACATGTCACAATCTTTTTAAATAAGTTAAAAACCATATTCATACAAGAAACAAAAAAATTTCCTTTTTTCTAAAAAACTGACTATTTTTCATATTAACCAAAATGTTAAAAAAGAATTCAAATTAATGGAATGAACACCATTTTTTTCAGATATTAATTAATTTAAAAAAATAGTTTAGCATTTGAAAAATTTTAGAAGAAAAAAAACAATGATTGGGAAGCAATAAATAATTCTAAAAAAAAATGTTATGGTTTAGACAGTGAAAAAAAAAAAACAATGAATTAAAAAATTGATGAGGGTTTTAAGAATATCAACAAGCCCTTATTAACATTTTAAATAATTGATTTTACTAAAAAAGGATAAAGTGTTGAAAATTTTTTTAAATTTCTATCTTTTTGAAGTTATATAAAAAAAAAAAATTTTTTTATAAACCTAACAATCTCAATTTTTTATTAAAAATGTTTTAATTTTTAAATTTATGCAATAAATTACTCAAACTTATATAAGCATAAAAAAAAATACCAACATCAATTAATATCAATTTTATTAGGGAAATATTTTTGATTGAAAGTATATATATAAAATTGTATGAAAATAACATTAACAAGGAATTATTTAAAAAAAAAGATATGACTAAATAAAATATTAATAGAAAAGAAAATCTATTTTTACTTATTTAAATGTTAATCAATTCCTTTGCATAAGATTTTTTGACAAAAAAAATTTTTGCATGAAAATTTGATATGATTTAAAATTTTATTAAATCTAGAAACCTAAAAATTTTTGCAAATATTCAATGCATCTAAAGAACATCTTTTAAAAATTAAAATAATAAAAAATAATTTTGCATTTTCAAAAAAAATTTTAGCAATAAGGTTAAGTACATAAGAAAAAGAAAAAACTACATATTTAAAAAAAAATACTATTAAAAATAAAAATAATGAATAGATTTTAATTTTTACTTATTATTATGATTCAAATTAATTTGTTTAACTATTTTTACAAATAATATTCCTTATAAATAACTTAGTTTAATTAAGATAAAATTAGCCATGATATATTTCTCTCCACAAATTCATTTTGAATTGTTAATAACAAACTATAATTAGGTATTCCAAAATTTTTTAAGAAAGTGATAAATTTAAAAAACTTAATTAATTGAAAATGGTTTTAGTGTTTTTTTTCATTTTTTATCTTTTGAGAGGGAAAAAATAAAATCAATAAAGTAGCTATCTGATGACTTTTTTGAAATGACATTCAAAAAAATTTTTTATTTTCAAAATATTATTAAAAACAAAAATGCTTTTTTTTTTAATTTATATTTTATTCCTATGAAATATATTTTTTCATTGAGGTTTTAGTTTAATCAATGTCAATTAATTGTCTCAACTATTTTAAATATCTGATTCATAGATGGTAAGGTTTTAATGTATTAGTTAATTTGGGACCAATCTCATTTCATAAATTCTGTAATTTTTAAACTAGTTATTTTATTTATTTAAACCCATTTCTTCAATTTTGGTGTTTAAATGAAATACACCTCATTGTTTTATATATGAATTAGAAATTTAAAATATTTTATTTAATTCACATAGTTTTCTAATCATCTGTTTGTTAAAGTTGGTATCCTTTCGATTTTTCATCATAGAATAAGGCAAACAGTTTTTTTAAAATCTAGAGTATCTCTCAATTAAAGTCAAGTGATGAAGAAAATATAATCAGACAACAATGTTTTTATTTATATATATAATTACAGAACTTGTATCTAATGCAATCAAATTTCTTCTTCTACTTTCCATGCACTTCCAACAAACTTCTTTTGAAATGTGATGATCAATCTCTTTATATATAAAAATCATGAGAATCAAATATTTTTCATGATTAAAAAATAACAAACATTTCATCATCAACTTTAATCAAATGATAAAAAAAGAAGAGATAAATTACTGATAAATAAAAAATTTATTATAATTGTAACCAATAAATATATAAAATTCAGGAAAGTTCATATGGAGAATAAGAAAATTATATGAATATATATCAGGTCATCCCATAAGTTCTGTCCGAATTTTAAACTTTTTTTTTAAAATGAACAAAATTTAAAGAGTATTTTATAATGTCTAATGGAGCTGAACATTATTTTTATGTTTAGATGCATTTAAACTGATCAAATTTTATTTCAGAGAACAATAAAATTAAATTTTGTTTGATTAAAACCCTGCTAACATGGAAGTACCCAAGAATCATTTGAGGCACATAATGCTTTATGAGTTCAAGAAAGGAAACTCAGCAGCCGAAGCGGCTAGAAACATTCACTCAGTTTATGGAGAGGAATGTGTGAATGAAAGAACTTGCAGAAGATGGTTTGCAAAATTCAGAGGTGGAGATTTCACCCTTGAAGATGAAGATCGAACCGGACGTCCAGTTGAGTTTGATGAAAAGCTTCTTGAAGCAGCCCTTGAAGAAAATCCTGCTTTATCAGTTGAGGAATTGGCAGTGGTTCTCAGTTCAAACCATACAACTGTTCATCGTCATCTTCAACAACTTGGAAAAGTTCCTAAACTTGGAAAATGGGTGCCTCATGAATTGTCTGAAAACAACCTCAAATCCTGAGTTGACATCTGCTCTTCTCTCCATTCTCGCCAACTTGTTTTTTTTTTTTTTGGATAGACTTGTGACTGGCGACGAAAAATGGATGTTTTATCGAAATGTTAAGCGTCGTAGACAGTGGCTTGGTAAAGGGAAGGACCCCAGCCACAGCCGAGAAGGGAACTTCATGGGCAAAAGGTTCTTCTTTCAATCTGGTGGGATCGCCAAGGAATAATCCACTTTGAATTCTTACCACCTAATGCAACAATTAATGCTCAAATATACTGTCAGCAATTAGAGCGTTTGAACCAAGCTTTGAGGAAAAAAAGACCTGCTCTAGTGAATCGAAAAGGGTGATGTTTCATCAGGACAATGCGCGACCCCACACAGCAAGAATCACGTCACAAAAAGATCGAAGAACTTGTATGGGAGAAAATTCCTCATCCACCTTATTCTCTCGATCTTGCTCCTTCAGACTACCATTTGTTTCGTAGCTTACAGAATCATTTGGAAGAAACAGCTTTTGTAACACAGGAAGTGTTTAAAACTGACATTTGTGAGTTCTTCGAATCAAAGCCAAAAAAGAATTTTACAGTAATGGAATTAGTAAGCTTGTTAATAGATGGAAGGAAGTCATAGATAATCAGGGAAAATACATTGTTGATTGAATCTGTAATTAATTAAACCTTATAAATTTCATCATTTTTATAGGAAAAAATATTAAAAAAAATTACATTTTAGAGGTTATTTTAAAGGATAAAAAAAGATCCATTGCTTTTCATCAAATTAAGAAAGTAAATGAAAAAATTTATTTTTAATTTTTCAAATAATCAACCTATCGATTTTATTTTTTATATTTTAAAAATATTTTTGCCACATAATGGTCTTTGAACTTTATTTTCTTCTTTAATTTTCATTTATCTCTTTTTTATTTTTCTTTTTTGAAACTTTTCTATATATTTTCTTTAAAATTTTTTATAAAATTTATAATATTTATATTTATGTTCGGATGAATTCTATATTGAAATTTTTTGAATTTATATTTATATTAGAATATAAAAATATAAAATGGATATAGCTTTAAATGATATTTAGGAGTTTTTTTAAAAATCTTCAAAATTTTCCAACTTTAACTTCAAAATTTAAAAAAAAATCAAATTTTTATAAACTTTTCAAATTTATGATTTCTATTTATATATATATATATATATATGAAAATTTTATTAAACAAAAATGAATTGCAAATGAAAAATTTAAAAGTATCATATTAAAACAAAACGAATTATTAAAATTTCAGTTATAATGTTTTATTAGGTCTTTTTTTTTTCAAATGAATATCGTTAATGTTAATTATGTTTTAGTTTATGTTTTGAAGAAGGTTGAAGAAATACGTCTGAAAAATTAAATTAACATTAAAACAAAATATTTGCATAAAATTTTTTTTTTTTTCCATATATTTTCTTCATACTGTCTATCTATATCCATATATTTGCTTATATATATATATATATATATATATATAAAACAAAATCATTTGGAAACATAAAAATATATAAATAAAAATATATATAAAATGTTTCAAAAATATTATAAAAAAATTTTTCATTGAAAAAAAATAAACAAGAGGAAGGAATGAAGGTAGAATTTATAATTGTCATAGGACAGATTTGCAAATAATTACTTTAAAATTAAACACTTTATTCCATGGTCATAATTTTTTCGTTGGAATCGTAAAAAAGATCCAAATCATCAGACCTGACAAAAAAAATAAAATATATATATATCAAATATATATACAAACATGATAGAAATAAAGTTTTTAAATATCTTATATTTAAAATAGGTCTTATGCAAATAAAGAATTTCAGAGAATAGAGCGTATTTAAATATGTTTAAAAATAAACATTGAAAACACTCAGTAATCGACAGGTTCAAGTATGCATAAAAAATTCAAATAACAAAGATAAATATAAAAAAATATAAACATTTTTATTCAGTTTTATTTTTTTTTTCTAGAACATTTAATTTTTAAAAATATTATATGGAACAATATGTGCATTTTTTCCAATATTTAATTTATTTTATTTAAAAAATATATTTATATTTTGAAAAATTCCAAAAACGGACGCAAAATATACCACATAAGTTTTTTTAAGTGCATAAATTCAAAATTGTCGTTCCAAAATATATTCCATATGAAATAAAAAATATATATATATATATATATATATATAATATATATATATATATATATATATATATATATATATATATATATTTTACGAAAAATAGCATATAGATGAACCACGGGTTTAAAAAAAAAATTTGGGATTGGATGCTATATTTCTCGGTCTTCACTCAGAAATGGAAGCGACACAAAGGAATCAACGAAGAACAGACACAAGACGATGGATTTCAAAATAAAACATTTATTTATAAATATAATATAAAATAAATAAAGAAAAAAAAAAAATTCATTTAACAAAGGGGAGGAGATCATTAAAGAATAGAGGCGCGAGCGAATACATACATATATGAAAAAACACAAAAACCAAGAGAATCAACTTATCTTTCAGTCGAGTTGATGTTAAAATTGACATAAAGTTCTGATTCGCCGAAGAGAGTTAAAATGATCAAAAACAATATCTTGCCCGGCCGGCAATTTTCCTGGATTTTTTTCTTTTGACAAGTGTTCGAGGGTTGACAGCATTTCATACAGGCATTTGGTTGGGTTGATCAGTTCCATAGCAGTCCTTTAAATTCTAGTCGAAAAGACTAAGATTGTCTTTTTTCATCTAAATATTTAATTTGAACGATTTTTTGCCCAGCGACGTTCAACTGCCGCTGGTCAAGAAACTGAAAATCCTTTTTTTGGTTTTCGCTGTAAAAAAGTCACGTGGGTTCCTTCGTCCTTGACCGGGTACGCAGGAGGATGGGCACAAATCACGATCCTAAAAGTTTAACAATGATGGCCAAAAAATTTAAAATTACGTCAGTATGTTTTGAAACGTGAATCGCAGCAGGAGACCCTGATGGTGCCTATAATTCACTTATGGTCAAACGCCTGATAGCTGCGAAAATTTTGGAACCAGGTCATTCTCGCGTCGGATCACTTCAAAGTTCACGGGCCCTTATGTTGGTGGGTGGAAAGTAGATAATAGATAAAAAGAATTTGTGAATATAGAGGAGGATATGGCTGTTCATAGAATATATTCGCTAATATAAAAGTCGAAAGCATTGATTAAATTTTCTATTTTTTTATTTATTTAACTTTTTTTTTTTTATCTAAATAATAATTTTCTCTTTATTTAAGATTTTTACTTTATATAAATATTTTTTCACCAACGCCTATATGGTTAATGAAGTCAAAATGGAATTTTGACATTGTATATATATCTTGAAAAGAGACATGAGAAAAACTATTTTGGTCGACGCGTTTTAACAAAATTTTTTTACTTTATTTTTTAAATTAAAGGGTTTGTTATGACGTGTTTATGTACACAAAATCGAATAATATCATTGGTTTATCAAAGCTTTTAAATTTGATAACTGTTCTGGAATTTGATGAATATTCTCAAATAAGAACAACGGTTCACTGAAATTAAATATAAGAAAAAAAATTGTAAATACAAATCATAAAAAGTAATCATCATTTATTGTTAGAAAAAATCCAGGAAACGTTATCAAATACAGATAGATATATAGATATATCATAAAAGTATTTTTTTTAGATAAAAATTTTAACTGACTAATTTAAATTAATACTGCTTCCTAACTAACTTCTAATGCTTTTATTTTTCAGAAATCAAGAATGGCAAACCCTAAAATAACAAATGAAATGAAAAGGCATGCTGTGATTGTGACATTAAATGCTGATTATAGCGATTTGGATATTGCACGTTTCCTCAGAGTTGCAAGATCGTTTGTCCACAAGATACGAAAAGAGTTAGAAGACGCTGGCAGTTCCCCAATGTCTGTATCAAAAAGTAAAAGACATTCTGCACGTTCTGATAAAGTGAGAACATCCGAATTTATTCAGGAAGTCAAGCAGACAATTGATGAAAAACCGAGGTCAATCAATGAGGTCAATTGTTCCAAAAAAGCTGCATGTGTCTGAAAAAAAAACAATCAGAAGGAGTGTTCATGAAGACATTCGATACAAGTCCTACGTGATGAAGAGAGGTCAATTTATGTCTGAAAAAAAAAAAAAAAAAAAAGAAAACCGTTTAAACAGAAAAAAAAAACCCTTTTAAACAAACTGCAAAAAATCCTTCAGAAGCTGGTGTGATTTGGTTTTACTCAGCTGAGAAAAAATTTGATCAAACACTTAACAGAATAAAATGACAAATGGCTTTGTTCAGATCCCTTCAGAGGTGCCAAGAGTGATGCGCACAAAATTTCCTTCGAGCGTTATGGTATTGGGTGTTGTCAGCAATGAAGGACATGTTATGCCACCACCCACAAGGTCTTAGAGTAAATGCTGCTACACACATTGAGGTTCTAGAAACAGTTGTCAAGCCCTGGAGTGACAACATATGCAACGGCAGGTCTTACATGTTCCAGCAAGACTTAGCTCCATCCAACAAGGCTCTACGAACACAAGAATGAATGGCTGACCATTTGTACGACTACATCACACCCAACATTTGGCCTCCTAACTCTCCAGATCTCAATCCACTAGACTATTATATGTGGAGTGTTGTTGAGAAGGAGGTTAATAAACAGCCCCTCATAACACCAAAGACTCTCTTAAAGCTGCAATAGTTCGAGTAATGTCTGACATAAATAAGGACCAATTAATCAGAAAAGCCGATTTTCGACCTTATGTAGAGGCGAAAATAATGATGCTAGTGGTGGTTTTATTGAATAAAATTAAATAATAGTTTTAAAAACAAATATATATCCAATATGTACTTTCAAATATAAATAAAAAATATAATAAAAATGTTTAAAATAAATATCATATATCCACATATACAAATGTAAATATTTCAGATAATTATATCATTAAAGGTCAATATGAATAAAGACAAATGCATGTATGTATGTATACGTTTTTAGAATGTAAAAAATACATATGCCCTGTTATAATAAATATAGCTCAATCTCTCTCTCTCTCTCTCTCAGTTATTTTCTCACTGAAACCAAGTATTTCTTTCTCCTCTTTCCACACAATCAAAACGGAACAGTCTGTTATTTATAAAGGTAAAACAAGGCGTATCGGTCGTATTGAGATTTAAGCTAAAAATTTGACAAACATACTTATATTATGATGTTAATATTTTTTGTCAGGGAGTCTTAAACTCTTTGACAATATTGCATATAACCTAGTCTAAAAGAAAGATTCCTGTTTTTACTGGATGCAGTTTTCGAGGTATTTTTCCAACGTTTTTCAATTTGTTAGCTCCGTTGACTAGACAATATGTGTTACTTTGATAGTCTGAAGGTGGCCGGTCCGGGAGAAGCTTCATGTGGAAGGAATCAGTGGCACATTCCGACCAACCCAATATGTCAGCGCTTGCGTAATGTTTACGCATATTTATTCTCAACAGATCTATAGTGCGTGTAAGGCCGTCGGTACATCACTAAAGACCAAACAACAAAAAAAAAAAAGTCTGTTTCCAAATAAACCAATCACCTTCTCTTTTTTTCCGCAGCATTTGGTGAAATCGAGAGTTCCAATTTTACGAAGAGGTCTTAGTACTTTGACCTTTCGAGGCTAGGCCTCAGAAAAAAATTATTTTTCTTCCTCACTTGTGAAAGGTTATACATTTAATGTTTACTCATTTTTATTCTTCGCTAGTTGCTGGATAGTAACGGGGGTTTCGATCAATAACTTATTTTTTCCTGAAAGTAATTATATGTTGCCAAGGATATTATGGCATAATTAAATCTATAATACTTTTCTTCTATTTCCTTAATTTCTTCCTTCCTGTGTATGTACATTACGCATTCATTGTATCTTCTAATGTCTCGTCGACTCCTTATCGAGTCGCTAAACCCCACCATCGAGCGTTATAAACAGAGCCTTGCCCGAAGTGTTACAGATTCAAGATCGTTAACTTTGGATGAATCTTCAGGTTGGATCAACCTAGAAGATATTCCATAGTTTGTGATTGATCGCATTGGCAGGTGGCGATCAACGTCGGTATCATATGTGCATTTCAGAAGGTTAAGCCAACAGTGACCAACAGCTGCTCAAAGGCGATTTCGTCAGGACCAGAAGGGCCAGGCATCATTGGAGCCAGGGTGGTATAGGATTGAGAGGGTCTGTGTTCCATGTTTTTAAGGTGGCTGCACCACAGGGACAGATGCTGACTAATGTAACAGGGAGAGGTATACACACACCCACATGAACGCACACGTAAATATAACTTTTATTGACTGGAAATGGAAACGGTGTTTATATATCAAAGTACAATTTGGGTGAAGATGTGTGTTTACCGATGAGAAACACAATCTCAGGGCAGGAGGCGATGTTTTAAACCTGGGTCACTAATAAACAATGGGGATGGGCGAGATACTTGGTTTTGTTTAACAGTGTTTGTTTTGTTTAAAGGTTGAATCAATGTTTAGATATCCCAAAAGTATAATTTTGGGGAAGCGAGAAGAACTCGTGATTGAGATAAGGTAAATAATTGGAGAATCGGTTTACATGTCAAAGGATAGTTTTGGCACTCGTGATAGCTGCGTGCCGGGCCGAGGTCAATTGTGATCAGCTGATCCTTTTTCTATATTAACTCGAGATTTTTGCTAATAAAGCAGAGTCGGGAAAGAGACTGTCGTCGAGAGAGTCGGAGAAAAGAGACTGTAGTCGAGAGAGTCACGAGACTATCGTCGCAGTGAGTCGAGATTTGATTTGTGGGAGAATTTTGGAGGAGAGAGAAGACTGCCCCTGTTCTGAGAATCTGTATGCGACGGGACTATTAGTCATAAACCTATCCCAGGCGATTCAATACGCGTTTATCACACAAACCCTCTCTCTGTTGGGAATTCGCTGGATGCATTGTGTCTTTTTTCTTTTCTTTTCTCATTTATGTTAAATGTTTTTATTCTCCCTGTAACCTCTGTTCTGATGTTATCTCCTTATATAAAAGACGTCAGTATTTCCCCCCATTGTTGTCTGGCTTCTGCAGATATTATTTCTTGTTCATTTTGTCATTCTAAACTTCCTAGCGCCAACTCTCACAGCCGTGTCCACATCCCCAGTCGACGGTGAACGTATGGACAACACCCTGCTTACTGGATCTAAAACTAACACAGCGTGGGCAGCGAGCAGGACTTGACCAGTTGACCGGTCGAAATAATCTACGGGTACTCAAGGGCATACGGCCAGTTACCTCTAAGTTCGGTTCGGGCCGAGTGGGCACCTCAACCCAAAAAGGAAGACGCCGGAGGTTGAGGGCTGGGGACTAAAGTGGTAGGCTAGGAGCTCAGTTCAGTGATTCGACTGAGTGTAAAAATGTGAAACTCTTTGTCATTGGTAAAAAACGGGGACTCGATGTAATCGACTAAGCGTTACAAAGTATAAAATAATATTCAGAGAATTATTTCTTCAATCTTGCCTATATACTTTGCATCTTCAAATGTTTAATTAATGTTGTGGACATAATTCTATGAAGAAATTCTGATTAAATGAAGATTTTTGTATAATATTCTTCTTGTCTTTTACTTTATTCATTCCAGTCTATGAACGTTATGTCTTATTTGCACATTCAAATATATTGTTAAAGTGAAAGACGACATTCTATAATAGAGCATTATATGTTATACTGTCATTGTATCGTTTAATATCTAATCTATAAAGTAGTAGACAAGATTCTGTAATATTCAGAGCATTATATGTGTTATACTGTCATTGTATCATCTAATATCTGATCTAGAAAAAGGCTAGACAGAATTCAATGATATTTAGATCATTATTTTATTATTAAATGATCATATTCTATATTGTTCTTGTTTAACTTAGAGGAGACGAGACAGAAATGACACTTTTGGTTTGATGAGCGGGTAAAAAAAAAAAGATGGAAAGAATAATAAATGGAAGATAGATGGTTATCATTTTTTTATATATATGATATATTTTTATATATATATGTATATATATGTGAGTGTTAGCTTCTGCAGGAGACAGAGAGAAAACACAGCGTGCAGGCGTGAAAGAAACCTACTCGAGAGGAGAGAAACGTAAGAAATTTATATTCCCAAACCATTGCATGCATTGGGAAACTATTTAGCAGACAGAAATGAATCTTAGTCTGTTCATCTCTCCTTCTGACTCTCTCTCTCTCTCTCTCTATCTATCTATCTATCCATATCATCTCGACATATATCTATCTGTCTGTCTGTCTGTCTCAAGTTTCTTAGTCTGTCCATATGTAGTCTTTACTCAAAAATAAATCTCATCCCTCTCTCTGTATCTATCTACCTGTTTGGTTTATTCATCTATCTCTGTATCTATCTATATGTCATTCTACCTGTCTGTCTGTTCATATCTCTCTCTGTCATTCAGTCTTTTCGATATATATCTATCCCTGTTTTTATCTCTCTCTCACTCTCTCTCTATATATATATCTCTCTCTATATCTATATATATATATATATATATATATATATGGGGATTAAACAGTGAAACACACATGAAACATATATATATATATATATATATATATATATATATATGTGATAAAATATATTTTTATGGTATGCTATATTTATGGGATATAGTTCATCTTTTACTGTTTTTAGGTTTTTTTCTTGATCTTGATTTTGAATTATGGACGATTGTTTTATATATTTCAGGTTCTTAGTTCATTTTCATTTTTTATTCCATTTTTTCCTTGGTAATGGTTTGTTCTCCAGGAAAAAGCAAGGATAAAAGGTTTTTTCCAAGCGATAGCATCAATATATATATATTTATATATATATATATATATATATATATATATATATATATATACTTTTACAAACTTTGGTGTGGTTTCCCTAACACAAAAACAAGCTAAAATGTTTATATAAACATATGTCCAAAAGACTATCGTTGTAACATCAACACACCAACTTATACCAATGTTCAAAATGTCCTCCGTTTATTGCTTCTACACATGCATTCATCCGTTGGATCATTGACTGGCGGATCGATTCAAATATTCCCACATAATGTTGAATAGTTTCGCAAGCACCCATGACACGTTGATAAAGCGTCTCTTGGATTATTAATGTCGTACTGCATAAACCAATTGTTTTAGGTTGGTCCACAGATAAAAAATCCAAAGGATATGGGGTCGGGGGGGAACGTGCAATCCATGGAACCGGTCTTCTCCTGAACTTATTTATCTTTCATGGTCGATGTCAGCCAGTGCATCGTGAACAATGTGACTAAAATGTGCTGGAGCCCCATCATGTATGAATAACTAAAACATGTGTCTTCGTATTAGCAGGGGCACATCCTCTAACATGGTGTGTTCGAAATAAAGTCTCTGTAGACAGCTCCTGTAAGAAGTGCTGGGAGAACATATGGACCTACCAGACAGTCACCTAAAATTCCAATCCACACATTAATCGTAAACTGATGCTGGTGTTTTAGCGTAATATTGTACCATGGGATTCTGATCCGTCCACAAATGTTGGTTGTGTAAATTTTTTATTCCATCTCTTCCAAATATTGCCTCATCCATAAAAAAAACTGAAGAGACAAACAACGGATCGGCGGTTTGTGCAATAAACCATCGGCAAAATGTCCTCCCGTGGTGAGTGATCAGAGAGCAAAAAGACCGTGCATACGTTGCAAAAATGATACGGATACAGAAGCTGCTCAGGGAAGTACATTCCATGCGGTATATGAGATATACGACATGCGAAGGACCGCTTGACGTGTACTGATACGTGGATCGTCTCCGACAACCTGTAGAATGTGTTCTTCGTGGTCAGATGTACATGAGCGGATCTCGGTCTTTTTTGATCCATAGTTTGGATCCTGTCTCAGAAATGAAACGATAAGCAGAAGGAAAGGTTAAATGACTCGGCTGCCTTCGGTCTGGAAATGCATTCTAATGGTCGTATAAAAATCATATCTATCTGCCTGCTCACGATATAAATGCCATGCCATTGTTAAACTGAGTTCACCCATTACTACACACGGTAAACGTAGAAGTCAGACTAACCACAAAGGTACCGAATAATAAATATAGCCTAGTTTTCATAGCACAACATACATGTTCCATTTCTGTAAACTTAATAATTAAAAATCGAAGGATTTCCAGGACACACATTTTATATGAACGTTTTTTTAATTTTGTTTTTATTTTAACTTTTGTTTCAAAAGTTTTAAAAATTTTTTCTTTTAATATTCTATATATATATATACAAATATATATATATATATATATATATATATAAACCCTTTATATATATATTAACCCTTTATATATATATAAATGTCCATATATATATATATTCAATTTAATATAAATAAATAAATATATATTTATGCATATACAGCATTCCCTTATATATATAGCATGCGTGTTCAATTTTCTTTATATATGTTTATATATATATATATATATATTTTTATATATATCCGGCAAAATGTATATATATAAATATATGCTTATATATATATAGAATAGCTGCAATAATATGTATAAGGGAATTTACTATAATATTTATATTATATATATTATATATATATATATAAAAAACTGTATATATATCGAATACGGTAAAGAATGAATGAAAATTATTTTTCAATCTAATCAATGTGTTTTATTTTTTATTAAAGTAACCCTTTTAAAGATTGACAAAAGAAGTTGATAAATAAAATCTGAAATTGTTTATAAATAATCTTGAATAATATTAATTTTCCCCAAAATAAATGTGTTGTGCAAAAATCAAAGATAAAAGTATATGCATGTGGAGTTTGTAATTTACTTTTATAAAGCAGTCATGATACTTGGAACTGACCAATGAAAATAAAAACCACACAAAATTTTAAAATCCAATAATTTCTTTTGACTGTTTATTTTATATTTTATTCATAAAATCAATTAAAAGTTTTTTTCTAATTAAATATGTCTTAGTTTTATTGCATTTTTTTTTTTATGATTCAGAACAGATTTCTTCTAATTGGTGGTCCTGAATTTGAACAAAATAAATTAATAATTTAAATTCTCCAAGGACTTTTTTTTATAATTAACTATTAAAAAATAATTTTCAAGTTTAAAATTAAATAAATGAGGGGTAGAAAAAAAAAATATTTTTACCAAGATTTTCTAAAAAAGAAACATTTAAAAAATAATTCCATTCTTTACTGAATAAGTCCTGAAAATTTATATCGAAAACCAACAATATATTAAAATTTCTCAAACAATGTTTTTCAAAAAAAACCTGTACTAATTTATGGCCCCACGTTGACAACCAGAACATGATTTTAACCAAAATAAACGAATCTAAAATAGATTAAAAAGAAAATTTACATAAAAAAATCCTTGAAAATTTCCTCTAATAATAATGACATTTTAAGATTTTGACGATAAAAAATTTTGTTTTATTAAATTTTGGGCATCTTTTCACAATATATGATTTTTTTTAGCGAATCTTTTAGAGGCATTTTATGTATCTTTATAAAATAAATTCAATCTTTGGCCAGAATAAATGTCATTAAGAAAAAACTTCATTTTTAAAAATGTATAAGAAGGCACTTTTGACGTATTTCCTCGTGTTTTTTTTTCTTTCTTTAATTTCTTCTTTTCTAATTGAATTCTTTTTTTTTTTTGTCGAAAGATTTTTTTAATTTCATAAGAAAGAAACTTTTCTTCTTTTTACTACCAAGTTTGTTACTGATTCTTCCTGCTGTCATCCTCTTCGTTCCGACTTGTTTATAAATTATTCCATTAAAGATTATATTTCAGAATGGAATGTAATTTATTTATCTTCAACTTAATTTTCTTATTCGTTTTCTAATTCTATTTTTTTCTAGCTCGTTTTTTCATTGGCATTTTTCCATTTATATCCACAAATTCCTTCGAGTTTAAAAACTACGGCATCGCGCCAACAGACGAGGACCAGATGCAGAAATAAATAAACAAGTAATTTTGTTTAACAAATACAATTTTGTTTTTTGTCGATCCTATACTGTTTTTTGTTTTGTTTTTTAGAATAATACAAAACATTCCTGTTTCAAAGCATTTAAACATTATTTACGCATAAAAGTTTGAAACCTATACGAAGTTGGACTCATTTGAAAACTGATTAATCCATTTATATTTCTTTACTATATTGTAATAATTATTCTCGCCGGACATTTCATACATCTCCACGGAAAACAATTTAATAATCAAATAAATTTTAGAAAAATCAGTTTTTTTTCTCGGATTTAAGGCCAGGACGTCCAGACAATCCCACGTGCGACTAATCCACACTGTTAAAGTGCGAAACACGAGAAATTTTCCATATATTCTATTTCACACTTTTTACTGACTGACTTTTCGCTAAAACAAATAAAAAATTTTTGGGGAAAATACATGGATTATATATTATTATGGATTTGGGCATAATTAATATGAAAGATTCCGGTAAACTTAAATGTTATTTTTGGGGTAAAACTGGATAAGCATCGTGTGGATGTCTTCCCTTGCATACCAATTTTAACTCATTAAAACAAGAATCAACTGTTGCATTTGTTCTATGGGCAGTACCTCCAAAACCATGTGCGTATTTCCTCTCAAAGTTCATACCTTCATCTGTTTTTCTAAACCCCTGTTTGTTGGCTTATTAGCTTATATAAGATAACATGTTAATAAAAATACATTTTGGGATTAAAATAATATATTATATAAATATTTTAAGACTTATTCAAAAGTTTTGCTTAAAAAATTAACAAAGACGTGCTCAGAAAAATGCCGTCTTCCATCAATATGGCTGAACTAACCCCAAAGAATAATTCAATGCGACTTCTTGGTGTTCGATCCATGACATTAACTGGAACGATTTTATCGAGTGCTTTATAAGTCTATGAAGGAAGTTAATTAAAATGCCGTGTTAGCGAATTTGCTTTACCAAACCTTTGCTAAACAAATTTTATCACCTTTACACATTTAATGAACCATTCGTCCGGAAAATTGAATATTGCTGTCTAGTTTTCTGTTATGTAACCAGAGATTTTTTGACAAATCCAAAGAAGAATTCTGTAATGTTATTTCCTGACCTGGCATCTCTCGATTTAATCATATTCGCCTCCGTAGAATGCCATTTTTGTTTTGTTTTTGTTTTGTTTTTGTTTATAAATATTTTCATGGTTATTTTTATAAGATTTTCTTCTTATTACAAACTTCATGAATTTAAAGGTAGTACTAGATTGATGGTTTGGTCTCATCATTTTACTGTTGGAATTTATTAGGGCAAAATGCAAGTTCTATTCTAACAATATCTTCTCATAGTTTTCTTACCTATGAACCTCTTTTCCAGCTTCTTGCTTTTTTGCCAGCCACAGATATGTAAATGCAACGTCAATCACCATCTTCTGTCCTCCTGCCCTTCAGCTCTTTTATTATCAATTCTCCTCACTAATGTATTCTTATTCTAAAAAACTCCCAGTAACACTTGGATAAAATTGGCATTATCGCCACAGTCTGACTTCCTGAAAGCCGTCCTTTCTCACAAAAAAGTTTTAAATTCTCTTTACTCAATTAACCTCTTGCGTCTTAGGGGCATTATCGCCATCTTAGAGAGAAACGATTTAAATATATCCAAATGTACTAAAAGATATGATTAAATCTTTCAAGTCCAAAATATCATTCTCCTTTATCTTGCAGTTTCTACGAAAATTCAGATTAGATTTTTTTACCATAATACCAGATTTTATTTTTCATTCGATTGAATTTCTTTGTCTTTTTCGCTCAAATAATATATTTTTTTGTCTTAAAAACGTATTCATTTAACATTTAACCCATGAAACTACTTTTTAGATATCTTCTTTGATAATTATTTCATTTATTTGTCTATCGACATATATTTAAGTTAGGATCGATGATGTAACTTATCTTTTGTTCTTGGTGTGATTAGTGACAACGCCGTCAGGAGGCGCTACTGATTGTTTTAATTAAATGTTTCTAATGTTTTGTGATTTTCTTTCCTCATGGTTCAACACTTTTGCTGATTTAAGTGCAGTAAAAGATTGGCAGAGAACGAAAAATCATTTTGCAGTTGAAATGAAAAGAAATGTAAAAAAGTTCTATAAAAAAAATTTCTGCTAAAACTTCTGAAATAAAAACTCTCTTGGCTTCTTGCCAGGAATTTTGAAAAAAAATGGAAACATCAATCATTATCTTAAAGGAATTCTTGTTCTTTTGTGTTTTTTTTTTTTTCTTCATATTGGAAAATACTCAGCAAATGAAAAGGCCTAGTGGTTTTATTGCTTTGCTTGGGGTAAAATTAAGGAAAAACAAAAAAAACACACAAAGAAAAGAAGATTTATGAAATCAAGTAAAGAAAAAATAAGAAAGAGATTGCAGAAGCTCAGCCTTTTAAACAAGAAAAAAGAATCCTGATCTCTTTTTAGAAGAAAGAAATTAACAATTTTATGAATGAACATTCTCATATCACTAGTAAACCTCTAAGACAATGATAATAACTGTTTATGAAAAGAAAAAAGAATAACATGAAAGCTTTACAGCTGATCTTCCCTCTGACTTAGCTGCAACAGCTCAATGGAGAAATAACTGACTTGTAACTTTCAATACCTCAGAAATCACCCCAATCATTTTCATTATCACTGTTCAGTTCCTGAATTTTCTTCAGTCATGATGAATAGTTCCATTTCTCAATGAAGCTCCATGTTTTTGAATGTCTTCTGGATCTCAAATTCACTCTAAACCTCAAAGTAGAACACTTATATACAAAGCATTACTCAAGATACTGGAAAATATTTGGCTCTTTTTATCACCCCCAGAAAGTAGCTGTCTTCTTTCTGCCATGCTTTGTCTTTGCAAGTGTTGGATTAGATCAAAAATGGAATCTTGCTGCCATATCCAGGCTGGAGCATCTCAATCTTACTTACTAACCTTGATAGTCCAAAATTGTTTACAGTTTTATTTGGGGAGGCTTTTTTTCCACTGTGATGCTCCTCGGCCAAATGTTGCAAGCTTGTCACTACTCTATTGATATTTCCATAGCAAATATTCAGATGAGTTCCATTCTTTAGTTCAGACCTCATATGTCATGTACATGGAGGAATCGTCATCCTCATTTCCTCATATTCCAATTGTAAAAAGAAAGTTCCTCAGTTTTCCCAAGAACTGCCTTTTTTTTTTTTTTTTTTTTTGAATAGACTCCCACATGAGTGCTTGTTTGAACAATTCAATCTTGATTTCATGTCAAGAGTCAATTGTTATATATCATCTTCATATCATTCTATCATTTATCATTACTATTTCCTTTAACTTTCAACCTTGCATGGCTCTCTAGCTGTGTTGGTTAAAAATTTAGTAAAAAGTAAAAAAGTCGTTATGAGCACCAGGTTAGCTGCTCATAGCAAGATGAATATCAGTTCAAATGGTGCTACAATAGTGCCAGATGGATGAAACATTCCATATTATGGTGACAGATGTGTACTAGAAATACCTAATATATAATGATAACAATAAGTTCTCAGCCCAATCCACACAACTAAAAAATCAGACTAAAATTTAGGGAGCTTTTTGCCCACCTTTTTTTTTTTTTTTTTAAATTGTTCTGCCTATGCACTCAAAAAACTTAAAAAGAAAATGTGCTGGCCTAGTAGGCCAGTAGATAAATACTAAAATTGTTTAAAATAAAGAATAAAATAAAAAACAATGTGTATTTCAAATTTGGTATCCACTAAAAATAATGTTTAAAATAATAAAATGTCGAAATTTTCAAATTTTTTTTTTTTTAGAAATTCTTTATTTTCATTCCAGGTTACAAAATTGAGCAGATATAGGCTTTCAAGAAAATTTGAATGAGAGATAGCACCTTGCTGAGCTGTGATCTTATCTTTGGTCAAGTGGTCTAAACATGTCAGATCAAACAGTGGTTCCTCCTATAAAGAGAACACCGGTTCAAACCCTGCTAGAACACATTTTCTTAAGTTTTCAGACCATCAGATGTAACACACACAGTTTAAAATAATAAAAATGTAATGCGTTTACTTTAAACATTGATAACCACTAAAAATAAGAATTGAAAGTAATAAAAATGTTGGATTAAAATAAATACATAAATTATATATATATATATATATATATATATATATATAATTTCTTATTATAAAATATTTTCCATTGCTACACAAAAATTTCTATGTTTCAGAACAAAAATTGTTCACTCATCCAGGCGATGTTGATAACTATGAAAATGATTTATTTATTTAAGAAATCTAAAAAACAATTCATTAGCTCATTTGAGAGTTTTAAAAAGGGTGAGGGAAAAACCAAGATTTCAAAATAAAAAACACATTTGTGTATGTCTTGATTAACTAATCAAAAGACGGATCAAAGCTAAAATAGAAAAATTGGGTTGAAATTAGGGACAGGTGGCTTATTAATTCATATCTAAATAAATTGAACACACTTTTTAGGCATGTCAGCAGACGACATCAGGTTATGAATATAAATTTAGATACTGTGAAGTAGACAGATATATTTAACTAAGGGGTTAATTTTAAGGAATTTCAAGATTTTTTTTTAATATATGCTTCAGAACTATCTTAAAGAGACCTCCTGATGTAATTAAAACATTTTATGTATATTTTTTAACCCAAAATATGACACGATATTGAATGGGCAATAAAATATGGCAACATTAAAGTTGAAAAAAATCAAA
>CAHIKZ030003821.1:0-58876 GCA_903632075.3 Acanthosepion pharaonis
GGCTGGGATCCCTACTGGAGGGTTTGGCCTTTGATGGTGAAATAGCGGGCGATGAAGGGGTTGTTTCTTCGGAGAAGGGGCAGGTCTACTAGAGGGACGTAGAAGGATTGGGTCTTTTCTTTCCGAATCTAGCCTCTTTTTAATTCTTTGAGTTTCTCTGTCTTTTCATAACCGGGGTCGAATCTCTTTTGCTTTTCTTCAAATGATTCTTCAGAGGCCGGGGCATCGCCCTTAACGTTGTTAGAGGGAGTGGGGCTGTATGTGCCTTTCTTCCTAGGGGGCTTCAGGGGACTGAGGACCCGCTGTCCGACGCTTCCCTCTGGCCTTACCAGCAACCAGCCATTCCCCTCCCCTTCTCCACAACTGCACCGGCGGCGGGCGAAGGCTCTTTGGGGAATGTGGCTTTCGATGTTGCGCCGACCGGAGGATTAACCGACCCGGTCCCGGAGGCTGGTACGCCCATTACAGGCGAGGCGGAATTTAGAGACGCGGTCAGAGGGGATCTTGAGTAAATGGCGCTTGACTTCCAGAGGCCTTCTTCTCTGGGCAGGAGGAGGAGAGATGACCAGTCCTCCACACCTCCAGCATACCGGTCTTCGACCCGTCACAATGACCGGTAATTTCAAGACGCCAACATCAGACAGTTGGGGATGGAGCGGAAGGCTTTCTCGTCCAACATGATGTCAAAGCTCCACCCCCGCTCAGGCTATCACAGGAAGCTCCCAGAATTTCGCCATACCGAGAGAAGAACGCCGCGAGATGTTCCCCGATAACCTGAGGAGGGACCTCGTATACCGTTACCCTGGTCTTACGTCGGCCTTCGTACTCTGTACGCAGTATTATCTCTTTGTTGATAAGCTCACGGCTAGCCGCGGCGACGCAATCTTCTGATGTGGGCAACAGTACGTCCCCATGAAAAAATTTAGGCACCCTTAACTATTCTGGGGGGGCTTGAGCGAAGGATTCCAATGCTTTTAACACTGTGTTTTTTCGTCGAGCGACAAATTTTGCGCGTACGCTTGTCCACGACGAAAACCGACACTATTCTTTTGTCAATTTTTTCAATTCTTGGGGTCTTCCAAAAGTCCACCATCTACAACAAGGTGTGCGTAACTTTTGGCACGCTCAAGAACTCCCTAAATTGATAATGCACTTTGGAGGGACGACCAACAAGAGGGCGATTCCCCGGCCTCAGGCTCAGTTGCGGTTCATTTTGGATTTTTCAGAATCATGGCCATTATTGGCCTCCATAGTTGAAGTCATTTTGTTGCCATTCTGAGCTTCCGTAGAAGTAAATTTTTCATTTTTCTTGACTTTTTCCCCAACAGATTCCACACTGCTAGGGGAAGAGGTATTAAACTGGAAACTCTTCCAAACTGTCTTTGTCCGGGGGTCTTTTTGGTTGGGTTGAACAGGTGCTTTCGAATAGCCTTTTGGGCTTTTTTTAATAGCCAAAAAGGAGGGTGGTTTTTATCCTTTTTTTTCTCCATTTTAAATAATAATAAGAGGGAGGGAGGGGTAAATACGGGTGGGGAACCGCCTTATAGGCGGAGGGAGGGAGAGAAAAAAAATAAAAGGGGAGGGTAAAAAAAAAGTTTGGCCTATCAGCAAGACAACAATTAAACAAATATCAACAGACAAAAAAAAAAATCAAACAGGAGGACGTGTGCAAAAATTATAACCACAAATATAAACAGATACAAAAAACCAAATATACAGACGAGAAAATGTGAACAAGGTTCACGAAAATGAAGAAAGAACAAAAATTTAAAGGACAATAGACAAGAAAGCAACAAATTACAAAATAAAACTAATAGTTATAAACGGAAAAGAGAAAACGCAATACGTACGAAACAAAAAAAAAGGTTACAATTTACAAAATGGCTGCCGCTAACGTTAAAAAAGAGGAGGGACAGAGATTACAAAAATTAAAATAAAACACGTAGACTTTTTTTTTTTTTTTTTTTTAAACGGGTAACACAGAAACACGTAAAAATTAAAAAGGTCAAACGAGAAACGAAAAATAAACAGAAAAACTCCGGGGTGTGGGTACTGAAAAAAAAAGAACTCAGAACAGAAATAATTAATAACAAAAAAGGAAGTAACGGTTAAAAGGAAAAGGAAATGAAAAGGAAAAAACAAAAAAGGTCAAAATGAGAAAGTTCGAAAAAATGACAAATTTAACAAAAGAGTCAAAAAAAAATTCACGTTAAAAAAAGGTGTATAATTAAATCAAAAACTTAACTAAATTAAAGCAGTCTGAAAAGTTGAAAAAAATAGTCCTTTGGTAGACAGCAAATATGTCTAGCACCGGTCAGGAGAAAAAACGGTGTAAACGCTTAATCTCGACTATCTTCCCCGTCTTCCGGTACCAACCCATATTTATATGGTCGGTAGTCCGCTTATGTAAATTAGGTGTATCATACACAACAGATTCACACGCAAGATTCTAAAATGTTTTGAAGTAATTGAGTATATCGTAAAGATCCAAATTTGACAGAGGAAAATGTGTTCCCGAAGTCGACGAGATAAGCTGTAAGTGCCGATGAAGTAAGCCAATAAACTTAGAACGTTGTATTACCAATTAAGTTAGGTAGTACGGCAAACAGGACAACCAATAAATTCTGGTAGTAGGAATACCAAAAATGTTCGAGGTTACCAATTTAAGGCACGTCGGGGTCATCAATAAATTTATGTAGTGGATCTAGGAAGGCTGCGTGAATATTTAAGATTGTGCTGCAAATAAAATATGCAATATCCACAAACATATATTATAAGTAACAACAAATTAAATTTTATATACAAAATTTCTTTGTTTGTGATGATGTGTGCAAAAGTATATTTTAGAGAAAAAGTTCCTTGCTGTTTCGAAAATATTCAATGTCTAATGTTCTTTTGATTTAAAGGTTGAATTTAACTTAGACAAAAGGTTTGTTTTGTTTTTTTGTTTTTTTTATGAAAGATATTGAGTGAAAAAGTTTGTTTTGTTAATTTTTAATCTCTCATAAAGGAAGTTTGTTTCCTTGGCATCTCTCTGAAGCATAATTCCCGTATATATCTTTTGCGCGTGAATCTCAGCATTTATTTATTGTATTAATACAATTATGGAACAAGGCCGAAAAGAGGGAGGGGTTGAGGTTGGTTCACATTGACTATCCTATACCTAGCTAATCTGATTTACGACCCATTCACTCGTTACAATTTGCCCATTCACCACAAGGAATCATCCGTCACCAATCAAGCCTCCATCCACCATAATACCTCATCCTCTCAGGGGACCTACAGAAAACGCGCCCGATGGCTTAAAAATTGGATGATAATAAAATATATTCAATATATACATAAAAATTTACGGATGAAGAATGAGAGGGAAGGGAATGAATCCCAAAACAAACTAAATATCAACGCAAATCAAACTAAACATAATTGATGTTAGTAGGGTCTGTCCAACATTCAAAAAGAGAGAGGCCGCTGTATTCTGTCCATTGGACAAAATCAAGAGGCTCTCTTGCTAAGTGAGAGGGAAAGGAGAAAATATATGGGAAATATAAAAGCTGACCCAGTTGAAATGAAAAAGGGGTTAAAACAAGCTGGGGAGGTTGGCAATCTCAACTTGGATCATAACCAAAGATGCAGCCGGGAGCAGGACAGGAACAACATTTACTCGCATTAACTAGGTACACAAAGCTTGTCTAGCCTAAGCAAAGGTTGGGCTCCACAGGAAACCACCCCGATATGACGTAGGTTGACCTAAAAGAGAAAATCAAGGCTAGCACCTTTAACACGAACCAAGCTCGCCTCAGTCCCCCAACTTTCGCTAAAGACTGTCGTATGCAAGCGTTTTCTATCAGTTCTAATCATCATCTTGAGCTGATGCTCAAAGAATCGGATCAGATCCTGATGAGGAAGACGGTTGCCTCGCAAGACTTCCTCCAGTTGCGTCACCAAAATAACCATTCGGGCCGTAGCCATTTGTTTCACCCCAGAATACGGGGACGATACATTGTCACCGGCGTATGCGCAATCAATGGGCACGAACATTTCAGGAGCGATACGAGCCGTCAACTCGCCGACATGGTCCCATAGAGGGCGGACCCGAGGACAATTTGTAGAAGGCGTGCGAAGCCGTTTCCTCTAAGCCAAGGTAACATCGTTCACAGTCTGGCAAATCCGCCAAACCCCATATGAAGGCCTTGTCATTGAGAGGTAGCCTATTCTGAGCCAGTCGCCAGGTAAGGGAAAACTCAGCGTTGCTGAGGCAAGTCGCTGCTGGTGCCCAGAACCAGAAAGAGCGAAAGTTCTCATTCAACATGTCGAGCCGCTCACGTAGAGAATCCTTCGTGACCCCCTCCACTAGATAACGAAAGAAGGCTGTGAAAGGTCACTGGACCGAGGAATCAATGTCAAGGCGTATCGACGCTCGCGAAGGAAATCCGATTGATCGCGCTGAACCCGCGAGATGGGTGGGGGGACTGATAGTAAGGAAAGAGAAGTCGTCCCTCACAATCCCCGCCATAATCGAATCACATGTCAATGCGCGGCGTAGGAAAGCCAGCCTTGTGGCTCGCCAAGCGCGGTATTCCCACCCCCCGCCCAATGACACGAACGTTGTGCACAGACTTCTTATGACTGCGTCCCTCCAAAAAATGGAGGATAGCAATCGCTCGAGCGGCTTCTTATGGTCCTTACAGAGAGTAAGTGTGGCCAAGCGGTAAAGGACACTCGGGAAGATATGTGGCCTTAGTCTTCACGGGCAACCTCCTTCGGCGTCAAGTCTCATCGGCCGCACCGACCTTCGCCCGTACTTCTGACCAATTTTTCTCCAGCTGGAGGTTGAGTCAAATCACACTCCAAGAATGCGGACAGGACCGCCCGTCCAACCAAAAAGTGTGAAGTTCGACCCCCTTCAGGTACCTAACCGCAAGCCGGTTAGGTGCCTGGAAAGAACAATTACACTTTAATGGCGGTTAATCTTGGCCCTCTCACCTTTTCGTACCGATCAAGCGCCTTCAGTATCACTTCAATGTCGCTGCGGGACGACACGAAAGTAGATACAACATCGGCGTACGCAGAAACACGAGCCTACAGGGACAGTAATTCCACGTAGGGCCGGACTGCACGCCCTGTCCCTCAGCCGGCAAAGCAGAGGCTCCAACGCCAAAGCGTAAAGTAGGGGCGACAGTGGACAACCCTGACGAACCGACTGAAACAGCGCAAAAGCGCCCGACAGCTTCCCGTTCATCTTTACCACAGTACTGGTGGAGCGATACAGAAGGCTCATCCAGCGGCAGAAGTCGGGTGCGAATCCGGCGACCTGCAGGACAGTAGCAAGTTAGCTATCAAACGCCTTGGACTGGTCCAAATTGATCAGCGCGGCCTCATCGTCGTCTTTTACATCCTCTATGATCGTGCGGGTCAGATGCAGGTTGCTCTGAATTGTTCAGCCCTTCACAGCCCAAGTCTGCTCCGGACCCAACAGAGACTCAGCAACTGACTGCAAACGCTCCTGCAGGATCTTGGCCAAAATCTTTAACTCTGTGTTTAGCAGAGTTATGGGCCTATAGTCATCTAATGCCCCCGCCCAAACCAACATCCTTGCCATTTTCAACAAAGTGATCACACCCCTGGTGAACTGGCCGGCGGGGACAAACCCCTGCTGGAACCAGTTGTTGAACACGACAGCCAAGATCGGATGTGCGACAGCCTCAAGTACAATTCATAGGGAAAACCATCCAGACTGGGCGACTTGCCTCTGCCGACCCTCATCAATGCCGCGTAGATTTCGCCTTCCGTGATCCCCCCGCCTCGCAGCTAGCCGCTTCAGTCGGCGAAAGCCGAGGAAAGTCAACCAAATAGCTACGAAACTCCTCGTCCCGGAGACCAGGCTACTTGGTAAACCGGCTCTCGAAATGCCGCCGAAATGTCTCGCACATATCGTCAGTGGCCCAAAGATTGTGTCTCTCCGGGGATCTGACTTTACGAATGTAACGCCCGGAACATCCTTGCACAACGCTGCGCCCATATTCACAGCTTCGGAAGACATCTTGCTTAATCTAAGCCTAATTACCTGGCGCATGTAGCGCTCGCTATTCGAACGCTCAAGGCTTCCCTAGCTAAAGCTATCTCTAAGGGATCCCCCAGCCACCGCTCGGGAAAGACTATCTCTAAGAGCTTCACTTTGTTAGCTCTGTCTAGAATCTCCCATTTGTTAAACTCAGTGGTGAACGACCTAACCTATCCTTAAGTAACCGCCCCACTAGCTCCCGCTGCACTAGGCTAATCATCTGTTTCCCGGAAATCCCGCCTATCCAGTAAGCACAGATTGAACTTCCAGTAGCCAGCCATTCTAGGCCTACGATCTAACGCCATCCGGGCAGAAACGAGTTTGTGGTCCGAATAGCCTACCCAGTGGAACGTGGGACAATCTAACAGATCTACGTCGGCTCTTCTAACATTCTATCCAGGTAGCTAACCACCTGGGTAGACGGCCAACTACGGAACCACGTCAACATCTTCCCCTTAGAGTGATCGAGACCAAACTCGTTGATCAGATCAACCAGGTTACGATCCATATGCTGAATAATCGACAAAGCCGTTAGACCGCACACACGCATCGACGTTGCAAACAAAGTGGGCCCCTTGGATCGCGATGACATCCACACCAAACGACGAAAGGTCACGAAGCAGGCGGGCAAGCCTTACCCCGATCCCTCAAGTCATTCGCATTCAGGCAGGCTATCTTAATAGACATCTTTTAAGTCTGAAAAGAAAGAAAAAAGACAATTCGCCTATTCACATACAGGGCGGAAATCTGCGCTAGTAAGAACCCCGACGGATTGTCCTAGGCTCCCTGTACCTAGTTCCGACGTCATCCGTCCCTCTAGGACAAATCCGCCGACGTCCGTAGGGTAAGTTAGTTTTACAGTCTTATATAGAGAGGGATGGAAGACAGGAACCCTCCCGGCACGAAAGTGTCAACTTTTTTAGATGTGGGGTTCTTTAATTCGAACATTCGAATGTTGGGGAAAGCTTCTTTGGCGTCGAATAGATGGTCCCATACTTTGAGATAGCCACCAGTGTCTCTCACACAAGTGACCACCCCGGGAGCATCTGGGAAATTTCGAGGGTCCTCAACTGATTTCCCCTCTACAGTTGTTGTTTTCAATAGAAGGCCTAGGGTTGATTTCCTTTGGTTTGATAGGCCTCTTTTAACTTCGTCAGTGTCCACTTTGCATATTGTCTCTGGGTCGAGAGGTAGTTTTTTCTTCTTTTTCTTTTCCTTGGCGGGGTGGGGTGGAGAAGACGAGGAAGAGTGATGGGAGTGGACATTGAACTGGAGGGAGAGGAGGATGGAGCTTGGGTTGGTGTTGGGTGGGGGAGACTCCTAGCTTTGGTCATTTGTTCCGTGCTAGCTTTTGGCAAACTCGGTACGGAGAGGGACCTGGTCTTCTCTGGTCCTCTTTAAGGAAGAAGAGCGAGGTGGAGGCATTTCTTCTTCTGGTCGTCGTTACTTTTCTTCGGGTCGTCGCTGCTTTTGCTGCCTTTTCTCGACTTGCTTTTGTGGTTGCTTTGGTGATTTGGGGGATTTCTGTTGCTGCTGCTGCTTCTTGACCTCCTCGCGCCGCCCCTGCCGCGCTGCTTGATCTGGTTGCGTGACTCGTTGTTGAGGAGAGGGTGGGTTTGTCACCTTTCCACCCATCTTCTTCACTTCAGTCCAGACACCCTGAGGGGCCTTTTCTTTTGTTGCTGCTGCTGCTGGAGGTGCATTTGTTTTCGGCTGCTCCACCTTCTTCTCGGGGCACTGCTTTGCCATATGGCTCGAAACGCCGCACGACCAGCAATACGGCCTCCTACCTTCAACGACCACCAACATCCTTTTGTCACAGTAGACCAGAGTATTCGGTATTTCTCTGAAACTTTTCCGGTTCACCGTCACTTGAACCTTCTTATCACCTGCTGCGATGCCTGCTTTGATCATGAGGGCCTTCAATTCATTTACTTCACCATATTTGGCGAAAAAGGCCCCCATGTAGATACAACATCGGGGTGCCTGTAGATACCCCAGGGGTATCTACAGGCACCCAATGGATGGTAACCTTTGTTCTGCGGGTGCCCATGTACTCCTGTGTTGATCTCTCATAGTAGTTCTCGCTGGTTGGCGTGGCGCTACTGCTGCTGACTACCCGTGACAGATCTCTTCCCTGGCCTCCTGTTGTCTGCTCTTTTACTTCCGCCTGTGACCCCTTTTATGGCGTTTTTTATGGCTTAATAGGCTCGAAGAACAACGCGAGTATAATTAGGAGGAAAGCATTTTTATTGGTCGAAAAATAGAAACACTTTAAAATATTAATTTATTTTTCGACCGGAACTCGTGCGTCGGGAATATGCGTAAACGACGTTAATGGTCATTTTGTGACGGGGCCTTCACATCCGGCTCTCGCTCTTGAGTATGTTAGTTTATTTGCCTGCAAATCAGCCGAGATATGTCTTATTTTATTTTATAACAAGGATCCCCCAGTTCTCGGTCTCATTTATAGTGAGCGTTATTCGTGTATATTTGGGTGATTAATTCATGATAAAGTCTCTGAAGCGTGTGGGAAGTTGTCTTCGTGTTCTTCTTATTGGCATTTGTTTTGGTATGGAGTTATTTGCTGAATTATGCGTCCCAGAGGGATGTGGAGGAGAATGATCCTGATGACTGTTACATGGTGGAGGCAGAGGGATTGTATTAGATAGATGTGTTGGACGTGGAGCCAGTCGTCGGGTATGTGCACGGTGAATCCAAATTGTATCACCATTATCGTTTTGCACCTGACACATCATATTGTTCGTTTTTATAATCCAGGGCAGATGAGAGGATTGGGCAACAGTTGAGTGTGGCCGGTGAAGTAAAACCTTGTCGCCTACTTGTATTGGGTCCTTGTATGTGAGGCGATTTAAGTTAGTCTCAAGTTTGTGGTCAGCTTCATCGTTGGCCAGGGTGATGTGGTGGTGAACCTCCTTTAGCAGGGCATTAATTTGCATTCCATATGCTCCAAGATCGTCACTTGCGATTTCTTTTCTGTGTAGTGTAGATAGGCCGATGTTGGGGTGACGGCCAGTAATGGCATAGTGCGGGGAGATACCGGTGGCGCTGTTGGTCGTGGCATTCATGGACAAAACGACAGATTCTAGAACGTCTGTCCATTCACAGTTCCTGTCTTCGCATAACATATAAAGTGCGTTCTTCATCATGCGATGTTGTCTCTCGATATTTCCTGAGCTTTGCAGTGAAGGTCTTGCATGATTGACATCTGGTTACAGAATTGTCGATAGACTTCTCCAGTGAAGTGTGTGCCTCGATCAGAGGATACTATGCGTGGAATCTCTCTGTGTCGAAGGAAGAACTGGTACAAACCGCGGGCGGCGTCGATAGCACGGTCTCTCGCGCATGGTATGGCTGTAAAATGTCGGTTGAAGCTATCCAAGATGGTTAGGATGTAGCGTTTTCCCTTTGAGTTGGGCATTGTGACAAAGTCTATAAAGACGCGATCGAATGGTCTCCCTCCTGGTTTGCAGTGGCCAATGGGCCAGTGGGTACGTCTACCGTAGTTGTCATTGCACTTAGCACACGTGTCGCAAGAATCGACATAGGCCTTGATGTCGCGGTTTTGAATTCCACCAGTAGCTGGAAGGGTTCTCGCATACGGGTAATACCTGGTGATTGTTGCCCTCGTGTGCCTGGTAGAGGTATCTGGATCGTAGTTTGTATGGTACAACCAATCACGGAGAGTGTTTACTGTCTCTTATCATCAAAACGGAGGTGCCTGGTTCTAAAAAAAATGGTGCAAATGTTTTTTGAAAAGTGTAGCTCGGTGGTCGTCAGGATCGATATGAGGTTCGCTTGGAGTGGGTGACTGGAGGGCGCTGATGATCTTTGCCAGGGCGTCGTCCTTCTGTTGTTCATTTGCGATGCCGAGGTGGTTACAGATTCTCTCAGTGGGGATGATGGTGGTAGAGTGATAAGCGAAGAATGCGTTGGTGACGCGCTTGTGGGTGCGTGCGTTTTGTGGTGTGTGAGTTTTGGGAATGAGCTGTAAACCGTTAAATTCGCCGAGGCACCAAGTTGGGATGTATACGCGGAGGTCTGAACCACTTAACTCGAATGTCCTGCCTGCCGGTGTAGGGTCGTTCGGGGCTTTCGTTTTCTTATGTCCGCAACCTCTGCTGAGCATGTCAGCCCATACATTTGATTCGCCTTCGACATATTCTAAGACGAATTTATAACATGAAATTTCTTCTTGCCATCGTCGTATTTTGGCATTATTGAACTCTCGTTGGTCCAGATATGTCATCGATCTGTGGTCAGTGAAGATGACGAAGGGGCGGTTGCGAAGAAAACAATCGTATTTCAATATTGTCCACTTTACTGTATATGTCTCTCGTTCCGTCGTGGACCAGTTCTGTTCCGTAGAGTTGAATGTATGGGAAGCGACCGCTATGATATCTTTCTTCTCGTTGTCGGCTTCTTGCATTAAGATTGCTCCACATGCGACGTCACTGGTGTCGGTGGTGGGTGTGAAACGTTTGGAGAAATCCGGAAACGAGATGACGGGTGGCGAAGAGAGACGGTCCTTGATTTTTTTGAAGGCTCTGTCGGCATTTTGCGTCCAGATAAACGGTTTATTAACCTTGTTGAATTCGTGTATGGAACCCATAAGTTTTGAAAACATCTGACCTGATTTGTTCGTGAAGACGTGTCTCTGGGAATTGTCTGATCCACACTTAACGGTCGATAAGGCTTTGTAATTCCTTTTTTGATGTTGGAGATTTCATTTCCCTGATGGCACGAACGCATTCTGGATCAGCCTTGAATCCTTCGCTGTTTACTATGCGTCCGAGGAATTTTGCCTCTGATGCGAGGAAGGAACATTTATCTGGATTCAGTTTGAGTCCGAATTTTCGGAGGGCAGTAAAAAATTGTTCGAGGGAGAGTATGTACTCCCTAAATGTCCTAGCGTTGATCAGGTTGTCGTCGATATAGGAAGAAATTTTGTCACGGGATGTGACCGTTGCTAGGGCTTCTGCTATGCAACGGGAGAAGATTTGTCCGAAGGCCAGGCGCGTTTATTGATAGCATTGGTTCTTCCATGTAAATGCTGTTTTGTATCGGTCTCGCTTGTCGATCTCAATTTGCCAGTAGCCGCTGCGTAGATCGAGGGAAGTGAAATATCCATTGTCTTTGCCGATTTTGTTGAACAAGTGGTCGATCTTTGGCATTGGGTAAGGGTCAAGATCGACTAAGACCTTGTTGAGAGTTCTTTTACGCGAATCGATCCGTTTTTCTTGCATACGGCAAATACAGGGCTATTGAAGCCTTTGGGGTCGCTGCAGTTTTCAATGATACCTTCATCGGCCATGCACTTAATTTCGGTATCAACGTCTGCTTCCAAAGCCTGGGCGATCGGGTGTTGTTTCTGGCTGCGGGTGTTGTTTCTGGCTGCGGGTGGGTCAGATGAATGTGCCTTTGCTGCTACTTTTGGTGCCGATAATGTCAGCGTAGCGAATGAGTAAGTTTGCAGTGGCCTCTAGTTCGTCTCTGTTCGGGTGGTTTGGTAGCGATAGCCCCGTGTTATGCTTTTGATCCAGTGTCTGGATGGTGGGCTGTAGTTCCATAGTAGGCTGGTTTTGGATGACGTCAGCTTGGGCGCCATATGCTGGATCGTTGGTTGACGATGACGGTGATCTGATTGCAGCTGTGTGTGTTGTATATCCTGAGGAAAGTGTGCGTCTGAATTCTATAGTCGCATTTTGATTGTCGATTAGATAGGAATCGAGCGTGTTGTGACATAGGATATTTTGGCCGATCAGGATTGGTGTGGTTTGGGTAGTTACCAGCACGTTAACCTTTTTGAATGTGGGTGAGTCTCGACTGCCGATGGTGATGTCGCAAGTCAGTTCGCCAAGGGCGGTGGTGCTGGCGTTGATTCCTTTTACTACGACGTCGGAGCGGGTCATGAGTTTCTTGGCTTCTCTGGGTAACTGAGATATTGGTAAGATGCAGGTGGAGCATCCAGAGTCTAGCATTGCGCCGCCAGAGAAGGTGATGTCCCTGAAGTTGAAGGTGGACTGGGCGAGCGGTGAATGGTGAGCGAGTCCTTGAAATTTGAAGGTGTTATGGCTGACGTAAGAGCACGGCGAACGAGCCATCACATCTCGTCTTGTCCGAAGCGAAAATCCTGTTCCACATCATTTATGGCTTGTATATTATCATTCGTTGCGGCGATATGGGTCTGTGCCCGAGTGCGAGGTGGGTGGCGATATAGGCAGTTGCGTCCATGGAGGCCGTGGAGACTCTGAGGTAGTTCTTGCACACGCTGATTTGTGGTGTGTGCTGATGGTTTCTGCGTGTCGGATGGTGGCCATGTTCGGGAGGGTTAGTGAGGCCCGTCTACTGTGGGTTTGGTTGCCTGCTGGGTCGGAGTGGCGCGTTTCTTTGGTTTGACCGCTGTGGTTTCTGTGTGAAATACACAGTGTCATGCGAAGTCGTGTCGTTGGATTTTACACCGCGATCAAGGTATCTTTGAGCTTCGGAGGCTATGCCAATGGCTGAATAGTGCTTGTCCATTGTCTTGACAAGATGTGGGTAAAGATTTGAGTTCCAAATTTTCACCTTTTTCCTCATTAGCATAGCACCGATGATGGACTGTTATGTCTATATTTTTGTCTTTTTTGTATTTGTTTTTTATGTGGACGGCTGCCTCTCTAAGGGTGTTTTCGAGTTGATCCGCGAAGTCTGTTAATTTTTCGCTGTCTCGCCGTTCCAGATCCCAGGCTTGACTGAGGTGTTGGAAGTTAGTCATCTGGCTTCCGTGGGCTGCTAATAAGTATTCCTTCAGTTGTTCGAAGGTGGATATGTTTTTTGAGTCAACCATCTGCTGAAAGATACTTTGGTCCAGTAAATCTTTAGCAGACTTGACGAATTCTCATTCCAGGCTGGGATAGGAGCTGAGCTCAGGCGTGACGTGGATTGTGTATGCTTTGTTTAGAGCCGTGATGAATCGGTTCACGTCGTGTCCAGGATGAAAGATTCTCTCTATCTTCAATATGTCGCGTATAATTTGTTGGCGTAATCGCCGTTTGTTTAAGCGGTGGGAGGTGTTAAAGTAGTTGATTTTAGGACAGTCAGCATGTCGTTTATGTCGGCTTGAATTTATTGTATCGTGGCTTCGAAAGGCTGTGTTGGTCCCGTTTTCAAGTTGAATAGCAGTGTTTTCTGTTCCTTGATGAGAGTAAATAGTTCGGCTCGGGTAAAGCTCGTATAGTCGTCCATTTTTCTCTTGCTGTACGCTTCTGACACCAGTGTTATAGACAAGCGTATGGTTGCAAGAAAGGAATACGACAACAGCAGAAATAGATATACGTAATTTATTTCAATAGGAACGTGTGGTTTTGGGACAGCTACCTTTTGTTATAGTTCATAAGCCGGCTGCCGACCTGGGTTGATCTCTCATAGTAGTTCTCGCTGGTTGTCGTGGCGCTACTGCTGCAGACTGCTGCTGACTGCCCATGACAGATCTCTTCCTTGGCCTCCTGTTGACTGCTCCTTTACTTCACCGTGTGATCCCTTTTATGGCGTTTTTTATGGCTTAACAGGTTCGAAAATCAACGCGAGTATAATTAGGAGGGAAGCATTTTTATTGGTCGAAAAATAGAAACACTTTAAAATATTAATTTATTTTTCGACCGGAACTCGTGCGTCGGGCCTATGCGTAAACGACGATAATGGTCATTTTGTGACGGGGCCTTGTCCCGTTCACATCCGGCTCTCGCTCATGAGTATGTTAGTTTATTTGACTGCAAATCAGCCGAGATATGTCTTATTTTATTTTATAACAAGTGCTTGGTAGCTATTGCGAATTTTTCTGAGAAATGCGTGGGCGAATGTTGTATTTTTTTATTTTTTTAACCAATATGATATCTTGAAACATTTAAATTAGGGATGAATTTGAAAGATTTTTTTTACGTCGGCTGAGCCTACTTTTGCACAAAATTTGATTGTTTTGTTATGAAAATTTTTCGAAGCTTCTTTTATATTTAACAACCAAAGAAATTCAAGAAAATGTTTGAAATTGAAATGAGAGTTATTAAAGTCCTTTGGAGTATTATATATATATGTATGTATATGTATGTATATTCTGTTTATATGTTATTTTATGGATAGAAATATTGAAGTAATTTCTCTGGTTATAATAAACATTATTAACTATCAATAGCGACATGAAACTCCGAGAGAAATTTTATAGAAAATATGTGTTCTTCGACAGGAATCGAACATATTTTCTGTTTGTGTGTTTGTTTCTTTTTTCTTTTGAGAAGATGTATCGGGGGCATAACGTCGCCATCATTATTGATCTCTTCAAACACCGTCATGTTGGGTATTTATATGATCAAAATCGTTCCGAATCCTCTGCACTGTCCTCAAATTAACATCCCAAAACTCTGAAATGTTCGTATTGGAGAGTCCCACTCGAATTCCAAGGAATATATAATGCCGTTTCCAAATTTCTGGCGGAGTGAATTGCATCATGGTGTTCTTTTTCTCACAGTCGTTGACCTTTCGGTTGTGCTCCCTACACGCTGCTAATTACGTGGTAGAGACTAGCTAATTACCTTTTTAGTTCAGTTGTATTACGAACCTAGTCGTAATATACTTCTAAGCATTTTTAGGCCTTGGTTTTCGTGTAGCAAATCTCGACTCATTTCTTAGATAGAAGAGGCTCTTTGCTCTCGAACGTCATTACATCACATTATGAAGAGAGATTTATACCAGTATCCTTCTAAAATCCGGTTGGTACAGGAAATAAAGACCATAGATTATGAGCATCGGTTTAACTGAGCTGGGCACATTCAAGTGATAACGAATGAAGAAGATGAACATTTGGAGTCCGTGAATGCGTAATCTAAAGTGATGTTCGCTTACCTGTTTAGTGGATTTAGGAAGGCTGCGTGAATATTTTAGATTGTGCTGCAAATAAAATATGCAATATCCACAAATATAAATTATAAGAAATGGTCAAATGGTAACGATATTCAATCACGACAAAAAACACATGTTTGAAACAACAGATTAAATTTTATATACTCAATTTACAATTTCTTTGTAATTATTGTGGGGCTCGCCCCTTGTACACAAGATGGACTCGCCCAAAGTATACTTATACTACGGTGAGATAGCGTGAGAGAAACGTCGAGACAGGGTGTTCACCCAGAGTTATGCGAGAGTCCAGAAAGAGAGATAATTACGGCTTCACTTACAGAGACTTGTACATATACTTTTCTACTAACCCGCATTCCTGAACTACTAATCTTCATTTCAAGTTTGTATTCTTACGTTTAATATACATATTTTTCTATTTCAGTTACTGGCGTTGTTTATTTATTTGTGCAGGATTCCATCCCCGGAATCCACAACAATATATTTTAGAGAAAAAGTTCTTTGCTGTTTTGGAAATGTTCAAAATTCAATGTCTGAAAAAGTTGTCTACCTTTGATAAAAAAGGTTGACTTAGATAAAACTTTTTCGATGGAAAAGTTTGTTGTGTAAATTATTCATAAAGAAAGTTTGTTTGTTTGGCGGTTATTTGACACATAATTCCCGTGTGTATCTTTAATGTGTGAGTCTCCAATGCGACGAAAATTCGTTTGCTATTTCTATTTATAGTTTTTTTAACAACCAAATGGCTCAACTGGGCTTGTTAGCTGTTGCGAATTTTTCTGAGAAATGCCTGGGCGAAAGTTATATTGTTTATTTTTTAGCCAATAGGATTTCTTGAAACATTTAATTTAGGGATGAATTTGAGAAAGACTTTTTTTTTACGTCGGCTGAGCCTACTTTTCGGTTACTTTCTGAACGTTAAACACGCTTGCTTGAAAATTCAAATTGCTCTTTGGCAACATTAGGAAGCCAACAAAATTATTGAAATTCGATATGGTATCGATCGAAACGATTTAAACAAGTTTTAACAGATTTCACAAAATTGAATTACAAATTTTATGTTTTACAAAGCTTCGAAAATTATAGATATTTACTTGCAAAGACAAGGTGTTTTGGCTACTTTTTGATCGTTTAACACGTTTACTTCAAAATTCGAATTGCTATTTGGAAATATTAGAAAGCCAATGTAATTAGTGAAAATCAATATTGTATCAATCGAAAAATATTGATTTTCAAATGTTTTAATAGATTTCACAAAGATATATTACAAATTTTATGTTCTACAAATCTTTGAAAAATATTGAGATTTATTTGCAAAAGCAAGCTGTTTTGGCTAATTTTGAACGTTAAACACGCTTGCTTGAAAATGTAAATTACTCTTTGGAAACATTAGAAAGCCCATAATATTATTGAAAATCGATTTGTCATCGATCAAAAAATATTAATTTTCACAAGTTTCAACAGTTTTTACAAAGTTATATTACAAATTTTACGTCTTACAAAGTTTTGAAACATATTGAGGTATACAAGCAAAAGCAAGATGTTTTGGCTACTTTTTGAACATTAAAATAACTTGCATGAAAATTCAAATCGCTCATTGTTAACATTAGAAAAGCAATAAAATTATTGAAATTCGATATGGCATCGATCGAGAAATATTGACGTTCACATGTTTCAACACATTTCACAAAGTTACATTACAAATTTTATGTTTTACATGCAAAAGCAAGATATTTGGGCTAATTTTGGAACGTTAAACACGCTTGCTTGAAAATTTAAATTGCTTTTTAGAATATTAGAAAACTAATAATATTATTGAAAATCGATATGGTATCGATCAAAGTATATTGATTTTCAAAAATTCCAATAGTTTTCACAAAGTAATATTACAAATATTATGTGTTACGTAGGTTTTAAAAATATTGAGATTTACATGCAAAGCAAGCTATTTTGGCTACTTTTGGACGATAAACACGCTTAATTAATAAATTAAATTGCTATTTGGAAATATTGCTTATTAGTATTGCTTATTACAAACATAAGAAAGTCCATAAAATTCTTTAAAATCGATATGGTTTCGATCAAAAAATATTGATTTTCACATATTTCAACTGTTTTCATCATGTTATATTAAAAATTTTGTTTTCAAATGTTAGAAAAATATTGAGATTTACATGCAAAATCACGTTGTTTAAGCTACATTATGAACGATAAACACGCTTGCTTGAAAATTTAAATTGCTATTTGAAAGCCAATAATATTATTGGAAATCGATAGGATATCGATCAAAAATTAATGATTCTCACAAGTTTCAAGATTTTTCACAAAGTTATATTAAAAATTTTATGTTTTACAAAGGTTTAAAAAATATTGAGTTTTACATGCAAAAGCAAGGTGTTTTGTCTACTTTTGGAACGTTGAACACGCATGCTGGAAAATTGAAATTGCATTTTTTTAATCATTAGAAATCCAATAAAATTATTGAAAATCGATATTGTATTGATCATGAAATATTGATGTTCATATGTTTCAACAGTTGTCACCATTTTATATTAGAAATTTTATGTTTTACAAATGTTTGAAAAATATTGAGATTCACATGTAAAAGCTTGCTGTTTTGGTTATTTTTTGAACGTTAAACACGCTTGCTTGAAAATTTAAATTACTGTTTACAAACATTAGAAAATCAATAAAATGATTGAAAATCGATATGGCATCGATCAAAAATATTGATTTTCACAAGTTTCAATAGATTTCCCAATATTATATTATAAATATTATGTTTTACAAAGGTTTGAAATATATTGAGATTTATATGCAAATGCAAGCAGTTTTAGCTACTTTTTGAACGCTAAACACGTTTGCTTGAAAATGTAAATTGCTCTTTGGAAACATCAGAAAATCAGTAAAATTATTGAAAATCGATATGGTATCGATGAAAAATTTTCACAAGTTCCAACAATTTTCACAAAGTTTTATTACAAATTTTATGTTTAACAAACGTTTGAAACTTAATGAGATTTATGTAAAAGCAAGCTGTTGTGGCATTTTTTGAATCTTATACACGTTTGCTATAATTTCAAATTATTTGGAAACATTAGAAAGCCAAAATAATTATTGAAAATCAATTAGTTACGATCGAAAAATATAGATTTTCACATGTTTCAGAATGTTATATTAACAATTTTATGTTTTACTATGGTTAGAAAAATATTGCTTAAAAAAGCACGGTGTTTTGTCTACTTTTTGAACGTTATACATGCTTGGATTAAAATTCAAATTGCTATTTTGAAACATTAGAAAGCCAATACGATTATTGAAAATCGATAAGGTATCGATATAAAAATATTGATTTTAACAAGATTCATCACATTTGACAAAGTTATATTAAAAATTTTATGTTTTACGCAGCTTTGAGGAATATTGAGATTTACATGCAAAAGCAAGCTGTTTTGGCTACTTTAAACCAGCTTGCTTTAATATTGCAGCTTGGAATCTTTAGACATTCAAGTCTCGTATAGAAATTCGATATGGTATCGATAGAAAAATAATTGTTTTTCACAACTTTGAACAGATTTCACAAAGTTATGCATGAAAATTCAAATTGTTATTTGGAAACATTAGAAAACCAATTAAATTATTGAAAATCGATACGGTATCTCATGAAAAATATTGATTTCCATTAGTTTGCACAGTTGTCATGAAGTTATATTACAAATTTTATTTCGTTTAAGCATTTGTTTAAGATTTATTTAGTTTTGAAAAATATTGAGATTTACATGGAAAAGCAAGATGTTTTGTCTATGTTATGGGACCTTACCCATAATAACATAATGGACTATTGCATACGTAATAAATACTGCGCATCAAGAGTAAGCAAGGAGTTCAGTTCGAAATTGGGCTCGGCCAAAAATATGCCCTTTGAACCCGTATAAACGGGTTCAGGGTCGGAAACCGAACGAGGCTACGCCGAGGGGCGAAGTCTTTTTCGGGGAGGTAAACCGACCCTGAACCCGTTTATACGAGTTCAAAGGGCATATCTTTGGCCGAGACCACGGGCTCGGACAACCCACGTTAAACCGGCCTTGTGCTACATGATGCCCTCAGGGTGGGGGGGGGGGTGACTAAATACCATTCAGGCCGAAGTCGGGCGACCGGCTGATCGGTTGAACTCTCTGCCTTCAGGCGGGGAGGAACCCGAACGAGGCTACGCCGAAGGGCGGAGTCTCTTTCGGGGAGGTAAACCGAGCCTGAACCCGTTTACACGGGCTCAAAGGTCATATTTTTGTCCGAGCCAACGGGACGGAGATCCCACGTTAAACCGGCATTGTTCCACATGATGCCCTCGTGGGGGTGGGGACTAAATACCGTTCAGCCTGAAGTCGAGTTCAGTCCGAAGTCGGACGACTGGCTGATCGGTTGAACTCTCTGCCTTCGGGCGGGGAGGAAACCGAACGAGGCTACGCCGAGGGGCGGAGTCTCTTTCGGGGAGGTAAACCAACCCTGAACCCATTTATACGGGCTCAAAGGGCATATTTTTGGCCGAGCCCACGAGCTCGGTGATCCCACGTTAAACCGGCCTTGTGCCACATGATGCCCTCATGGGCGGGGGTGACTAAATACCGTTCAGCCTAAAGTCGAGTTCAGTCCGAAGTCGGGCGACCGGCTGACTGGCTGATCGGTTGAACTCTCTGCCTTCAGGCGGGGAGGAACCCGAACGAGGCTACGCCGAAGGGCGGAGTCTCTTTCGGGGAGGTAAACCGACCCTAAACCCGTTTATACGGTTTGAAATGGCATATTTTTGACCGAGCCCACTGGCTCGGAGATCCCACGTTAAACCGGCCTTGTGCCATATGATGCCCTCGTGGGGGGGGTGACTAAATACCGTACATTCTGAAGTCGGTGGCATCGATCGGAAAATATTGATTTTCAAATGTTTTAAAAGATTTAACAAATTATATTTTAAATTTTATGTTTTACTAAATTTTGAAAAATATTGAGATTTACGTGCAGAAGCCAAATGTTTTGGCTCCTTTTTGAAAGTTCCTTGAAAATTCAAATTAGGATTAGGAAATAATAGAAAGCCAATATAATAATAAAAGTGGGTGGAACCCTCAAAAGAAAGCCAATATAATTATTGAAAATCGATATGATATCGATCGAAAAATATGGATTTTGTCCAATTTTGACAATTTTTTACAAATTTATATTACATATATTATGTTTTACAAATGTTTGAAAAATATAGAGATTTACTTGAAAAAACAAGCTATTTTGGCTACTTTTTGAACGGCAAACACGCTTTCTTGAAAATTCAAATTGCCCTTTGGAAACATTAGGAAACCAATAAAATTATTGAAATTTGATATGGTATCGATCGAAAAATATTGATTTTCAGAAGTTTTAACAGATTTCACAAAGTTATATTAAAAAAATTCATGTCAGACAAAGATTTGAAGAATATTGAGTTTTATATGCAAAAGCAAGCAGTTTTGGCTACGGTTTTAACGTTAAAGACGCTTGCTTTGAAATTTAAATTGGCATTTGGAAACATAAGAAAGCCAATAAAATTATTGAAATTCGATATGGTATCGATCGAAAAATATTGATTTACACAAGTTTTAATATATTTCACAAAGTTATGTTACAAATTTTATGTTTTAAAAATGTTTGAAAAATATAGAGATTTACTTGTATAAGCAAGCTCTTTTCTACATTTTTAACGTTAAACTCATGAAATCACTATTTTTCGATGGATACCATTTCGAATATTATAAACTTTCTCATGTTTCCAAAGAGCATTTTGTATTTTCAAGAAAGCGTGTATAACGTTCAAAAAGTAGCCCAAACATCTTTCTTTTGCATATTATTTTTCAAAACTTTGTAAAACATAAAATTTGTAATATAACTTTGTGATATGTGTTGAAACTTGTGAAGGTCAATATTTCTTGATCGATGCCATCTCGAATTTCCGTAATTATTTTGGCTTTCTGTTTCCAAATAGAAATTTGAATTTTAAATCCGATATATTATCTATCGAAAGATATTGATTTTAACATTTTTCAACAGTTTTCACAAAGTTATATTACAAATTTTATGTTTTACGAAGGTTTAAAAATATTGAGATTTACGTGCAAAAGCAAGCTGTTTTGGTTACTTTTTGAACATTAAACACGCTTACATATAAATCGAAATTGCTAATTGGAATGGCTAGAAAGACAATAAAATCATTGAAAAGCAAGTTGTTTTGGCTCTACTTTTACAACGTTAAACAGGATTACTTGAATATTTAAATTGGTAAGTGGAATCATTAGAAAGCCACTAAAATTATTGAAAATCACTATAGTATCGATGGAAAGATATTGATTTAACATGATTCAACCTTTTTCACCAAGTTATATTACAAATTTTATGTTTTACGAATGTCTCAAAAATATTGAGATTTACGTGAAAAAGCATCCTGTTTTGGTTACTTTTTGAACGTTAAACCTATAAATAGAAATTGCTAATTGGAATCAATAGAAAGCCAATAAAATTATTGAAAATCGATATGTTATCGATCGAAATATATTGATTTTAACATTTTTCAACAGTTTTCACAAGTTATATTATAATATTTATGTTTTACGAAAGTTTGAAAAATATTGGAATTAATGTTCAAAAGTAAGCTGTTTTGGCTACTTTTTAACGTTAAAAACCTTTGCTTAAAAATTCAAATTGCTAATTGGAATTATTAGAAAGCCAATAAAAATATTGAAAATCGATATGTTATCTATTGAAAGATATTGATTTTAACAAGTTTCCACAGTTTTCACAAAGGGACATTACTATTTTTATGTTTTACATATGTTTAAATAATATTGAGATTTACGGGCAAAAGCAAGTTGTTTTGGCTACTTTTTGAACGTTAAACACGCTTCCTTAAAAATTTAAATTGCTATTTGGAATCATTAGAAAGCAAATAAAATTATTGAAAAAAGATATGGTATCGATCGAAAGATATTGATTTTAACATGTTTCAACAGTTTTTGAAAAAGTTATATTACAAATTTTGTTTTACAAAATTTTGAAAAATATTGAGATTTACCTGCAAAACCAAACTGTTTTGGCTACTTTTTGAACGTTAAACACGATAGCTTAAAAATTTAAATTGCTACTTGGAATCATTATAAAGCCAATAAAACTTGAAAATCGATATGGTATTGATCGAAAGATATTGATTTTAACATGTTTCAACAGTTTTTATAATGTCATATTACAATCTTTACGTTTTACAAAGTTTTGAAAAATAACGAGATTTACTTGTAAAAACAAGCAGTTTTGGCTACTTTTTCAACGCTAAACACACTTGCTTAAAAATTTAAATTGCTAATTGGAATTATTAGAAAGCCAATAAAATTATTGAAAACCGATATGGTATCGATCGACAAATACCGAATTTGACAAGTTTTCAACAGTTTTCACAAACAAAATTATATTAGATATATTATGTTTTACAAAGGTTGAAAAATATTGAAATTTACATGCAAATGCAAGCTGTTTTGGCTACTTTTGGAAAGTTAAACACGCTTCCTTAAAAATTTAACTTGCTATTTGGAAACATTAGATAACCAATAAAATTATTTAAAATCGATATGGTATCGATCAAAAATTATTGATTTTCTCATGTTTCAACATTTTTCACAAAGTTATATCACAAATTTTATGTTTTACGAATATGACACTATTTATCTATGATAATTGTCTAACTTATTAACCATAGAATTTTGAAAACGGGAAATACTTAATGCGAGAATGCGCTATATCGAAAGATAGACTGAGCCACATTAAAAAGAAGTATTTATTTTATTTATAAAAAATACTTTTCGCAGAAAATCCGTAACAAAAAGGGAGACTGTGATTCTGTCGAAATTAATTAATGTCACGATAATGGAGTGACGCGCCAAACGAAACATAATTCTGAAAGAAACACAAATCCGGCCAACGCATGCGGCCATAAAAAAATTCGGCTTGGCACCACGCTGGAGAATAGATATTAATTATCTTTCAGAGATATCATATAACTTTAATTACTGGTTCCAGCGAGGGAAGCCATCTTGACATATTCAAACTGTGGACGTCAAAAATAGCGTCTCGAAAATGAGCATCTGGTGATAAGAGAATTTTAAGGCATGAGAAAAATAAAGAATTTAATTATCAGGTAAACACTACCACCCAGTTAAAATTTGACTAGCGGAGAACCCAGGTGTCGGGTTTTTTGACAATGATTAATGTGTCGATAAAGGTCTGAGCTAAGTGGATTTGGGATGTGATGAAGAATTAATTGGCAATCTGGGATTTGTAAATGTTTTGGCCGAAGGAAAAGGAAAGAAAATAAAAAAAGGATTTTGTATACACAATTCTGGAATAATTCTAAGATGGTCGGTCTAGCCACACCCACACTGCCGAGAGATCATTGGCTAAGTGTTAGCATGCGTGATAGGAGGGGGTGAATGTATGAGAAAGACGGAGAAGTTGTTAACGCCCACTGAGGAGATTGGTATGAGATACCAATGTGAGAGAGGAAGAGTCTAGGAGGATAACTCTCCTCCGACCTTCCCTCACGGACGAGGCAGAAAACCCCGAAATGGAAAGTGATTAATCTTCCAAAAATGGGAAGTAATTAATTTTCCTGGCCCAAAAACAAAGAGAATTCTTGTTGGGAATCGAGAATTGTCAGGGAACCCAGACCGCATCGGGCCCCCACACAGGAGTTGGTCGGTGTCCATATAAACAAACGTCTCGAGGCAGTCAAAGAAAGTTCGGGTTTGCAGTTAATTCCAGACAGTTCGTGTTTGGAGAGTTGAGTTGCACCAAGTCAGTTAGTTTCTCAAAAGACAAATGTTTCTTTTTTATATATAAAAGCAAACAGACACACAAACATTCTTGTTGCACATAGTTGAATGTTTCTTGTATGTGAATAACAAACGCAAATACTTTGAATAATTTCGGTAATTTTCGTTTTAACCCTTTTTGGTCTATTCTTAGGGCAACTACTACAACATCTGATGTTCCCATTCTCAGTAGTAGTATTAGTAGCGGCAGGAGTAACAGTTCTTAGATATTAGCAGCGGTATTTTGCTTTGTCCTCAGCTTCAGCAACACATGTGAATGCTTCCTTTCCAATCTCTGAAGTCTCTCCACTCGGTTCGACTGCATATGAAAACAGACGAACCCAAAACTCACTCTCACCTCTTTATTAAGAGAACTGGCCTCCTGGTGACGTGTCTGTTTTCCTAGCACGAACGTACTGACATATTACCAAAGTACAACAAACAATTTTTTCATTGATTGGTTTCCAAGGTTCACAAGACGCTATTGTTTATCACCTCGCTATTAATTACTCTGTCACTCTTTGTAAACTAAAGAGATTCTTGTTTAAAAATAAATTCTAGATCAAAACATCCTTTAACTTCGATGTCAATATCCACTTTTTTTAAAATTTCCAAATTATCATTGTTCGTGTAATTTTCTATTAGTAATCTGATATCATTTGTACACTTACAAAAAGATTGTATTTCGTGTTCTAAATTAACTTTCTGTAACATTTACATTTCAAAGTCTTTACAGCATATTAACACCTTGGTTATTGGAAAACGCCTCTCTTTCACTTGGCATCCTCTGTCTTAACAGCATATCCTCCTTTATCATTTCGGGGTGCTATCATGTATATTTGAGATAGGATAACAATTGGTTCCATAACAGCATTTAGTGCTCTAGGCATGCTAATTTCCGCTACCTTTTGAAGGATGTAATTTTCTATCATTTGGCTAAATTCAGCTTTCAGCTTTAGCCGACTTGTTTTACCAATTACAGGCGCCAAAGGAGGCTATGACATGAAAAGCCACTGGTGACAATATGAGGTGTAATGGTGTAAGGTAATATTCTATTGAAGGACAGCTTTGTGATACCTGCAAACTCCTTTAAATTTCACAAACTTAAGGGTTGTCCTTTATGATTGCCACAAGGAGATATAGAAGGATAGATTAATGAGGTCATGCTTATGCAAAAAAATCTGCATCCAAGACAGTTATACATCCAGTATAAAAAAAAAAAAAAAAAGTAAAATTTATTCTTCGACCTAAATTCAATGAGACATCTATGGCCATAAGTCTGGATAAGTGATTTGTTGACTAGCAACAGACTTCTGCCATTCTGTCACACTGTGTTGTCTGGTTGCCAGCTTAGATTTTTCCTGGTCCGACTTTAACAGGGTGGCTTGCAATAAGTTTTATCCCCATACTTCCTGTGTAACTGACAAAAAGGGTTCTTACTTCCTTCCATTGAATGACAGAAGTTACTTCTACTTGTAGCATGTGGTTGTATCAATGTATCCATCCTTCTAGTTAACCCTTTGAGCCCTGCATTCCTGAGCAATTTTAACCCTTCTGCCTGAACACTTGGGTCAAAATCTCACAAATAATTGGTATGTAATGTTTCATGGTAGATATATATAAGTTACAAGAGTTTACACACCGTTCAACCGGTAGCTGGGCATTAAGTCATTTTTCTCTACCACTGATAAAGTGGTGGTCAGGGCTCAAAGGGTTAATTCATGTATTTTTGCTTCCAAGCTCTGGTTTCTAAAATTTTATCAAAATGATCCGACTCCAAATGCCTGCTATTGACATGTTGATGGAAGTTACATCATTGGCAATCTCTGCTAACGTCCCTATGGGCATACCCACCATGACTAAGACTGTATGAAAAGTAGGATGTAGCTGCTGAAAGAAAATATGTTGTACTAAACTATCATCTGTAATTTCTCTGGCTGCAGATGGTGTAGGAATTGCAATGGTTTGCTGTCTCCTTCAGTTTTATCGTTGAGAAGTTGGGACAATTTCGTCCTTTGAGAGATTGAAGTCCTTGCAATTAGCTCTTGGACTGTCACATAGATTTATTGCGGTGGTGAAATTATTAATTCTCTAATTTCTTGTTAGTTAGTTTGGAAACAGCTAAATGGAATTTTATTTTTGTGATGTAATTCCTCAATTCCCAACTAGATTTGATTTGGGCAAAAATATAGGGCAGGGATCTTTTTTTCTTTAAATATAGTGGCATTTTCCTCACACATGGTGGTGCAATGCAGGAAAATATTTCTGAAAAACTATAGTATGAGAGAATAAAATACTTTGGAAGGGCCCAGTGAATACACGTAGAAAAAAAAAAGTATTTGAATTAAATATCACCAAGTGTATGCTTGTGCCTCCTGTTATTAAATAGTTCTGCCAATTGGGTCAAAGAGGTGTGGCTTACTACCATGTGTTACATAGCATGATAGAAAGAGGTGTACTATTGTGGTGGGTAGGAAACATAGTCTCCTCTGAAGTGTCAAAAATCAAGTCTGGAGGTGAAGAAGAAGAAAGCATCCATGTTCAAAATATTTGCATTAGCACAAGATTCAACACCATAAAAATATATGGAAACCGTTTTCTATCATAAAATATATGTACAATGTTGTAAATGACATTAATATCCAAAATTAATTACAAAAATCTGTATAGCTGAAAGTTGATACTACCACATCTAAAAAGGTGTCTCCGATACACTTGACTTAATTATAGGAAGTGTACACATGGAAAAAAAAAAAAAAAAAAAATAGTCATAGGGTCTCTAAAATATGGGAAATGTGACAAAAAGTTATGCTATTAAAATTAGCAAAAAACATGAAGAATCCTTTAGTCAATTAGGAAACATTTTTTTTCTGCTCTTTGGCATGGTAGTGACAAATTTCAGCTATATGTATTTCTGTAGTTACCTGACTACTGGATATTAATGGCATTTACACCACTATACATATTATTTTGACAGAAAACTGTTTCCATATAACTTATTTTACATTTTCAAAATTATTCATTTTATGGCTTGTACTAACTCAAATATTTTCAACATAGAAAATTTTCAAAAGTTGCTATTTCAATAATTAATCCTTAATCTACAGTGGATGTGACATCTATAAGTATACATTCACTTTAGTTACAGCCATAGGAATAAGAAACTCAGTAAGAGGAAAAAGTAAAAAAATACCATGACTAATTATCTAAGTTGGTTGTTTTGTTTAGCAGTATATTGAGCGCTATGGGTTATTTAATGCTGAAATCTAATTTTTAACACAATTTTATGGCTTCAACTACTGATATTACAGGCATTGTTAGTCATTTTGCTATAAAATGTATTGTTGGTATTCTAATGTATTATTGGTAATTTCGTTTTAAAAATGTATTGTTGGTAATTTTTATTAAATATGTATGTAACGTTAAGCTGACCCGGTCCCAGATATGTCGCTGAATACCATCTTGTCACTTCAACTGCAATCTGGTTACTGGCATAAGGCAGAACTTTTCCTTGATTCCTGGCCAAATAGATCTTCTCAATGCTGAAATTGTGTCTGCTGGATCACAAGGAATTAAACACATTGTGTCACAATTTGCTACTAAAAGTAACAAATTTCTGCTGTGGTGAATTTTAATGGATCATCTGCACATCTTGTCTCAGGTTTCCTCAGATGTCAAAATCAATAAAGAATGACACAACATCAGATTTGATGATAAAACTTCAGAGTTTCCTTTATTCTGTCTCTTTAAGCTAGATTTTACAGCAACAATATTTTAAAAAGTTCATGAGTCAATAAAATACTTGGAGAAAGTTGTTTAAATAAAAAAAACAAAAAACAAACAATTCTTTAGTATGAGTTCCCTTTTGGATCTACAAGAAGGGACAAATAAAGTGTTGTCAAACTTCCTGAACTATCGTAAGCTCATTCACAGAACATCCTAAAATTAGCAGCAGCTCTGTTTTTGACAAAACTGTAATCTCTTCTCTCCTGATAACTATTTTTGGCAACTGCTATTAGCCGTTTATACAAAAATTAATATTTTTCTGGAGAAAAATAGAGCTTCTGAATCACACCTGTTGGAAAATATTTTTACAATATTCAATTCTTCATCCTCCCCTCTGATACACAGTAGGGATTCTAGTTTCACCTGGCTAAATATTTCACAGTAAGATCAACTGGCTTTTGCTCAACAGTTCTCTATTTCTTTCTTTTCTGCCAGTTTTCTTCAGATATAGGTGTCAGGAGCATTGTTCAACACTGTCCACTAACCTTTTAACCTCAATTCTCGATAGGAGTGTATTTGTTATCCAAAGATTTAGATAACAGAAAAACTCCAATGACTAATTGCACATACACACATTCTGGTTAACATTTTCCTTTGTTCAAAATAAATTGATTTTCAAATCCCAAAGGAAATTTACATTTTCAAAATTATCATTCATTTTTTGCTTTTAATCATAAATAAGGTTGGTAACTTGACTATATGAAAATGTATTGCTGTTATTTTTCTACTTTCATAATGTTTTGTTTTTGCTTCACTATTTGCCAATAGCTGGGACCCTAACAGATGCTATACCTCTAAGTAGCCTGTAACACTTCACCCCACCCCCAAAAGCCAGAGATGACCATAAAAATATAGTTGCTCTTATTAAAATCTGCTTTACATTAACTAGTCTATATTTTAACCAATTCTTACAAAGATTTCTATTTTTGAAAACAATATTCAGATAAAGTCATGTTTTTCCTAATACAAATAAAATTCATCAGCAATAATGAATATCTGCTACCTCCAACAATCATGATATTGATGAGGATATGAAAAATGCATAAAAACTTATGTAAAGCAGAAAAAACAGAGTAAGCGGTGATCAAAATTTATTTACAAAAATACAAAAGATGAAGATGAAAACAAAAAGGGTGAAATTTAGTTTTTTTTCTTTTTCTTTTTACACCCCCACCCAAATCAAGTTTGAAAAAGATTTTTCAGCCAATAATCAATCTTCCTTAATCTGTGACCAGAGCTAGAGTGAGAAATAAAGAAATGGCAAAGTATATTCAAGTAAATTATTTAATATATTCTATAGATTTTCAGTGATGCAAATGCAAATAATACTTCATTTTTAATAAAATGAAAATGAGCTAATTTTTTTTAACCTATAAAGTAAAGTTGGTCATTAATACACTTTAGTAGTAGAATGGCAATAATGCTGTACAGGAATAAATTCAAAATAAAAGTCAAAGATATCTTGAAAAACTAAAAAGGTTTTCCAAATATAGGTAAAATATTAGCTTAAAATTGTTGATTAAAAATAAAATACCTAAGAGTAGGCAAATTATTAAAATACATTGTTGAAACTCAATTCTATTGTATATAAAATGCACATGCATACAAAATATTAATTTACAAAACAAAAAAGTATTAGGAAAAATGGAAAGGTGGGTTCATAATAAAAATAAAAAAAAATTATGCATTATACACAAGTTTTTATTTTTTTAATAGATCAAAGTTATAGTTTGGTTCATAATCATTAAGATGCAGAAAATATACTCTACCCACTAGAAAAGGAGAAAAATAAGTTAATGAATAAAAATTACAAAATTCTTCAGATTTAAAGAGAAGAAATGAAAGTAGCCAGACAAAGTTTTCCAGAAAATGAATATCTTACTACAATTGGACAACATTTAAGATAAAACAAAGAATGAAATATTAATCCATTAGTGCTCATGGCATAACCAATTGTTTTTTTTTAACAAAAATATATTTGAACAAAATGTCTGAGAAAATAATATGGTCATGTATATATATAAAATGTAGATTATATACATGTAATTATAGAAATATTAGAAACTAACTTTTTGCAGTTTTCTTTATTAGGCACCCAAGACATGTGAAAAGAGGGAAAACAATTAGAAAAGGATATACACTATTTTGATACAAATCTTTAAAAGCCTAAGTTACAGATTTTTTCTCTTTACAAACTCCTCGGTGATAATCATTTAAGTTTGGTTCATGAGAGAGAAAAACAAAAAAACAAAGAGGAAAAACAAAAAAAACAGAGAAAGAAAAAAAAAAACAAAAAAAAAAAAACAGAGAAAGAAAAAAAAAAAAAAAAAAAAGAAATAAAAAACAGAGAAAGAAAAAACAGAGAAAGAAAAAAACAACAAAAAAAAAAAAAAAAAAAAAACAAAAAAAAAAAAAAAAAACAGAAAGAAAAAAAAAAGAGAAAAAAAAAAACAGAAACAAAAAAAAAAAAACAGAGACAGAAAAAAAAACAGAAAGAAAAAAAAAAAAAAACAAAGAAAAAAAAAGAAAAAGAAAAAAAAGAGAAAGAAAAAAAAAAAAAAAAAAAAAAAAAAAAAAAAAAAAGAAAAAGAAAAAAAGAAAGAAAAGTTATTCATATCAAAGTTCAATAACTCCCATTTGTTTTGAAAATTTTTTGTCAAATTTTAAATGATTAATTTAGACGTTAACAAAGTACAAGTTAAATGTTTGGATAGCTAATGGGGTTATTATACTAACTGCAGTCTAAAATTATGCAAATTAAACTAATATTAGTTTAAGGTCTCTGAAATCTAATAAAAACTATTATTGAAATATGAGTAATGGACATGATCTAATAAATGCTGAAAAACACATAAAAGTTATATCCACAGTGGAGATATCAAAGGAACTTCAAAGAGAACATTGATAATGAGAGCTGTTGAAAATATAACTTGAGAACTAGAAGAAAAGGAAAAAGGGGAACGTGAGTTATAGCAAAACAACCACTTTTGAAGAGGCTGAAATTGATAAGTGTGTAGAAAACTTCAGAAATTGAGATCTGTCAAGAAATCTAAGCATACTGCTTTTAGTAAAGCAAATATTTTAAAGTGTCAAAATCAGCCCAAGAAATAAATGAAAATTGACTTTTCTAAAAAGTAATTTTCATGGATGAATCTTGGGTGACACAAGAGAACTGATAGATGGATTTTATCAGATACAGATTTGCCTGTAGCAAGGAGGCAGCATTGTGATTACATGGGCTGGAATTGTTGAGCAAACAATTATTGGACCATTCAAAAATCGATGAAAGAGTGTTAACTATCACAATTTCATGGATAAAACTTTCTTTGAATGTGGACCAGTTTCAAAGTCAAGTGTGGCAATGCTCCTTATCTAAGGTTACCCATAATTTTTTTTTTTTTAGTGTAAAAGGTTTGCAAGAAAAAATGGAATGGCCTAATTCTGATTTGAATTAGGTCAAAAATCTATGGTCAATTGTGAAGAAATTATATGAGAGCAAAACAGACCTATGGGAAGCAATTAAAAATCACCATATCAGAAATTGAACCTGCTGAAGTAAAAGATTTAACGCTATCAATGGATAATAGATTGCTGGTCATTATATTAAGATGCAAATGCTTCAAAGATTTATATATGTATATTATTTGTTTCATTACAGGTGTTGGGCAATTATTGATAATTTTATTATTGAAGTAAAAAGTTATTTTCTAGTTTTGCATACTAACTTCACACTGCAGTTTTTATAGTAAATCCAACTTTAATAAAACATGTTAAAACCACCTAAAAAAATTAACTTAATGCTTTGTTTTGATGTCTAAATTGTTTAAAATTAGAAAAACATTTTCCCAAGCAAATTTGTGTTAGAGATTTGTGATTTGTATAACTTCAGATGGACTGTATGTGCGTTTCTCAGAAGAAAAAGATAGGTTTGGGGCAAATAGAACAAAATACAAAAATAAAATTAAAACTTAAATTGTTGATTTTTGATCAGTATAAAGACTTTATATTTATTTTCTATGGGATCAAAAAGCCCAAGGGATGCTATTGAATATTATAAACACAATACAATATTTAAATATTAACTAGAAGCTAAGATAGATGCTAAAAGGCCCATGAAGCAATAATTTTAGTTTTACATTGAAATTTATACCATGAAGGTTTGACAAGAGCAAAATTCACTTATGCACACATCCACCCCAATCTAGTGTATATGTATACACAGTAGGAGTAGTCACTAAGATTTGTGCTCTGTGCAAGTTTGTTTTTCAAGGCTTATAATTCTCTTTAATTCTGGTTTTCTCAGAAATATTTTGAGAAAACCAGAATTAATCGGAATATTTACTATTTATTTGTATCTGTGAATATGAAGAATATAGATTCTTTAAATTTTAAATGTGTAAGAAAAACAAAGTTCATAAAAATAAGCTACATGAAAGACAAAAATATAAGAGAAAAAAATGTATTTCTAAGTAGCTGAACAAAATTCTACTATAAGAATTTGCTTTTATAAGGATTACAAACCAACATTTGGAATTATTTTTCACATTTATGCAAATACTTTAATGGCCTATTTAAAAAAAAAAGTAAAATTAATGGATAACATACCCAATAATTTTTGAAGAAAAAGAACTTTTTCAGAATACATAAAAATGAAACATTTTCTATCCATCTTTCCCACCCTCTATCTGAAAACTGATAAAAATGAAAGGGTAGAAATTAAAGACAGAAAAGATGAAGAAATTAAAAATTATTTTTCATAGTTGTCATTGGTACGCACTCTGTTCTTGGTAGCAAACTTAGGTTCAAGCGGAATTGTGACTGACAAACTTTTGTGCTGAATCTCAACTGGCTTGTAATGCTTAATTGGATTTGCTCTGTGTACAGCCTCTTGTCTTAGTCTCTGGATCTCTCTCTCTTCCTCCTCCTGGCGCAACTTATCTGCTTCCAAACGCATAACCAATAACTCAGCCTCACGTGCTTTCTTCTGCTCCTCAAACTGCACACGCTGGGCATGACGAGCCTCAGTGTATAGCTTAAATTTTGTATGTTCTGTAATAGAAAAACTAAATATCATTAACAGTGAAACAAAACAAAATCATATGCAGTACAATTTATGAAATATTAATAGTAAGTTATGCACTTTCTTCACTTTGCAGATTTGTGCCAATTTGTACTGACTGCTGTATTTTGTTTCCAGTACTCAAGTGTTTGTTTCTGGATGCACAATTTGGCAGTAGGGCAAAAACAGGTAAAAAGTATACCATACAGAACTTGCCATACCGTAATTTGGATACTTTTTGTAATATACATATCTTATTTTGTGAAATTATGTAATTTTCAACATCAAAAACAGGGCAGTAATGACTAAAAAAAAAAAAAAAAAAACAACAACAACAACATGAGTACTTCCTCTCATAATGGTGATTTGCGAACTATTTCTGGAACATTTCATATCCAGCCATCACTTGAAACTGGCATTACATCAAAATCCCATCTGAAGACTAATGTTGATTCCACATATGGGTCATATGCTGCAACCCATAGGCCTTGGTGATCATAGCTGAAGGTCACTCGAGTTGATTCTTCATCACAAATGCTAGAGTTGTTTAAATACTCAACCACTGAGTGTCTTCTTTTCTTGTTGCTTGTGTGTCTGTCATTGAAAATTTCAACTGCTGTATCTCATTTTAGATGCTAAGAATTTTTATTATTTTGACATGTTTGAGAACATTAATGACTTTTCATAAAGTTATAGTCAATAGTAGAAATACACACTAAGGAATGGACATTTAGTGCACATGGGCTTCATGAAACTTACCCAAATCTGAAGCAGCTGCAAAGATTAGGTAAGACAAAGTAAGCAGCAACATCAGCAGCAAAGAATAAAAAAGTAATCATTGAGAATAACAAGACCAAACAAAAACAGTAAAGAAAATATTTAATCAGATGCCTATTGATGGCCAATGTCCCCAGAAAGAAAAACTATAGTTATCGTCAAAATTATTAATCAAAACTTCATTCAACAATTTTTTTTAATGAACAATTATCTATACATCAGGTGGTTATAACATAATTGACTCTGGATGAGTGGTCTTCCCTCAATTCCAGCCTCATGTGAACTTCTGGCACTCTCCACTGACCAAGAACTACTAGCTGACATTGTACGAGTCAAGTAATAAATACTGTTTCTTATATATGCGCAGCCATCTTGGTTTCACAGTTACTTCTACTCAGTGCATGAGGTTTGATAAAAAAAATGCATAATATTAGGTTGCAAAGTTTATTACAAAGTGCACTTCTTAAATATTCTTCCACTAATCTGCAACAGGATACTAGATGATATAGTATATAACCCTCAATGAAAGCACTGTATATGTAAACAGGTATGTAATACCTGTTACCCAGACTAAATAATAGTTCACTCTTTAAATTATGTCAATTGACATCAGTGAAATAAGCATATCAAAATTGAAATTTATTTTGAAAATAGCAGGGTACTCATTTGAGTGTAATGACAAGTTATAAAAACCATTAAAGAAAAAAAAAAAAAAAAACAATGAAAATAAAAGAACGAGAGGACGGGAAAAAAGGAAAAAAAAAAAAAAAAAAAAAAAAAAAAAAAAAAAAAAAAACAATAAAAAATAAAAGAACGAGGGGACGGAAAAAAAAAAAGGAAGAGAACGAGGGGACGGAAAAAAAAAAAGGAAGAGAACGAGGGAACGGAAAAAAAAAAGAGAACGAAGGGACGAAAAAAAAAAGGAAGAGAACGAGGGGACGGGAAAAAAAAAGGAAGAGAACGAGGGGACGGAAAAAAAAAAGGAAGAGAACGAGGGGACGGAAAAAAAGGAAGAGAACGAGGGGACGGAAAAAAAAAAGGAAGAGAACGAGGGGACGGAAAAAAAAAAAAAGGAAGAGAACGAGGGGAAAAAAAAAAAAGGAAGAGAAAAAAAGGAAGAGAAAAAAAAAAGGAAGAGAACGAGGGAACGGAAAAAAATAAGGAAGAGAACGAGGGGACGGAAAAAAAAAAAAAAAAAAAGGAAGAGAACGAGGGGACGGAAAAAAAAAGGGAGAGAACGAGGGGACCAAAAAAAAAAAAAACGAGGGACGGAGAACGAGGGGACGGAAAAAAAAGGAGAGAACGAGGGGACGGAAAAAAAAAGGGAGAGAACGAGGGGACGGAAAAAAAAGGAAGAGAACGAGGGGACGGAAAAAAAGGAAGAGAAAGAAAAATTTTACCTTGTGTGCATTTATGGTCCAAGTGAGGCACAAATGGAGCCTTTTTCACAACTTCACAAGATTGGGCCTTAAATTGCATTTTTTCTTCTTGTAATTTCATCTTTTCTTCAAGCTTTTTTTTCAGTTGTAAAAAGAGAAAAGGTATAAGTCAATATTTTATGAAGTAACATTATCCAAACTTTTTTCCTTTATATCATTTGCTTTAATTCAAGTGATGTTTGTTACCATTGCAATGTAAGCTTTTATTTTATTGTGAATAAGGATGTGGATTTAGTTTTTGTTACAGGTAAAGGCATGAGAAATAGTTTCATTTAAATTATATACATGCTTGCAATTTATGATACCACAGACCATCACCCAAATAACAATGCATAGATATTTTAACTGCAATAGCAGAATTCTTCTATTGAGCAGAAACAATACATCAGTCTTTTTCTTTCCTTCATTGAGTTGCTTAGATCTTGTTTTGTGTTGTAAATTATGAACATTAAGAGATGACACTGTAAGAATGCTAATAATTTGAAAGAAAGAAAAAAAAAGGCCTAAATTAAATTGAAAGTCAACACAAAAACAAAGAAGTTAGTAGATAGATTGAAGAACATACTGAAAACAAAAAGAAAATATACTTTTATTTTTGTTTCTCTTTTCATGGATAAGGAGCTCAAAGTGAAGCCCAAGGGACAATGCGAGGGGAGTGCAATAACACCTGCGAATTGGCCAGGGCCAGTATTGTTTTGGCCAGAAACCACCAAGCTAGTCACAGAAAGTAATTTTATGGCTACAAGTAGGGGAAGAAGAGGGTAAAGAAATGATTTTATGTCCCTTGTTGATGTTGCTAAAAGAATAAGATTTCTTTCAAGACAATAGAGAATTCGAATGATAAAGAATTCAGTCAATTGGTAAGATAACAGTTTGGTCAAAGCCTTCCCCGAAAGACAATGAAAGAAATATTAATTATCCAAGATGGGAAATCTGAAAGATATCAAAAAAACTTTTCATGACAAAGAACATCTCTGATAATATGAGGTTGAGATGAATAATTTTAATTAATGAATGTGTGCTGACCCAGTAGATTGGTGAATGAGAAAGTGTGGGAGAAAATAGACTACACCCAATGAAGGGCATTGGTATAAGGTACAAATAAGAGAAGGAAGGAGTAAGTGGGGCAGGTCAACAACACCTTGTTACCGCTACTCTCCAGAGGAAGGATTCCCCAAATTTGGACATGCAAATTGCTTCCCAGGACACTGTCAGCAGAGTTCTGATTGGATATTTGGAAAATCCTGAAACCAGAGATCACATCAGACCCCACACCAATATTGGGCAAAAGTCCATAAAAGCATTAGATCAGAGGTAAATTACAGAGAGAGGTAGAGACATGCTTCCATTACACCAAGAGAATTGTTTCGGTGATCTCTGTGATTTGCTGCCACAGAAAACTGACTCATGCCTTATTCCAGACTATTAGATAAATTGAGTAGAGTGCACTGATGAAATTGCAAAGTGGAAGAAATGAAAGTCTATATAACAACAGAGAGAGTGAGATGAGTGCTTTGTCAGCATTTCATAATTTTTCCGACTTGATTCCAACTTAGAAATGAAGACCAATGTGTCAGGAAATTAGACTACGAGGGAATGGTTGTTAACCATGCTTGTAGATTCTTATATGAAAAAAAGTGTTCCTGTATAAAACTCAGTTATATAAAGCTTGTTGATTTACACAACTTTCTGTCTTATGTCATCCCACCTGAACAACACCAATCCAGTGATATCTGGTGACAATTTGATCCTTGCTTACCTTGTGATCAACACATACAACGTGGCACAAGGAGAGGCTTGGGTTGAAGTGGCCAACTTCAGTCAGCCACAAGATTCAATCACAGACACACTGGTGACCGAGGATGGGATGGCATTGTCATGTAGCGCAGGGGCCAGAACATTCCACATTATTATAAAGAAACTGAGGTTACAGTTAAAGATTTATTTATTAAAAAAGTCAATATAAATTTTCTCTATATTAACATTATCACTCAAAATATCCCTGTCAACTAAATTAATAGAGAAAAAAAAGCCAGGCATTGTATATCTGTTACTTAAACAGAGTTCACAAAAATAGACATTTGGCTGAAGCATATGAATAATTTAATACCAGGACTATCATACTTGAAATGTGTTGTCCTTATTCTTTAAGATTTTTTTTTTTATAAATCAAAAAACTAATATAAAGAGACAACCATATAACTTACTTGCTGTTGCTTCTCTTCAATTCTCTTTTCAACTCTTTCTTCAATATGAAGCTTAAATGGAGCAAATTTGGTCACTGTTGAGATTTTTTTGGGAGGAATACCAGTGTTAGTGTAATCAGGAATTGGATTAGCACTAAATTCTGCAACCTGCCAATTTCATAAAAAAAATTATCAGTAAACTTTTAAAAGAATTTTAAAAACATAAAATAAAGAATTCAGTTGATAAAAAAAAAAAGAAAAGAAAAAAAGCATCACCATAATAGTCTTCAAACAAACCCAAATTAATTTTTAATATTATTTAGCATAAAAAGTCTGCTGTACAGTGGATGGTTTAACTTTTGCATACTTGCAGAAATGGACTCAGCAAGAAAAAGATGGGTTCTGAAGAGACATTGACAACAATTATAGATGTTGCATTAAACTCAAGCATTCCATGAAGTTTCATTATCAACACAATAGCACCAGTTACTGTAGCTCATCATATGAGTCATGTTTTTCAGACATTTCAGGCAGATGGTTCAGTGTGTGTGAAAAAATGGTTTCTTACATACACATCAGCATGGTGTGAAAGCTCTGTAACAGTGTTGAATTTGTTCCGTTGAAGTTTGAAAGGATCATAAGACACTGCTTTATGCTTGCCATGTTTCTTAGTAGTGATGGTTTATTTCAGCAAGATAACACTGCCACCTTACATTTTTCTACATATGATATCAAACTGATTTCAGGAACAGTGGATTTCCAAAATTGTTGCTGGTCCCTGTTCTCACAAGATTTAAATTCCATTGAGTATATATAAGTTATATTGCAGACATTATGAAATTCCCTGTAGCCACACGCAACAAGCAAATGAACAGCACTGGAACCAAAATTTAAACACAAAAAATTAATGAGACCTCTTCTCACAAGAGTAAAAAATACTTATTTTTATTGTTTTAAGTCATAGTTCCCCTACCTTTGTACTTTCATCAATCAATTTTTGTATTTTCTGTTCCTTCTTTATTTGATTTTCCTTAATTCTTTCATCAAAACTAAATGGCTCAGCAACTGTGCTTCGATGCTCAAATTTTGGCTCAAAATTTACTCCAGAATGCACATAAGGCCTAGCCCTGATCTTTCGTATCTGTGTTTCCTGCACAAATAAACAAATTTAGATATGAAATATAAATATCATAAAAATTAATATAGGCATGATAGCGATTTTACTTAAATCTTCTAAACTGAAAGATATGATCAGATTTAAGGAATAGGCGAGAACTTTTCAGCATCCCATTCGTTTATTATATATAGATTTATCATATGAACAAATTTCCTTATTGCATCTGACAAAGTGCAATACTGAAATCTTTTTCTTGCCTTAAGTAGAATATCAAAAATTAAATTTTGTCCATACAAGAAACATTACATGTAACACTACTCCGCCAAACAAACTTGCTTATACTTCCTTTTGACAACAAAAGGAAATATAAGCTTTTAATAATACATAAATACAAATCCCGATAAAAATAATGACAAATATTACAAGAGAAAACAATATTTAAATCTAGAATACTGATAATATTGGAAAAAAAAAATAATGGTAAGGAAGAAAATGAAGAGTAAAATTTACCTGTTTGAGTACATTTACTGTAAAACGCTGAATACGCTGTCTAAGAGCAAAGGCAGGTGATTCTGGTACAGTTGGGGGGATTACTTCAGCAGGTTTCACACCCTAATATAGGAGAAAATTAAGAAAAAAAGAAAATGTACTTTCATATATATAATAAAAATAGTGTCTTAGAATACCAGTGCAGCGAGCAAATACCTATTGCAAACGCCGCTCAGATGCATTTGAGTTTGTTCAACACCCACAGAGCCAACCTGTGGTTTAAACTATAACTATGCTGAGCAGACTTTAGTTACAGTTTCTGGGAGAGAGCAAGTTATCTAGCATGATCAATAATCTGAACAAGGCCAGCACATTCAAACTCTCAGTAACAGTGACTTGGTGCTAGAACAGCCGTCAGGAGTATGCAAAGGTTCTGTCTACCCAATTTCACACACAAGGATTGGGTCAACCCATGGTATGGTTTCAGGCACTTCCTAAACATGCTGCACTCTGGGATCACTCCCACCAAATCAATACCATCAGGAAGTCTACTTCCTGACAAATCAAACATATACACCACAAAGCTATATGTAAAGAAGTTAAGAAATATGAGAAAGCCTCAGCCCAGCTGACTGGAAAAGGTAATCAATTTTCTGAACACTATTTTAATCTATACAGGAGTACACATGCTTTATACTAAAGAGCTTTATAACCATATATAAATTAGCGAAGAATCCAACCACCCACCTGGAATTTTAAATAACTTGCACAAATATGTACAACACAGATTCTCAACTCTAGCAACAAAATTATTTTTGACAAATGTAAAACTAATTATGTAGATGCACTAAATAAAAGTAAACACAAAGTTAAACTAGAATACATTCCAAACATTAGTAAGAATGCCAATAATAAATGTAAGAATAGAAAATATAATTTGGTTTAACCTACCTTTTAACAGTAATATCAAACCAAGACCCATATGATTTTTAATCCACCAACATTTCAACCATAACCCTTAACTCAAAAGCTTCAATAAGAACAATATTAAGATTAGCTACAACTGAACTAGAAGTAGAAACCTTAAGCAACATATATCACAGCATAATAATGTAACTTTAACAAATACTTAAGCAACACCAATAGCAATATTAACACAAAAATGTATAATTGTTGATAAAGTATTAACTGTCCAATGAACCATAAATGTATGTATAAAGGTGTCATCTACAAGGCAGGCATTAAACATAATTGTGGCACCTTGCATTATTAGAAATATTCATAGAAATATGATTTAATTTTTTCTTACTCGGTTACTAAACAGGTTGTTGATTTTTTTTTAAAAACGGAAAATAACTGAGTTGAAAATAATTCACTAAGATTGTACTAGACGATCTTAAGGGAAGAAGAAGGAAAGAAAGAAAAAAAAAAAAAAAGAAAGAAGAAGAGAGAAAAAGAGTTGTATGATGCATGACCCAATTGAGGGTGGAGATAGGAGTCAGAAAGAGATTTAGGTCAGCGTCTTGGCCGATTTTTCGAAAAGACAATTGGAAGAATAGAATTAGAAATAATAAAAAAAAAGAAAGGAAAAGACATGATATCAAAACGGGCCGCTGATGTAGACCAGATATCGGTCAAAGCATCTGACCGACTTTTTGCGTGGAGAGACTCCTTATCAATTTGGTTTAGAACAATAGAAATGAAATTTTTAATCAGAGAAAAAGTGTCTTTGGGTTGGGGGTGACCGGTGGAACGATATACAGATCCTGACCTGTTAAGAATTGGACACCCACGTTAATAAAGTGGAGACATTTTCAAAGTAGATAATTAAGATTTTCTGACTATCAGGAAAAACAAAGAGGTAAAAAGAGGGACAATTGCTTTTGGCTCACAGAGGCGCCAAGAAGGCGGAAAAGATCCTTTCTGAAGTCAAGTCTAATTAGCGGCGGGCTGTTTGACAAAGTCCAGGTGAGAGAAAGCCAAGATTGTCATTTTTTGACGTAAAAAAAAAAAAAAATTGATTTTTTTTTTTTTTTTTTTTAAAACAAGAACGATGTAACCACGCCCGCAAAAGAGGAGAAAGGATGTTCGATCAATAACAATTGGTCGGAGACGGTCACGTGATCTGCGGAAGAGAAGGGAAAGAAATGCTCGATCAGGAACGATTGGTCAAGAACGGTCACGTGATCTGCGGAAGAGAAGGGAAAGAAATGCCCGATCAGGAACCATTGGTTAAAGCGGTCACCTGACATACGAGAGACTAAGAGAGATGGATGTGCGCCGCCCCACCAAAGGTACTATGAAGAAGTAGGGGTGAAAACAATAGCGATAATGGAGAAGACAGAAATAATGCAGCTATTGGAATTATCGAGAAAACCCTGACGCCGACAGACCCACCCCAGTTTGTTGCGGCGTCAATAAAAAGCAGGACCCCAGTCGACAGAAATCAGTTGGAGTTGGAGTGGAGTTGCAGCTGGACCGAGGGCAGGAAAGAGCCTGAACGAGGGCATCGGGCCGGCGGATTCAAGAGCCTTTGCGGGCAAGAGAATCCTCAGACAAGAAATCCTTCCACCCAAGTCGAAGACAGAAGAGTTCAGCCCCGGACGGCAGACAAAAGAAGAGATCACCTCCACGACAGAGAGTACAAGGCAAGAGATCCTTCCAGCCCAAGTCAAGACAAGAGAACTTCCAGCCTAAGTCGAAGAGAAGAAGAAGAAATACAACTCAAGTCGGAGAGAAGAATCAACTGCGAATGATCGATAGAAATTAGCCCCAGTGTCGAACCAAACCACACTCCGACATACACAATTCTAAAGAGTAGGCAAGAGAAATCTTTTAGGTTGTGTGATAGAAGCTTGGTGCCATAGTCCACAGAGCGGGTCGGGAAATGAGAACAATTTTGTTTTTATGTAGCGGACATTAAGATATAATTAATATAATATAATAATATATATATAATATAGATATAATTAATATAATAGTTGTTACCCATTTTTTTTTCATCAGCAATCTTTTTTGTCTCGTGAGTTTATTTTCTCTTTCAATTGTGTTTTGCCACCCCCGTCGGACTCAACTTGTATCGGCCCCAATCCCTGCTGGTCCCGTCTGTCTAAGATCTAAACACAGCGTGGGTAGACAGACCGGAGATCGGTACAGTTGCTTTAGTGACCAGGTATTGGAAGCGAGTCGGGAAAGGCGAGGCTGGTGATCATCTGACCAAGGGGTTGGAGCGGCACGCTTGGACCCAGGAGGAGCGACCAGGAGGAGCGACGTCACCGTTGGCGCCGTAACCAAAGGATCCGACCCTGGGCCAGGTGTGTAACCGTCACATAATGGCCCTGATCAATTTTCCTTTTCTCAGCTTCAAAATGGCTTGCTTTTCTCCCATAGACAGCTCTCTCATCTTTATGTTGGTTTATCCTTTTTAACAAGGAATGCAGGTAAAAATTCAATACTAAAACCAAGAGTAGTCATCAAGAGCTATTTAATTGTTTAAACAATCTAAAACATAACATCTTGGCAACAAGAAACACCTGTCAGTTACATGTTCTAATAGTTTTGTTCACTTGAACAATGGGTGGGTTCAAAAAGGTGTTATGTCAAAAGTTGTTTAAAATGTAAATACTAGGAAACACACAAAGACAAAGACTGGAAAGTATGGGTATTTGAAATATTAGAACTATAGCAATTTAAAAAACAAGGCCAACAGTTTTAATAAGTCACTGTATAATAATGGAAATAGTTTTGTTTTATTTTTAATTATGTTAAACCTTTCCAATAACAAATCTACTAATGGCATCAACTATAGAGAAAACATATGTATACCAAATATTCCTTACCACAACTCTTTCCAGAATATCAGTAGGTAAAGGCCGAGCATGGAAAACAAAGTGTTCCTCCTCAACTTCCTTTTTGTAAGTGGGTAGTTTGCATCCAGGTAGGTCAAAAGGAACAGGGATAGTAACTTCTTTCTTTGGTATTTCTTTTATTCCAGTTCGTGTTTGAAAGATTTTCCTGTCAACTTCTTTAGCTTTGAACTTGTATCTGGAAAAGTTAAATAATTGTAGTGATCACTTTTTAATTTCTTCAAATTACCCAAAGTATTTCTTTTTCAATATAGCTAGCTTTTCATATAGGTATATAGAGCTTGACAAGAAAAAAAAAGTACCAAATTTATCTTGCTAGGTCAATTTCAGTTTGTGTGATTTTCCATCTCAAGCACAATTTAGTCAGAAGCCCATGTGAAGGTGCAGGCTTCAAACAAGTGAAAAATCATTATGTCATAATGAAAGATAATACTGATGGAATTAATAATTATTAGTTATGGGGAGAAAAAAAAAATATCACATCCCATCCTAAAGAACAGTGCAAAAATAACACAGGAATGCAACTTTGACCATTTATATAAATTTAAATCCTACAGTTCAGTCATGTTTCATAATATGTTAGAGATTAATCTGAAATTTTTTTTTCACAGGAGTACATCAGTAAAACAACTCTTATTTCACTATGTAATTACAGGTGGAAGCAAAATTTGATATTGAGAGGGAGTGTAAAAAAATATTGCTTCTTGAATACTAAAAAAGTATCCAGTGAAGGTACAAGCTCCAAACTTGTAGACTACTCATTTTGTGTTGAGGAATTTAGCAAAAATAATTATTTTGTCTATAACATTAAAATTTTTCCTCAAATGTATTTGAGGTTTTGAAAATTTATACAATTTTTTGACTTGCCCAAAAAGGACTGGCAGCATCAAAACTTTGAAACTTATTATACAAAAGGAATCAGTGGTCAATTTTTCAAACAAATGCTTATTGTAACACTAAAAAAAAAAAAAAAAAAAAAAAAAAAATTATGAAATGCATAAACTACATTTATTGGAACTTTCTGGGCAGTTTGAATGATCCTACTGCAGTTCCTCTCCTAATGGCGATTTGTAGTCTGAATTTTCTTTTAAAGTTTCTATAACATTCCAGATTCTATCATCACTTGAAACTGGCATTACATCTAAGTCCCCTCTTAAGACAAAAGTTGACTTGACTTGTGAAATGTCATTGACTAACTGGGTCTTCAAGTCAGTGATGTAATTTAAATGAAATAGTTCATTAGTTACAAAAAACAGCAAATGGGAAGAATCAAAAAAGGCTCTTAAGTCATCTTCTCCTTCAGTGATTAAATTTTTCTTGGCCGAAGTTAAATGTTTGAACTTGCTTCATCAATTTTGACCGTTCCATCTTTTGTATTAGGACAGTTTGCAGAACCATGTAAAAAACCTGAAAGTAAAAAGCTGAACACTTCTTGTATAACAAAAAAAAAATAAGGGCAGGGGAGAAAAAAAAAAAATGCTCCATAGAAATATTGTGAATTTTTTTTTTTTTTTTAAATTGTCCTCTAAACCTGTGAACTCTTTTGCCTATTTAAGTGCTTTCTCATTTACTTCATGGTCCTTAAAACCATAAACATTACAGAAGTTGGGTTAATAAAATAGATGAACTGCAACCCATTAAGCATCCTCTGCCAAACACTTTTTTCATCAGTGTTTTAACTTCATCAGCAACCTTTTTGTACATTGCAAGGAATTTGGGGTCATCTTTGGCCTGCCTCTTCCACCTACAAGAAAATAATCTCTCAAGATGTTTTAGTTCATTCACTGAACAGAAGATTTTAAATATTCCTAAGTACATGTAAATTTAAAAACCTAGTCTCAAAGCATGGAAAGCACTAAAAAACAGATCCATATTTGTTCTTGAATTGTTATTAGTGAATTAAAGTGTTAAATTTACTGTTAATTAAAAATATATTTGTTAAAGATAAAAATTACCATAAAATAAAAGTAAAACCTACTTTCAAAGTTAAAAAAATTTAGTAATTGCTAAAAATTTAGAAATAAAGAAATAAATAATTTGCTAAAAGTAAAAAACATCTTCCAAGAAATATATCCATTTAAAATAATATAGTTTAATTTTAGAAAATGCAATTTTTTGCAGACACACAATAGTAGTTCAACTGAAAAATCTTATTTCACTTTAATTCTTATAAAATGTATTGAGTAATTAAAAATAATTTAAATAAATGTTCAATTTAATCCATGAAATTAGCTGCTAATCCCCAAAATTAATTAGTAAATATAAAATAGATGTTTTTAAAATTACAATATTTTATGTACACAAATGAGATTTATAAACAATTATAAATATATACAAACATTTTAAAATTACAATTTTACAAGAAATAGGAAAAACATTTAAACTCACCAAGAAACTGTAAAATGTCCATCAATGAAACAAGTTGGATGAGCATAGCAATATGAAACCAACTGATTTTTAAAGCCCTATTTTTTGTTTTTTTAAGTGAATTTCTCTGGTATTTAATCCACTGAAGTTTTCAACATGGAAATCTTTTGTGAAAAATAACCTCAAATTGACAAGTGGGACTATTTTGATATGCATAAGAATACGCAACTGAGCACAACAAATTTCAAAGCAAACAAAAAATTCCGATTTTAAAATGCAGAAAAAGAAGTGTCCGTCACTGAAATGTGCTTCATTTAAAGAGACCTGGAATAAAAACTAATTAGCATACAAAAAAAGAATTGTATCCTTATAAAGAGAAAAAAAATTATATGTAAAGAAAATTTAAAGTCATCAAAATAACTTTAAAAATACCCAAAATATTGCTAGTTCAGCTTGAAGGAAATTTCACTATTTTGACCCATTTTTGCAGTGGTTTGGGATACCTACTATTTGGAAAGCTAGAGATATGAAATTTGGTTAACAAAAAAAAAAAAAAAAAACAACCCGCACTTGACCTTGCCTTGCATAAAGTCAACTTTTAATACAATGTTCATGGCAGTCAGCTTTAAGTTCTGAACATAAAACATAGGAAAAAGAAATTGACTAATTGAATAGGTATCCCAAACTAAAATTATATAAAAGCCTTTAATAGTCACAGCCAAAAAAAAAAAAAAAGGGATTAGCAACACAGTTGTGACCATTTAAACTTTATCAGTTTTGTCTCATGTGGTATTGGACTAGAACCCAATTTCAACATGCAGGCAAAAAACAGGTGAATTTCTGCCACCTTGAAATTGCCATAAAAAAGTATCCTGAAACTTTAAAATTTTACTAATTTTGAGATGAAGAATTCAAAACAATTCTCTGTAATTTCTCATATGTATCTAATTTTTTTGAAAATTATGTAATTTTTAACTTGCCAAAAGGGACAATAAAGACTACAAAACTTAGAAGACTGTTTCAAGAAATTTTTCATCTTTCAATACTTCAAACAAATAAAGCTTCAAACTCATCTCTCTTCAAACTATAAAACACTGAATTGAATAAAAAATACATTTATTGAACTGATGAAAGACTTTCTGGACAGTTGGGATGGTCCTCCTGTATTTCCTTTTCTCTTGGTGATTTCTAGTCTGAATTTATTTATAAGCCTTTATTATAACCAATATTACTGAAACACTCCATATCCTATCATCTCTTGAAAATAGTATTATACCAAAGTCCCATCTAAAAGCAAATGTTGACACCATTTGCGCAATATCATCCAACAAAAGCCATCAAAAATAATCATTTCTGCCTTTGATTGGAACTAAAATTTTGATTACAGCACTGTATGGAGATGTAATATTAGTGACTTGATCCATGAAAAAGTTGGAGTAATCTTATACTGCAGTCTTGGCCTTGGCACTTGTAACAAAGTCATTTGATATAGCTTTTCTCCATCACAAATACTACAGTTGTTTGAATACTCGGATTCATTGAAATCCCATTTTCCCTTCCCTTTGTTCCCTTAGGTGATGATTTAGAGGTGGAGATAAGGTTCCATTAAAAGTTTATGTAACTAATGTATTCCTTTGGTTTTTAACTTTATTCATTGCAAGGAATTTGAGGTCTTTTTTAGCCTGTTACTCCAACTTTGAAGAAAACTACTTCTCAGGGAATGAAGTTCATCCTCCACTGAAGGATTTAAATGAAAAAAAAAAAAAAAAAAAAGAAAAAAAAAGTTATGTTTATTATCTTCCATGTTTGCAAAAGTTGAACTATATAATGTACCCTAACTTTTTTTTTGTTTTCTTAAAGTGACGTCAAAGTTAAGCACTAGTCAGTCGAAAAAGCTTGTCTTAAATCCCACGTTATTCTCAGTGACGAGTTATATAAGCTTTCTCTTGCACTTATGCAAATTAGGCATATTAATTTACCAGTGTCACTACAAAAAGAATATGTAACAATTTCATTTTAATCTCTGAAATAGGACCTAATCCTTAGAATTAGTAAAAAAATAACTATTATATATTAAAAAAAATAACTGGATGAACTTTTCATTTTTTGTTTTAAAGAAAATTTAAGTAACTTTTCAATGTAATCCCTAAATCCCAAGAATTAGAGAAAATATTGCCAGCAACGAATGTAAATGAAATGAATAACCATGAAAAACTGGACGTTTTAAAAAATTTTATTCTAATTTTTTAGACAAATGAGTGTAAAATTTGAAGAACTAAGAATATATCCAGTTATTTACTTTTTGATTTAATAATGTGAACTGTTTGTTTTTAAGAAAATGCATAAAAACAGCTGAGGTAAAAGTGATTTGACCATAACAGTTTGGACAAAATAAAATAAGTACTTTATATAGTTTTAAAATGCATCATTAAAGAAAATATATATATATATATATATATATAAAAAAGAATTTAAACTATATTTAATGATGAAACAAAATGGGAGTTATATTGGTGATGTTGATCCACTGACAGCAATACAAATTTTGATGTGTCAGACCTAACTGTTTTGCACAAAAAGAAAGTAATAGATCCTCTTTTTGATTTATGTGCACCCCCAATCATGCGGGCACAGAGATATAAAACTGATTATTAAAGTTGAGACATTGCTCTACAAGGAGCTATAGTTTTCATTGTTGAGTATCTCGTGAAAGCCCACATCAAACTTTATGGTTAGCCAACCAAATTGACAACCATCTTTAACATGGGATTATTTTGATGTGGTAGGAAACAAATCAGGGTGCAACAAATTTGGAAAACACTATGAAATTATCAATTTTAAAATTCTGGGAAAAATGCTGTCAGCCATTGAAATAGTGAGATATGATTGTATCTTTACAAAAAAGATTAAATTTTGTTTGTCAAAATCTTGAAAATTAACCGTATCAGCAACTGAATGTAAGGAAATTTTACTTTTACATGTTTTCACACTGTAAACTAGGGTAGTTTATGATACCTACTAGTAATATTTATTTTCCAAGTTAAAATTGACAAGTTAATGAATACAGTTTTAAGGTAAAAATTAAGATCCCACCACTCATTTTCACAATGAGTACCTTCCTTATAACAAACTAATTAAACAAGTTCAGCAATTTTTATTTTTATATGATTTTAAAAAATATTTTAAATATTACCATTTCAAAATTTTTGTACAGTATTTGATGACTAATTGGATGATAAATAAAATTATATTGTAATCATGCTGACTGCTAAAAAGTTATTTGATCTATGGAATTCTGTTATTTTTAGCAAACCTCAACAAAATCAATAATCAGCAGTTGTGTGTCTCTGAGGAATCAATGGGTCTCAACATCACCACAGCCATGTCTATGCTTATATATATATATATATATATATATATATATATATATGATAGCCCCAGTTGAGGAGGTTGCCTTCAAACTTCCTAAAGCTCAAGCAGATAGAAAATGAGACCAGAAAAATATATTGCACTCTGTAAGAGTGACAAGAATACCATCATACTGACAGCTGACAAAGGTAATGTTAATGTTGAACAAATTGGCAAGCCTAGTTGGGTGATGATAGTTATTGCAAAGAGAAAAAGATCCAACCCTAAAAAACCAATAGGAAGTTGTCAGAGATGATAACTAAGAACAAGAACTACCTCACAATGAATAAGTAGCTGACTCACTGATAAACCAAATGTGCCACATATGTATAGACTTCAAAATGCAAAGTTGAACTACTGGGGCTCTGCAAATTCCTAGTGGATAGAGTCAACCCACCAACAGGAAAGTACTCATGTGTTAAGAACTCTGAACACTTTATGGAATCATACTAAAAGGGCTACCATCCATAACATTCAATTCAGATGGAAAACTTGATGTGGTGACCCTGGTCACCAGGTTTCCTATGAATCAGTGGTTCAAAACCAATAGAAATTGAGTCTCCTTTGCTGAACATACTAGCATCCAGATAGATAACATGATGGAAATGTGTACAGACAATATGTGTACGGACAATATTCTACAAAATAGAGTGACATATACCAACAGGAGGAATTCCTGGCTATGGGTTTGCTGTTGTCACCAGTGATAGCAAACATACCAAGAATACTTAAAGGAAATGGCTTCAGGAATGATACGACTAAAGCACACGGTATGGCCAAGCTACATACATAACTTCAATGGAAAAAAAAAAAAAAGAACAATCAGCTGGCCTTCCTGGACAGAGACAATGGGTATACATCAACCTTCAGACCAATTCCTACCATCCATATAGGCTAAAGAAAGTGATCATCTGATGCCTACAACATCATGCAAAATCCATAAGAGGCAACCTAAACATATACCAATAAGATAGGATCAACATAAGTACTCTTCAGACAAACAACTACTGTGTAACCATACCAGCTTCTGTATACAAAAAAGTGGTGTGTGGCAGAGGATTTAGGCTAGAAAACTGCCAGTCTGTCTTTCTTACATCAAGGGTTTATTGGAAAAGAGATCTACAGTCCATACAACATCAGCACAACCCAATAGAGAACTCTGTAGAGTTAAGCCATGAGAACATGACCAAGAAATTTCATCCCTTACAGTTGGGGCAAAAGAGGAAAGCAAAACTAGCTAGCTCCTCAAAGTATGGTTGGAGGATTGACCGATCTGTTTTATCAACCCCTTTGTGAGTTATTTAAAGCCAAAATATATTTTTCCATTGTAAAAGAATAGTTTTTTTTTTTTTTTTTTTGCAAAGGAACATTAAGAATTTTGGCGATAAAAAAGTTTTTCCAGGTACAATTTGCATGAAGATAAATTGTAGGACTTTACAAAGCATAAACAGTACAGAAATAAATTGTAACTATATTATAGAGGAAAATCTCCTTTGAAAGTACCAAACCAAGTGAGATTTAGCAGTTTATAAACACTTCCTTTAGGTCATCTGCTCTGTAGTAATTATAATTAGCTCATCTTTGTTGGAATTCTCTACAGATTATCAATACATGCTCAATTGCTTATGGTTCCTGATATTGTATGCACAATGGTGGTTTTTCATTTCTTGACAGATGTTGGTTTGTGGCTAGGACCACCTCTTCCATTTATCTTTCTTCAGCCTGGGTGCCATTCCCCAAATCTGCTTCATGTTGTGTGAATTTGTTCCACAACTGTTGTCATTCGTCCTTCATAAACTTGTTGATAGTTGGACACAAGTCAATGTATGAAATTTTTGTGCTTGAGGGTCTCATGTTTATTGAGTTTTCTGCTGCTTTATAAGCTTTTCCAATTTCCTAGATATCCTTATTTTTGGAAATAATATTTATCTTGTTTATAATGAGGGGGATTTTCATTTGTTTTGTAGTGATATAAGTAAAAAAAAAAGTATGGATTTATTAAGTTGGTTCTTTGAAAGGATTTCTGGTACTAAATCTATAGCTAAGTTTTCTACACTGTAGATCAAAAATTTATCTGGTAGTCCTTGCTTACCTATAGATAAAAAATTCATGTTCTAGTTTGGATCAGAAGCATCTTGATAATGATTTTTTTTGCCCTCTACCCAATTCTATGTGCTACTACTCTAAGTAGCTGGATTACTTTGTGTCATTTTCTTCTCATATACTTGATGTGTTGGATGAAATTTTTTTTATCAAATATCATGCCTAGATATTTATATTGTTTGACTATGGGTATTTCGTTATTACCTAATTTTAGCTAAGAGTCATTAAGCATTTTGCAGAGGTTATAAAAATACACAAATTTAGTTTCAGTATATTGGTTGAGGTGGAAGATTTTGGTGTTTTCCTCAGTAAAAAATGTTTCCCCTGTTAGCATTTTTGTAGGTTTCCATCATGATGCTGTTTTTTTGTTAAGTTTAAAGCCTGAATTTTCCAATATAAGAAAATGGTCGCTTCCACAGGTGTCATTGTGTACTTTCCAATTGTAGTCTATGACTCACATAGGGTTAAATCTATGGCCAAGTACAAGCCAGTTGCTGGAAGGTATGTTTGGATTATATTATTGTACACAGAGTCCTTGATTGGAAAAAGAAACCTATAATTTTACCTTTCTGATAGAGCAATTGCCTGCAAGTTTGTATTTAAAGAAATCTGACTATAGTATCCTATGGACATGCTACCTGTGGGAAATTTGTACTGGCTTTCCCACATGAAAGGCCCAAGGTTAAAAATGCAACAAAATTGAAAAAAGCAACAGTGGTTTGAAAGATTGGAGTGGACAATTCTTTATTTTTAGGTGACTCTCAGGCAAAAAAAAAAATGAATAAAGACTCAAACTACTGCTCAGTGTGAAACAATAAAGGAAGAAAATGTTTATTTACATGCGCACAAAGAACAAAAGAAAAAAAGTCTTAACTCTTCCTGTTCTGGTTTAAAAAATATAAAAGATCTTCATCAGCCAATCCTCCAGTCACAGTTGTAGCAATCTTTGGCTTAGAGTTTTGACTTCTTGTGCATTTCCTGTAGAGGATATTGTTCAAACTTATTTTTGTTTTTGCAGCTTTCACTACCTTTCATCCTTCTAGTAAAACAATGTTTCTTGTATAAGAAGTATGGTTAAGATTTCCTTTTCCTTCTATTTTTTTTTTTTTTTTTTTTTGAGGCTCTTGCATAGGTATGATGTTGATTTGGGGTTAGTAGAGACAAACGCCAAATAACACGTAACAATAAAAAGGGTTTTAATAGGTTGGTAAAAAGGTACAGAAATCGCCTGAGTAGTCAACTAGCTCAGCTAAGAACTTCTGTCTATCTGTCTTCCCCATGTCAACTGACATGCCACTATTTAAAGTCTTTGTTCACAGATGCAGACAAGTTCATCTTCAAGAGGGGTGTTAGGTTTCCGACACAACACTAGGTGGTTTCCATTACAGGAGATATATGAATCTTGGCAGCCAATTGTGGATTGGTTAGGTTCTTTCTCTTTTCCATATACACTCCATACATTACATTTCTCCTCATGGTACCCATATTTTTTGTATTTATATGTTACATTTAGAATTTGGAATAAATTGTTTTACCATTTTTGTTATAACCAAGTTTTTTGTTTTGCTGTTATTGTAAGCAAGTTGAACAAAGTATTTGTATTTTATTTTCTTCCTTTGTCAAATCTTGTCACCCCGCCCCCTTATGATTTTAACTAGAATATATAAGAGCCCCTGCATGATATTTTTTTTAAAAAAAAAAAAAAAAAAAAAAAAAAATTAAAGTTATCAACTTTCTCTTACAACCCAACTTGTTGAAATTATATTATGGAACTTTAGGACTTTGAAAATACACAATAAAAATACATTTTCAAATTCCCTCTACAACTAAAATAGACACATAAAATTAAACTGTCATTTCACACAGACACTGTAGTAAGCATGACAAAGATTAAATTTTGGTTTTTAATAGGTATATAATAGAATGCACCAAAGGTCACTTGAAAAGTACTCACAGGACATTCACTGTACAGAAGAAAGTCTTAATTCTGGCACTCATGCAATACTATAAATTGAGTGAGTGCTTAATGAACTTGCTCATGCATATGTTGGCACTCCAACACGATCTGAATTCATGGGGCAACTCAAACTCTTGTATTGTAAAATCTTAATCAAATAAATCTTTAGTTATCACAAAACCCAATAAAGTGGTTGATGCTGTCAGTCTTGATTATGATACCTCTGTTAATGAAATGACAATTTTGAATGATGAGGTGAGAGTTAAACTAGATCCAGTAGATAATTGTGACAAAACAAAATCCATTAAGATTAATTTTCAAATAATTTAGCTCAAGTTGGTCAAAGACAAAGTATTTCCAGTTGATACTTACGAGGTTGTCAGGTCAGTTAGCTTTGAGTTTATAAAGTTTGTCACTATCAGTTGAATTCAGTTTTGATATTATGTACCTGCAAATTGTTAGCATTTCTACGGGCAATCCATTGGGTCCATCGACAGCTAAAACTTTTGCAGTAATATATGAACAAAATTTTTTGTTGTGTTCTTTATGAGCTGGTTTTCCACAAAGCATTGAATAGATTATATCCAGCACTCCAATTTCCATGTGAAAAGGAGATTAATGGTATTCTTTTCTCTTTGGACATTTTCAGATTCAGTGTTTGTTTTATTGTAACATACAATAAAAAGCATTTTACTGTGTTATATACATTTTATCCTAAAAAGCACAATAAGACTATAGTCAATAAAGTCCTAATGATTTGTTCAGTAACTAAAATAAATTTGAAAATATAATTTATAAAGAGTTTTGATGTTGTACAATTTTGTATCCATGCTAAGATTGCACAATGTATAAATTCACTTTCATACGTTTAGGTTTTATACCAATTCTAATCATCGCTTTTTAAAAACAAACATTGTCAAAGAGTGAATGTAGTTAAAAAACAGTGTAACAGGATAAACCGCCCAAATTCTTATGTTTTGTAATCATTACTGCCCTTTTTTGATGAGTCAAAAAATTGCATAATTTTACCAAATTAGATACTCATATTACAGTAAAAGCTGTTTTATTGAATTTTTTAGCAAGAGTACTCAAAATGTAATATTTCATCACTTTTCTTGAACATTCATATAAGAAAAAATAGCTCATCAAAATCTTTTGAAATGGTTCACTATGTGCCATATCTACAAATGAAACTCTTGGGTTATCCTTAATCTAATGAGTTGAGATACAATCCAGCTCAGCTCAGACTTCACAACTAAGTGGTTTTCCAATACATAGCCCTTTTTGTACCTAATGCATTATTGGAAATAAACAATTGTTCTTGATGTAAAAAATTGTGATATAAAAGCTGACTATTGAAATTAATACACTATGTTTAGTCCTATCATTGGTGCCCACTAAGATTTACACATCCTATCTTTCCTTCTTTTCATGGCTTATCTTTCAATGGTAGTTGTTTGTAATTTAGCATAAGAATTTTAAAAAACTACCAGAAATTGATTTTATAATTTTATTTTCAGAATTTCAAAGAATAGATATATTTTACTTACTTTTGCATTTCTTCAAATTCCTTTTCTTCAATTTCTTTTGTACTAAGAATATTCACTGGACGTGATCTCTGCTGGCATGTAAAATTAGGTGTCTTTGGTATTGTACAGCGAGGTTGAGACCAAGAATTTTGAGGTTTATTTCCTAAATTTTTTTTTTCACATAAAAATAAAAATTGAATATTTTCTCTATCAAAAAGTGCTATACTGGAATTTCTGGAAAAAGTCTTTCAAGTGGGGAAAAAAAAAAAAAAAAAAAAAATGTCAAACAGAAGATGAAAAAAATTAGTCAAAATTATATTGATTAGACCAACCATTCACAACCTCACAGTAATTTATGTAATGCAGAGGATTGTAGATTCCATATATGGGCTGTTATCCACTACCTTTATATAAGTAAAGAAATCTACACTAGAATGACAGAAATATACAATATGTATATATAAACATCCCATACCAAATCTTGAACAAACCTGTTAGAAAACAGTGTTCTTGTTTTTCACTCAAGAGGAAGAATGCTGATGACATTCATAGTTGGAATAAGAGTGATCCTGATAAAAAAAACAAAACACACACACACACAACATTCTTTAACAAGTGTTCCAAGAAGTAGAGCATCATAAACCTTTCTAAAACAGAAACTATCATCTGGAATTGGAATGAAAACGGTGATGGTACATACTCTGAATCCATCATAAAAATTCAAAACATGTAATTAATATATACTGAACACTTAAAATATATCAATGTATAGATCATAACCAATTTAGTGTAGGAAATAAGGAAAATGAACACAAAATAGGCTGTGCTAGATGCTACAAAGTCAAAACATCAAGAACTCTAGTCATGTTCTTAAATAGCAGTCAGATCTAGATGGTTGTCATGCATGCTGTCCAACTTGTTCAGAAATGCCTAAAACATCAGCTATATACAACAGTTTTCTCAGATCAAGGATGAAGAATGGATTCAAGAGAATGAACCAATGCATCTCCTTTGTCTGATCTTGTAGATTGGTGCAGCAGAATAACAAAAACCACATCACCTGAAGACTAAAATGGCCATTACATGTAATTTAAAGTGAAAATAATGACAATTAAAATGTTGCTTTTCCACAATTTCTTACAATACAAGAGAGATAACAGTGCTCTTCTTGGTCCTACCTTTTTTTCTGCTTTATATTTACCTAAGAACATTTTCAAATCATTTGTAAATATATATATGCAGACAATATCAGTTTAAGAATGTATCTCCAAACTCAAAAAAAAAAAAAAAAAAAAAAAAAAAATGTCCGGAGCCTAACAAATGATCTCTCCTCCGACTCTGCTCACACAACTTAATTGGGGTAGGAATTGGATTGTAACATTCAATACCACCAAAATCAAGTTAATAACATTTCATCATCTTAGAGCAGACCTTGAGTGCACTCTCATCCATTGAGATTAAAGCTTCATGTTCAAACTCATGTACTATCCATCACTAAAGCTGGGAAAATGATTGATCACACCAGAAAGCACTTGACTGCAATGCTGTTTAGATCAGACCAAAAATGTAGTTCTATCTGCTGCCATATCTGGGCTGTAGTTGCCCAATCCTCACTTATTGGCCCTAACAGAGTTCAAAAACATTCATGAAGCCTTGTGGGTGAAGAATTATTTTTCATCCTATAACCACTTTCCCACAGATGAAACATTGCTAGCCTCTCACTAATATCACTATTTTTAAGGCAGATATTTGGCTGAACTACGTTCCTTTGTTCCACATTCACAGCTAGGATCTCATGTACACTGAGATGACTCAACCTCATACCATTCATATTCCTCCAGTAAAAGAAAAAGAAACCCATTTTCCTGATAAACTGTTTTAAGAGAGATTTTATAAATTTCAGCCAACAGTAATGCTAACTGTTCAGTCAATGAATGCTGTTTGTTTATAACGGAATAGCTAATCTTGTCATTACCATAATCTTTGAAAAATGTTTTCAAGATGAAAAATATCGCTTTCAAATTTGAACTTCTGCCTAACAAAGAATAACTTCATTCATATGAAGAAATTTTAGAAGTTGTTATGCAATGTAATGTGATTGTATCTATATTGAATTCAAGTGAGAAGAAATTGATATTTTGCATATAGTTGAAAAAGTTTTATAAAGAAATATCTACAACAGATCAAAAGTTTAAATTCTATATTTTACAAAATTTTCAATGTAACAATTTAATACAATGAAAAAGAGTCATATATACGTGTGATTGCATGATTAAAGTTTCATAACATTAATTATGCAGGCTATAGACATGCAAAATGCACAGGATTTGTTTAATTCAAAATACTGATGAAATATGACCCACAATTTAAGAAACCCATAATTTTAAGAGTTTTTCTATAAAATACAATTTGTTTTCTTTGTTAAATTGCAAGTTTATATAGCAAAAATGCATTTGAACTAACCTTTTGAATGTGTTCGGAATCTTTCTGGAGTTTTCTTGTAAAAATTTCTAACCTGTTCTGCCACAGTTTGAAATTTCTGAACAGGAACTTCCATTTTGTTATTTTCAGATAATTTGAAAGGGTGCACCACTGTCTTCCTAGGAGGTTTGTTATACTAAAAGACAAGCATTTATTATTATTTCAGAAAAATTATGCCCAAACAATTTATATATAATAGTTAATTATAATGATGCTATATTCTTAAAAAAAATACTTTTACTGATGTGGTACTTAGCATCAATGAAAACTAATCATTTTCACATTAATTCTATGAACATTAAATATGGATAAAAAATAAACGAAGTTACAATATATGTAAATTCTTTATTACAATTTGAACTAATGAAAAAACTTTAGGAAAAAAAAAAACAAACATTTGTAATATGGTATATAGAAATTACTGGGACTTAGTTGTACTGTATTCAATAATTTAAGTTAGTTAATTCCCACAAAAGTTCAATTGCCTGACATTTTTATTCTTAAAGGAAAGTCACATCTCTACACTTGTATAGAATTGTAAACCAACATTAAAAAGAAGGAAAAAATCCTGTAACCATCTAAATTGCAAAGTTACAATTAAAAGCTTGCATTTTTACTTTAATCCCACATTCCCAACTTACCTGAATGGAATTATCTTTCCGCAAAATCTGAGATAAATCAGTAACAGGAGATTTTACAAAATCTGCAGAACGAGTGCGAAGCCGCTTGTCTGTTCTGAATTCAAATCCTTTTGCCACAGTGGGTTTGCAATTAGAATTCACAGGAACATAGCCTTTGGACTTGAGACTATTTTTAAAAGATTCTTCAGCTAATTTCTTTACAGCCAAAGCTTCTTGGCGTTTTTCCTCAATCTTCTGCAATTCAAGCTCAGCACTTGTAAGTTGATTGCTGTTGCTGTTAGTTGCTCTATACAAAAGAAAAGAAAAAAAAAAAAAACATTCATCACGTTTAATACCACTCTAAATATGTATTCTTAGCATTTCTACAATTCCTTTTGAACTAACAATTTTTTGTTTTTGCCAATAATACTGGCTTTTTAGCCCATGTTTTAGAAAACTAAACATTTTACACTCTTATAGGATTATTGAAAGATTTTCAGTTGTAAATGGTATTCTACATAAATGGACAAAGACTGACCCACAAAAATCTGAGAATATCTTAATGTCAACTATTATCCACAATAGTTCAAAGTAGCAGGATTTTATTTTCATACTATTGTCTGCTTTTTTTGTTTTCTTTTACAGAAAATGGTATCAATCCACTTCTAATGATTGAAGACAGCAAACTCCTAAGGAAAGCTGAATATATTAGTTAAACATGTTAAAAATAAGAAAACAAGAACTGCAAAAATATGAAATTAAAGAGAAAAAAAAAAATTACATTAGAACTTTACAAAACAATGTCCAATAATATTTCTATAATGGGTGAGAAGAAATAACATAAAAATCCTGAATTAACTTACTGCATTATTTGCCCATTGACTGGTAACGAAACAGTATTTTCTCAAAAAATATTCAGCTACTGAATATACTAACCTGTTTGCTGATGGTACAAGATTAGATCTGATCTTGGAAACTCCACTGGGTTTACTTAATGTTCCACTAGACTTTTCAGAATTGGTTCGAGAATGGCATAACCTTTCTGAGAATCCTAACCGATCTGAATTAATATTTTCAGCTGACATTGACCTCCTAGGATTCAATTTCTCCATAGACACTGATAACCCATTATTCAGTTTCTCTGAATTGTTAAATTTTTGGAGAGTGTTGTTTTTACTTAAATGATGTGATATATTCTGGTGCATTTCACTCGATTTGTTTAGGTTCAGGTTACCAGTAGAGAGGCTTCTCCTGTGTTGACTCTGTTGTGGCAGTGGTCTGGTAAAAGTGGGTTTTGACTCTTTCTGCTGTTCATGGTTTCTAGAATGTACAGAAAAAGATTGAAAACTATAATTATTTTGGTAAAACAATATCCAAAGAATTAGATGCTTAAACAATATCCAATTAAGCTAAGATAGGTACCTATGATGATTAGCAATTTTTTTTTTTCTTAGAAATCATTAGCTGGGAGAGAGTTTGATTCTCATGAATGATTCTACTGTAATTACTCTGTGCCAGATTAAGTTAAGTAAAATACAAAATTAGCTAAGTAGTTGAGATGTATTTTGTTGAGAATTTTCCTATACACAGAAGGGAAAAAATAAATAGAACCTACTTTTGAAGTATTGCCACATCTTCATTTCTGTCAGTCTTCAAAACAGTTGTGGTAGATTTCCGAGGAACTCTGCCAGGTCCTTTCCTAAAAGTTCAAAATATATTTTACAAAATAATGATACTTGAATATTTTTTTCTTTTTACTTCATGTAAGTGCATGTTTTCTTCATTACTCAATGTATAAACTTTTAACAATATCTAAACAAATTTCATATTTATGCATTACAA
>CAHIKZ030003822.1:0-60145 GCA_903632075.3 Acanthosepion pharaonis
TTTTTCTAGATTACATAAACCGAAGGTAGACTTAAATAATTCTCTTATGGGGAAATTGGCTGTCTAAACGTGAGGCTGAAAATAGCAAACCTGAAGGGGTTTTTGTGTCTGGTGACTGGCAATTAATTTGAACACATTTATTTTATTGTTTCAAAGTGGCTTCTTGCTTTTAATACTTTGGTATTCCGGTGCCTTAATTTGATTGCTTAAAAATAGAATCTTAAATGTTGAAGATCTAGATTTAAGTGTCAAGGAAAATAATGGCCGGTATTCTAACACACACGCGCACTTTATATTATGTTTACTTGTAACTCTTAAAACTTTAGGAAAAAGCTGCATAACAAATGGGTAAAAAAGGGGGGAGAACTTCAAATACCCCAGAGAGTGACGTAAACTCATGAATTCAAGAGTTGCCATTAGACTCAAATCATTAGAAAAATTTAAAAACACCAATGGATTTTATTATCTCCAATGACATCAGTTTATGATGCTCACAGTTTAAGGGCATCTATGAATTTTCTTTCATAATGATGTTCACCCTGTGCAAGTCCCAAGAGCCACTAGAGGTAGAGTAGTGAAAACTAGAGTAAGAGGCACCACTCTCAAGCAAGCTGATAATGCCACCAAGATGCAAGGGGCAACCAGAAGTCTAAAGAGATGGAAAAGACTTCAGAAGGAACCGGAAAGAAGGGATAAACCTGTAGTTCCATTCAGAAGTCCAGGGAGGAGTGTGGGCCAGGCGACAGTCGAACCTGGTGATTGGGAACCTTTTACGATCCAAGTTGGACAATGTTATGAATTTATATTTTATTGTATGCTACAGTGCTGTAGATTTATTTGGATGGCATATAATTTCCTCTTCCCACCCCGTTCATATTTTATTATTACTCTATTTAGGAAGTCAAGAGTAAGGACCAAGTCAAAGGGTCCCAGCGATGGGCTCAACAACCATGGATTAGTGGCCAAAGTGAGCCTTCAAAGCTGTGGTGTAGTCTTGCGAATGATGGGCCCTATCAGGCCTTACTTACCCGGTATGCTATGCCTAAATGAATATCTTTGGCTTTCAACCCCCAGATATGAGGAAGGAAGCAGTCAGATGATCAGAGACTCTAAGATCATCCACGGTGACGGCAATGATTACTGCATTTTACCTATCAGAATTCATAATACAGAAAGCTATAACAAATGTCTACATTAGGTCACCAATTTGTAGTATTCTTGTTGCAGGAGGTTTTTTTCAAACAGGGGTAATATACTGATAGTATTGCGTTATATGCAATGTGACACGTGACTTGTTGGGGATTAAGTCGTCCCCCACTGGGTAAATAAGATACGTCCCCATGGGAGGGAGTGGGGAGAGATTATATCCTTTATTGCGTTATACAGCATCATCCTGTGAGCGTTAGAATTCGCCTGACAGACAAGTGTTTTTACTTTGATTAATATATATATATTATATAATATATATATATATATTATATACAAAATACATATTATATACATAATAAATATATAATATATATATATATATATATAAAATGAAATATTATATATTATAATATATATATATTATATATGTATGTATAAATATATATATTATATATATATATATATATATATTATATATGTATGTATAAATATAATATATATATATATATTAAAAATATATATATATATATATATATATGTATGCATAAATATATATATATATATATATTTTATATATATATGTATGCATAATATATATATATATATATTATATATGTATGCACAAATATATATATATATATATATATATATATGTATGCATAAATATATATATATATATATATTATATATATGAATTCATAAAATATATATATATATTTATATATGTATGCCAAAATATATATATATATATATATGTATAAATAAATATATATATATATATATTATATATGTATATATATATATCTATATATTATATATGTATGTATGTATGTATAAATATATATATATAAATTATATCCGTATGTATAAATCTATCATGCATATATATATTATATATGTATAAATAAACCTCTCTTCTATATATATATATTTGAAATGAATGAATCGAGGTGCTTTTAATGTTTTTATATTATATATATATAATACAAAAAAAATATAAAATATATTATTATGTATATTTTTTATATTTATATATATATATATATATATATATATATATAATATATATATATATTATATGTATATTTAATGATATATACATTTATATATATATATTATATATGTGTATATAAAATTTTATGTATATATATATATATATATATATATATATATATATATATATATATATGTATATATTAATTATATATATTAATGAATGCTACTTAATATAATTTTAATTTTAATGATCACGGAATTTCAACGACAAATAGCGAATTGTTCTTTAATCATTTTTTTCTCTGTTCTTGTAATAGACATATCTGCTCAGTTTCCTATCCTAATCTAAACAAATCATTTTCTAACGAAAGGGATGGATGTTTTATTTATTAATCTGAAGGTTTTATACTTCAAACGTTATTTTTTAGTGGATAGTCGTATCTGCGTAGACGCTCCGTTTATCTATTAAACAGTTTATTTATTTTCGTATTTCCTTTTATTAGAGCAAAATACGGAGAGCGCCTATTTTTTCCTAAATAAGATTTCTCGAATATTCAGGCCAGTAGAAAATAAATAAATCTGTCCTTTAATAAATAAACGGAACGTCTACTCAGATAAGAGTATCCACTAAAAATAACGTTTAAGTAATAAAATATAGGTACGCACACGCACATCAAGAGAGAAAAGAAAAAACAGTAACACACACACACAGTGACTCTCACAAACCATAGAAGTAAAATAAAGAACGGGGTGAGTGTGTTGTAAACATTAAATAAATAAAGAAATATAGTAGGGGGTGGACAAGTCAAATGAGGGCTATTAAAACTTCTTCCATCATAGACGTCGACCTTCTTAACTCTTGTATTTAATGTCGATCGAATAAAAGAAAAGGCGGCAATTTCAAAATCTTATCATTATTAACTTGATACCTTTTTAGAAATCGTTGCAAATAAAAACACGGTTTTGCTTTGTCCACCTTTTGTGGGTAACACTTTCCCCTTCTTACATATATTATTAGCCGTCTGCTGACTGCGGTGGGGATTCAGTGTTTTTTGTCCTCTTGTTTTATAACCCCTTGTTGGGCCCTTGACATCAAAATATTTAGGACATCCAGCAGTTTAAAATGTCGGAAGCATTATCCGAGGCAGTTTATTTTTTAATGGTCCTTTCAATTAAATGCCACCTTATCCAACATTCATGTTGATATTGTCATTGAAGGATTTATTTAAAAGAAGAAAAACATTTAATTCTTTTACGAAACTAAAAACCCTTATTCGTGTAACAAAGCGATTTTTAATGTCATATCTCTTCAAGCACTTGGACAGATCTCTCCGGGTAATTTATTTTTTATTACTTGGAGAAGAATGTTTCATGACATTGGGGAAGATAGTGTTTTTTTTTTTTTCGTTGTCCTAGGAGATTACCTATAGCTGAGATGGATTCAAACAAATATTCCAAATAATAATGAAATCAATGGAAGATATGAATGAAATAAAACAAATCCTTTCCACATTTTCATACACTATAGTCCGCACATGATACTGAGCACAAGAAAAGAGAGACCGAAATAACAACAAACACAAAGACAATACTTGTAAAATTCACGATATTTACATATATATTTATAATCTGGCAAAGGGCTGGGTTGTATCTTCTGTATACACGTATTTCTTGACTAAATATCTTAAGCAACTCTACTACTGACTCCAACTATAATAATAATAATAATAATAAGGTAGCGACATATGTGCACTGGAAGATATGCAAGAAGCACAAAATCGAAACCACTTAAAGATGGGATGAGCACCAACTAGACATCGTTACCTAAAATAACGATGTAACTATCCTCTGGGACATGCCAATTCAAACTGACGGAGAAATAAAAGCCAACAGACCTGATATTATGATAAAAGACAAGAAATTCAGGAAGTGTATGCTTATTGACATAGCAGTACCATCTGAGAGAAACACCTTCATATAAATTATCTAGAAATTATCCAAATACAAGGACCCGGATATCGACATTAACAGGATGTGGGAAATGAAGACTGAGACTCTACCAATAGTAATCGGAGCTCTGGGCCTCGCGAGAAAAAGAATAGACAATTTTACTAACAGTGTCCCAGGTATACATAAAAGTTACCCAGAATATCGCCCTACTAGGAACATCCCATACACCAAGAAAAGTGCTATTAATTAAATGACAATTCTCCTCTTGGGCCTAAGGACCATAGCTTGAAACCGGCTCTACAGAATACAAAGCAGGAAACATAACATACACAAATAATAATAATAATAATAATAATAATAATCGGTGCCTCCTTATTGATATGGCAGTCCCTGCTGACTGCAATGTATCTTTAAAGATATTCAAAAAGTTGTCAAAGTACAAGGACCTTGAAATAGAAATCTCGAAAATGTGGCATATGGGAACATCAACAATCCCTGTTGTAAAAAATTTATAAAAGGACTGGTTGGAAAAGATTGCAGTAGACTAATTGAAGGGATTCCTGGAAGTCCATGCCTCAAGGAGATACAAAAAATTGTTCTGACAAGTACAGCCCACACCTTACGAAGGGCTTTATCTATGTAATTTAATTTTTTTTTTTTGTCAGTGGAAAGTGTCATGACGCCATTTCTAACCTTAGGTCCCTGGGCGGGACCTGAATTAAAGAAATGTAAACGCCAGAAATCAAAAGAAAGATAATAATAATAATAATAAAGAAAGCAACGTATCTTTAAAAACGAAAAGTTATCAAATATTTATAGGGGGGTCTAAAGTTAAAAATCGAAATGATATAATAATTCTTATTTCAATTTCTCTTTTTGGGATATTATCAAAGGAAAGGTTTCATCATGAACGATACCAGAAACCCATCAGTTGAAGGACGTCAATCGGAGAACCTTATGTAATCACCGGAACAAAACATAGCTACATAAAATATTACGTAGGACATGGCACCGCATCAGTAGAAATGCATAAATAACAAATTCCATACAGACCTTCTCGATGCGTAACAGAGTTTTTCAAAGTGAATAAACTGAATCCATAAATCTGTTTTATCTTACTGTTCCCAATCGTTTTTTTTTGTAGAGTGGGCATGGGGTTAAAGTTTTTCAATATATTGGTTGTATATGACAAGACTGAAATTTTAAACCCTAAAACTCAAAATAAATCATATCAATTCTTCCAGTTTGTTTACATCGAAACATCTTTTCTATTTATGAGACCCAAACAAACCCAAGTAACTTGTTTAATTATTACGTAAAAATTAAGCAAAACAAAGAACTCAAAAATACGAAAAAGCTTATTAAAAAAGCAACATAATTTCATCGTTGTACTTGGATGTCTGGAAAGAGAGAAAATATACTGGCCTTCTGTACTCTCCAAGGTCCATAATAAGCATTAGTACATCCGTGATATACTAATACGTTAAGAGGACAGACTAGAACCGTGGTTCGTAACGTGTGGCGCACACCCAACAGAGTGGGAGCAATTCGAGAATGAGTTAGTATCAGTGAATTTTTTCTTGTGAGTTTGTGTGAGTATGAATGCGTGCAAATACATACCGTATATATACAGTATGCATGCATAAAAATATTTGTGTGGATAAATTTATATAAATAAATAGGTATCTACACACACAACACACACACATATACATATATATATATATATATATATATATATATATATATATATATATATATAGGATCTATATATTCTTTATAAACCATGTTTTTATTGAATAATCCACACATTTTGGCTATTTTTATTTAATCCTCTCAACGGATCAATTTCTTAGTGTTTTTATTAAACTGATTAAGAAAGACGCCGTAGTTTTATTAATTTCTTTTATTTTCCAAACTACTTTCAATCTCATCCAAGATCGTCTTCAGGGGTAAATTCCTAAGATAAAAATGAATGTAAATGATAGTTGTGAAGTTTTTGTAAATGCGCATGAAACACGTTCCGATATAGACATTTCCAAAATTACCAGTTAAAAAAATTTAAAGGAGGTAACTTAATTTATATTTTCTATATTATTAATGCTCTAAAATCCTCAACCTGCAATTTAAATAAAATTACAATTTCAGTATCTGAAAGCATGGTTTTTATACGCATTTTAAGACGATGATATTATATATGATATTGATGATATACTCATATTGAGTGTTGGTTGTATTTTTCTTATATAGAGAGCTTTCAGAATTTGAAGTTTTTGTTTTTTATTTTCATGGTGGAGGATACTTGTATTGTCAATATTTCTCTAGAACGTGAATGTGGACAAGAATGTTCCTTTAAATGTTGTGCAGCTGAATCCCACATGTATAGTATAAGCACTCTTGATAATGTCGTGTAACCAACATATTTATTTACTTATATGCCAGAGCTATAATATCCCAAAGGACATTTAAATTGATATACAATGTTCATCTTTTGAAAAACATTACTTGACGGATGATTAAGTTAGTTATAGTAAATTTAGTATAGTATATAATTAGTTTTATTTTTTTACTGCGATCAATGGGGGATATATTAACACTTATGAGTTTGTTTAGGATTTTTTCATCTTGTTTGTAGTTAGAGCGTATATGATTGCGCTATGATATGTTTAGGGTTATTTGAGAAAGTATTATGTTCTTTTTGATTCATGTTAATATTTCTAATAGCTCGTCTAATTTATTAATCAATAATGTAATTAGGAAAGTCGTTATTAATAAGTGTTTCTTTAATGGTTTTTAATTCCGTAAAAAATCTTTTTTGTGGAAGAGTTCATTTTTATTAAATCAGTTTATTAAATCTTGTATAATCGCTGTTTTGTGACAGAACATTCACTTTTATAGTTGAGATTGAACGTGTTTATGCTAGTTAGTTTTTATATGGGGGGGTAGTAAATTTATTATTATTGGTGTCTATCAGTATACCAAGAAAAAGAATTCTGTTTCGAAGCATTTTCTCTCTCTCTCTCTCACACACACACACACACACACACACACACACACACATTTGTTGCGCATTCACAAAAAATTCACAACTTACCCCTAAAGATGATCTTGGATGAGATTGAAAGTAATTGGGAAAATAAAAGAAATAATCAAAACTACGGCGTCTTTCTTAACCAATATAATAACAATACTAAGAAACTGATCCGTGAATTTGAGAGGATTAAAATTAAAATAGTCATAATACGTCTAGATTATTCAACGAGACAAACACACACACACACACACACACACACACACACACATATATATATATATATAAGCATCCACAAAATTCCTGATATAATCACGACTTTGTTGGGCTGGCCATGTTGCAAAGATGAGTGACGACAGAATACATAAGGTCCTCTTGACAGTGAACAAGGGACTGTTGGACGCTCATGGTTCAGGTAGGAAGACAAGCTAAAGAATAACATCTCAGTACTTAATTACACTAATTTTTTTGGTCTTAGCAATTCAGCCCTGAAGATGACCTTGGATGAGATTGAAAGTATTTCGAAATAACAAAAGAAATGACCAAAATTACGGCACTTTCCTTAATCAGTTTAATAACAACCCTAAGAAATTGATCCGTGAATTTGTGAAGATTAAAATAAAAATAAATAGGCACAATATGTCGCTGTTAATTAATTCGAGTTGTCGATATTTACCTCATCCAAGCCTTTCCCCTTTCGCTGCTGTGGACGTATTTATACGCCTTTATGAAACTTACAATGCCTGCTGTCAACATATATATACATACCTTTTCAAGACACTGAAATGTCAGTTCCTAGCATTTTTGTTATAAACTAACTAGCGCTATTACTAATTACTGCTATTTCCAAACCAGCGCAGGTATAGAGTAGCATACAATATGACCAGTTTAGTACCCCGTTCTTTTAAAATATATTTGGTGTTGTAATCTAACTTAGTATGTACTTGTAGCGATATCAATGTCAGTGGATATCTTGCTAAAGGAAAACAGAAAGGTGTTACAGAAATTGTTTCGACAGGTATTCTCCTGGCAAAGAAGGTCAGCTTAATGGAGTGGACCTCCCAACAATCAGGTCAAACGATCCTGACAAAGCAGGTCACTGAGTGAATCCAGATCCTGAGTTCTTGATGAATTACTTTTTTTTTTAGACAGAGCTGACAAGATAAAGAAATCAGCTCTGCCTTGCTCTTCTATAGTAGAAGGTTACATCCGAATAAAATTTGTCTACTGCTAGAATTGTCTCATGGTTTTATTTCGTGGGTAACGATCTAGGGTTATTTTTAAGGCACAAACATTTAACTTGGAGAAACTGCACACTGAGAACGAATCAGTTGTTTGATCTGAGCTGCAACACTACATACTGCAGAGTATCCAATAGAAGCCAAAATGGTGTCGTCCATGAGAAATGGCTGTCAGTGTCTAAATTTTCGGCAAATAGACGAATTTTCCCCCCTATTTTTCCCAAAACGAGTCAGTGCAGCTAGGCAACAATGAAGTTAATCTATTTTAAAACAATAATAAAACTGAAACATTTTAGCTTCAATTTAATAATGAAAAGAAAAAAAAAGAAATTTCGTGACCATCTTGCTTGATCTACTTATAATCTATTAAACATCGTTCCCCTAACTAGTATGGGATATTAAGACATTTTTTATGTTTATACGTTCTTTTTCTAGATACAAATATTTAAGTAAATGCTCTGTTTATAATAAACAGTATTAACAACATTTACCGGCCTGAATGAAAATTTCTAGTAAATGTTTGTTTATTATAAACTGCATTTATAAATATAAACAGAAAAGAACGTATATATATATATATATAAAAATAATATATATATATATATAAAAAAGAATAATCAATCCCCAATTCGATAGAGATGCCAGATAATTAACTAAAAAAAAAATCTGTTATAATATTGTGTTAGGCAAAAACTTTGTTTGCTTATTAAGTAGATAATTTACATAATAAACCGAACGAAAATTTTGGTCAACCAAATGCATTAAAACATTTTATATGAAAGCCTGAGGTACACAAAGATGAGTCATACTACGAAGCTTTATATGCACACATTAGATGATTACATAAGGAGTGTCAGAAACCCACTGTTTTACTGCTCGCAATTCGCATCAGTTCTTTATCAGCGAACGAGCAGAGTGATCCCTAATCAGCCAAAAAGACGCCGTTTGATTGTTCTGCCTCCCGAATACGCGTCCATGTCGCACGTGTGCGTACCTCAAGACAGCCAGATAAACGCCTTTCGACAATCAAGACTGAAGGCGAACACCTGTTCATCAACAGGTTTATTAAAAGCTAAATGTGTAAAACTAGAAAAAGAAATAAATACAAATATAATATAGCGGCGAAGAAGAATTGTAACAAAGAAAACAAAAACTGAACCTAAATTAAACCGAGAGTCTTAATGGGTAAGGAAAGTAGCAAGTTGTTTGCTGTAGGAATATGTTACAATATTGCGGTGTAAGTTTTCAGAAAGGAAGAAAGTTTCAAATTGGGAACAGTGTGTAAAGTGAACAAGTGTTGAAATGGATTCTACGCGAAGAGATACAATAATAAAATAAATATATACAAAAATGTGACTACTTTAAATGTTCAAATAATAACATGAAACCAGTCTGGAGAGAAAAGGTTTGAAAAGTTACATACCGGCGATGCTATCGTTGAAGGTAAGATTTAGGAAGGCGAGAAAAATATGAAGAGCGTGCTTTATTGTGATGGTTCCGGTTATAACTAAAGAAGTAATAACAAAACGGTGAGTAATATAAAAGGTAAGTAAACTAAAAAAGGAGACCTACAAAGCAATAGTGAAACGTTACATTTTCTGCCCTATGGTAACAAAACAAGGAGAGTTACGAACAATTCTTGCTTTTTTAATCTAGTTAATTAGATTTTTTTTACTAGACTGTTGTTGAACACGGCAGTTAATTTTACCAAAAGTCGGATAGAATAATCTGTCAATTTGATGCTTCCGTAAGTGGTTAGATACACGTTGGATATTTTTTTAATTTATTTATGGTTTTGTCAGATGAGGTATAACCTGTACCAAACGTAAAGCAATAATGAAAAAAAAAAAACAACCCAGAAATCCATTCATAGTGATTTCAATTCCAACTGAACACTTCTCAGTTTTTACCTTGTGCCAGTCTAGGTTAAGCTATGTTACTATATAGGGCGTGTACTGTAGAGCGGGTTTTTGCAAGTTAATTTCGTAAGTCGTTGTTGATAAATGCTCTATTGTGACCTTTTACGAGAAAAAGCCAAATAAATATCTAAAACAGGGTGTCTTGCCGTAGAGTAATTGTTAACAAGTTACTCTCATAGACCATTTAAAAAAATAATTTCACATGTGAAACAGTGTGTTCATGGAATCCTTTTCTTTTGTAATTGTTAATCTACATATACAATATATATGTGACTTTCGTTAGTTCGTCCGTCCGTCACACCCTCTAAAATAGCCATACATTGACCGATCGAAACTAAATTTTAAACAGGAAAGGGAGTACAAAGTACAGTTGGGGTTTTTTTAAGGTGCGTAGCTTAGCACAAATTTTTATTCAGTTTTTAAATTTTATTATTTAACATACAAAATAATACTACTATTTAAAAAAAAATGAATATTAAATACTTATTTAATAAAAATACAATATATTTTTTGAATAACTTATGGTAAGTTTTTATATACAAGAATCGAGTTTTCAGTTCGCTCTGCGTTTGTGGGAACTATAAACAAATCGAAAGGCCAAACGCTTCAGATGCTGGAATTTGGCTCCAGAAAGAAATATTTACGCATGGCAAGTTGTATGTTGCATGCTTAAGAGTAAGAATTTATTTTTCGCTGTTAAAAAGGAAAAAAAAAAAGAATAAATTTTCTTAAAATATATTGGTTACCATGTGTTATAAAATTAAATTAAAGAAATTATTAAACCGCGAAGTAGGATTTTTGTCAGAGTATTCTTCATCGATTGGTTTGCGAAATTGAATGAAACGTAGAGTTTGTAAATCTTGACAAAAATATTAGCGCTAACTTCAACAATACTAAATACTGTGAGGATTTCAACCTGCGTTATCGTGTTGCAAAAAACTGTCGTTGTCAAAACTTCTTGCGAAATATAGTATCTTCTCAACAATCTTGAATTAAAGATTTATCTTCCCAGTATTCAGCTGACACGCACACACACGCAGAACACAGTCTATACTATTTAAGCCATGTTTGAGAAGAAATAGTGTGTGAGGGAGAGAGGGGAAAAAGTGATTCTTATTTTTTTTACATTATTTACATTATTCGGACTATTGTCCTCACCTTTGTCGCCATATTTATTACGTTTCGGGCGTTGTACGCTCCGGCCTTCTTCAGGTGGTTGGAATGTCGAACTGAACCCTTTATTTCGCTCACTGGGGTAGACTGTTCTAGTTTCACGTGCCATGTTTAATGGATGTCAGTTATCAGTTATCTCCTGATAATTTCCCTCTGGAAGTTCTCCACTGTCTTAACCGGATATTGAACTCACTCTTAATGTAAATAATGTACATAATACCTCATCTCAGAAATATAGACAGATACTTATTTTTGTTTCTATCGCTATAAAACGGAGGTGAGGAGAATTCGGATCGCCGATTTCACTTTGCGATGATAATTGCGATGCTACCTACACGTTTACTTTAGACCATTATCGTTTCTGTCTGAATTTCTGGTGTGAGGAGTTTACATTATGTACGAGAGGACTATTGTCTTCATCTTTGCCGCCATTATCGCAACGTTTCGGACGCTGTGTTCAGCGGCATTCATCAAGTGTATGTCGATCTGGGTAATCTACCGGGAAGGTAATCCTTCACATTAGCATCATAAAATAATCTGTCAAATGTTCTGTTTCGTCTAAACGACGTGAAATAAACTGTAATCTTTATATATTTAAACGTTCTTTTTTTTTTTCATTGTAAATATAACCGTTATCAATGGCGTCCAGAAATTCTTTTGCGGTTTGTGTGATATTATTGCTACTTTTTCGTGTAGGCAAAGTAGGCATTTTTTCGTAATGTTGTTGTAGGCAGGGGCTTTTTTCAATATTTCCCAACTTATTGTTGGTGTGATATTTTTGTCTTTTTTGCTGCCATATGTATGTAGAAAGTGTAGTACTGTTCGAATATTTCCTGTTGTTGAATGAAAGGTTGTGATTGTTATTCCTCATCTTGAATGAACCTTCGGTGGCACTGATGTAGTGTATAGTGTTGTTGTTTGTACTTACATTTTGGCCTTGTATATTGTGTTCGTAATAACAATAACACCAATACACGCAATCTATATAAACCCAAATTTTTAAAAAATGAATCAGTTTGTCTGACGATCGCTAAAGCGTGAAACCCAGGGTCACAAACTCACATCTATCCAATCAAATATGTTAGCTCTATCTCTGATATTGAGCGCTTTATAATATCAATATGTTAAATATATAATATATAAATAATTATACATATATATATATATATTTATTTATATTTATATACACTTTTCACACACACACACACACATATATATATATATATATATATATATATATATATATATATATATATATATACACACATTTCCTTTAGTTGAATAAATGAATATTAAACTTTTTTTTTCATATATTTCTATTCAACATTCTTTGTGTAGTTCAAAATTTTTACAAAGTTATATTGAATTATGAATTAATATCGTTGAAGTTTCCGATAACGCTAAAAAGAAAAAAAAAAAAAGCAAGAAAGAAAGACTACGCTCAACTGAAAAAGAAATGGGGGTCTACTTATCGCTCATTCGACCAAACATTGAAGAAATTGCGTAAAAACACCAGGCACAGGTTTCACATTAAATAAGTTGCACAAATAGAAACATTGAAATAAAGAAAATTCATATTTCTGTATGGTTTGTTTTGTTTTGCTTTACGACATATCAACCTCAATGGGTTATTTAATGCCGACAATATTTTCCTTGTTGGTAATATTTTTTTCCAAAAATTTATTTCTGGTAAGAATTTTCCATCGCGGGTAATTTTTTTCCAAAAAGTATAGCTGGTAATATATTTTTTTTTTTTCATAAATGTATTAATGGCAATTTTTTTTTTTTTTTTTTTTTTTTACAAATTATTTCTGGTATTAAAACCTATTTTTACACTTTCATAGAGTTTTGATCTCAGTTTTTTTTGGTTAACTGTTTGCCCATATCTGGGACCCTAACAGGTGCTACCACCCGGGGTCAGGGTGGACATCGGAACATCATCAATTAAGAGGTGGTTCCACGCTCCTCAAAACCTCCTGATCAGAGGCCTTGCTGTTGGACGTAGTTTATCGTCTTACCTAGGAAGCGCATGTTGTTTATCGTCATACCCAGGACGGATTTATGTGTGCATTAAAAAAAAAAAAATCTATGGCTTTATTTCATAACATTTAAATGTATATACCCTTTAAAAATTTTGCTAAGTGTGCCGTGATATTTTTGATTTGTTCCTTGGTGCGCCATTGCTTAAAAAGGTCGGAAAGCATTGGTCTAAAGCAATATTAACTCGCTCCTCGTATTTAACGCTGTAGTGAGTTCTACCCTCAGTAGTCAACGATTGTGGCTTTGTACTAAACAAGGATAAGGTTCAGTAAATATCTACAAAAGTCTGCTAGTAAATTTGCCTCAAGTTACAACGTCAATAAAAGTGTAACACTGCCCCATTAAAAAAACTAAGGTTTATTGTAAGTATGTTGGCAGTAAGGTCGTTCGTGAATAAATTAATTTATAATCTATTTGAGAAAAGACTTTGAGCCTGCGAAATCTTTTTAATCCTCTCATAAATAATGTATCGGCAGTTATTCTATGCTTGTTGGAAAAGCAACATAACTCGAGGAACTGATTTTGGTGCACAAAAAAAAAAAAAAAAAAAAAAAAAAAAAAAAAAGAAGAAATATGAAAATAAAAAAAAACAAAAATTGTTTCTATGAACGTTTATAAAATTAAATTAGCCCCTTTGAAAAAAAAAAAAAAAAACAAAACAAAACAAAAAAAATAACCCAAAATAAAACAAAACAAAAAAAAAAAACAAAAAAAAAAACGATGTTTTTATATTCCATGTTTTTCATTTTGTTTTTACCGATTGAGACCGAATATGTACCGCTTTTTAGGTTTTCCTCACAAAACTTTATATTTCAAGTTTTATTTATTACTTTATTGGTACCTTCATATAAACTGAGAAAATTAAAAGCTGTTGCTGATTACAAGGGGTACATTTAGGATGAGGAGGTGTGTGTGTGTGTGTGCATGTGTATGTGTGTGTTTGTTTTGTAGGAGAGAGGTGTGGTTGGCATTTTACCTTAAAAAGAATAAAAAAAACACCCAAAACCGCGTTTTAAGTTTTAAAGTCTATTTCATTTCTCGAACTCCCCCGAAAATCATTCCTTTGAGCAATCGGCCTAAACTTATTTTTCCACGTCACTGAAAATTCGTGACATAAAATTTGCAGACGGTCGAAAAAAAGTCGAATTGAATTTGCCTAAAAAGCGCCGAGTCGTTGTCGTCAGGATTGTACAGTCGAATTGCTTATTGACTTTAGGCAGCACATTTATCGTTTGTTCACGTTTTAGTATTATTATTATTATTTTTTTTTTTTTTTAAATCAGGCCACTTTTTTTCTTATATTATGTATTTCCATTGTGTCGCATCAGAATGAAAACGTGTCTGAGTTGAAAGTATTAGTGCGTAGGAGTTAGAAAAAAATTGAAAAAAAAAAAAAAAAAAAAAAAAAAAAAGAGAATGAGCGAGAGACTGGCAAGGGGGTGGGGGTTTTGAAAATGAAGGTGGCGGAACAAAAGATAATTGAGAGAAGGAAAGAGAAATAGAGCAAACGAGGGAAGCAGAATAATATATATATATATATATATATATATATATATATATATATATATATATATATATATAAAGATTTTTTTTTTTTTTGTTCATCAAACGGATACATTTCGTTTGAACTCAACGGTTCAATCTTTTTCATGTCATTAATCCGGAAACCTTTGGTAATCCAGACGATTTAAGACCCGGCAAGGCGCTTGGACGAGACTTACTGTCAGACCAAAGAAAATGTCAGAAAAAAATTTTGAACAATTTATTGATTTTTTAACGGCTTTTTTTTCTATTAGGGTAGAAAATAAATATCTTAATATAGGGACGTAAAAAAAAAGTCGATACCCAGGGTTTGAAATTTATTTTAAAAAAAACAAAAAACAAACCCTTTCTTGAAACTTTTATTTTAGTTTTAATTCCAAGCTAATAGATTAAATTTCATATTTTTAATAAGCAAAATAGTTTGGTGTATTGCAAACAGAATTTAAATTGATTGGTATAATATTTTTTTGATTACACTCGTCAAAAAAAAAAAAAAAAAATTTATATGGTATCGAGAGACCAAACATCTTTTTTTTTTTTTTTAGCTAATTTGAGGCACTGAATCTGAAAATGACCACACTTGGTTAGCTACATTTTTTTCCTGTACAGAAATGCCTCATTTTTGGAAAAAAAAAGTAATTTTTTTTTCATTCGTTTTCTGTATACAGTATATTGACCGATGGTAATATTGCTCAAGATAAATTCGTAGAAACCTCTCCATTCGTATTTAAACCAACAAATGTTGGTCTGCTTATTGAGAAATACTATTTGCATAACAACCAGACCCTAAGACTTTAAAAATAACACGATTGAATATGCCAAGATCAACAAGTATTTTTATCAAATCATTTAATAAACTAACAGCAGAAATAAAACCTTCGTGAACATAAAAACTATGGTCAACATTTTCTCTTGCTTAATTGCCCCTTTTGATACTCCAGCAGTATCATGTACAATGGAATAGGTGCATTCAATTGGAGCATCTTTCGTTGTAGTTTCTTTCCAACTATGAAAACAAAATGCTCTCAATGTGCTTGGTTTCTTTCCGTAGTCATGAGATAAATTTATGAATGTCAAACAGAAGATTTTAGGATTTTATTTTTTTTGGTTGTCAACTTAATTATCAGGTTTAATGAAGTGTATTACTGATAAAGTTTATCAGTTAATTTGAATTTTGGCGATGAATTGGAAAAATTCGGTACTTCTATTTTAAAATTTTTGACTCAAAAACACTTTTTTCTAATAAAAACAGTTTATTTCAGGTGGCTGACATAAATTGCTTGGCCTACCTGAATATCGATGGGTTTCGACGACCTTTATTAACTAAATTTTGCGATTAGCGAAGATTGTAAATTGATTTTTTTTCCAAAGAAGAGCAACTTCAGTACAGCAAAAATGGTAGCTAACCATATATGAACTAAGGTCATTTTCAGAATCAGCACCATCAATTTTTGACTAAAACATCTTTGGTTTCTTGGCACCAAAAATCGTGTTGACCAATTGTTGTAACCTAGGAAAGGTTACTGAATAGAATAATCACATGAAGGTTTGTAATGAACGATAATACTTAGGACATGAATGTGACACTGTTTAGCGGTCGCGTGAAAATTAAAAGCGAGAAATAATTAAGGCGAGAAGAAGCTGAAATAATTAAGGCGAGAAGAAGCTGAAATAATTAAAGCGATAATAAGCTATCACGAAAAACATACTGAGTGATGTTATTTTTTTTTAACAAAGAAAAGTGGTAAAGATTTTATTTTCATTTGCAAAGAAAAGTATTTTTTTCGCAGATGAAAGGAAATTCGTAAGATCTCGGATCTGTCGAATTAATTTATGCTACGAGGCGACGAATAAAAGATAGCCATCTGCCCATGGCAATAATGAAAATTTCAAATTTGTCAAGTGGCCTATAAAACAAAATGCTAAGAGATAATGGTAATCAGGTCACGCACTGACCGAGAATGGATCCAGTTTAGACCACCCCCAAAGAAAAAAAGAAAGGAAAGGAAAAGAATAAACCATTAACTATCCTTCGGAGATATCATTTGTTTTGGAAAGAGACCACCTGTTTTATTGTCCAGACCTGAACATGATACCTGGAAAAGTTTTTTACCGGGATAGATAATTGGATGACAGAGTGCGAAGACGTCCAGTTGACCACCCACTTGACGTTGGCGAAAATCTCGTTGATAAAGTCCAGGTGACATTCGGTTAAGATAGAGATTAAGGACCACACTACGAGTCGTAGGGGGTTTGATGTTGGGGAAAGAAAAAAAAAAGGAAGATAATTTTTTTTTTTTCCTTTGAGCGATAATGGTAAACATATGAGCGAAGGCGAGGGGATTGAAGAAGGAGGTGGCCTGTTGACGCCTCTGAGGGGATTGGTGTGAGATACCACTGTGAGAGAGAAGGGAAACCTGTTGACGCCCTCTGAGGATTTGTGTGAGATACCAATATGAGAAAGGAAGAATTTGGGAGGACGATTCCCTTAAGAACCCCTCAAAGCAAAAAAAAGTAATGGACTTCCAAAAATGGAAAGTGATAAATTTTCCTGTCCGAAAACAAAGAAAATCCTTATTGTGGATTTAGAATTATCGAGGAACCCCAAACCACGACAAGCCCACACCCGGTTTTGGTCGGCGTCCATATAAGCAGAGTCGCAGCGAGAGACAGCAGTTAGTTGAGAGACAGTTGGAGTTGGAGAGAGAGATGCAGACAGACAGAGTTGATCTGTGAGCTCTGAGACCAGCCTTGCAGGAAGCTGACTGAAGATCCAAGCATCCCGACTTCGACTTCTAACCAAGAACAATTTATTTTTGAAGAACGACTTAGACTCACACCACCAAAACAAGTTTTACGAATATCGCCTGAAGATAGAAAAAAAACCCAGTTTCTTGAAAAAAACAATTTATGATGTTAAGACTCGCCTAACAAGCGCAAAGTGTCACGAATCCATATTAACGGGTTCGGAGAAAGTGCAGTCCTGTATTCAGCAACCAGATATAAAAATATTTGTTATTCTTTTTTTTAACACATTTGAACTTTTCAAGTTGTTACTTTATTTTCTTTTACATATACTTGTGCGGTGTTACCTTTGCTCGGACTCGGCTTGCATTGCGGCCCGGCGACTGATTGATTTCGTCAATCACATCGTGGGTAGGTTAGACTAGAAATCAAAGCAGTTACTTCGGTAACCAGACGTTGGAGGCGAGCTGGGAACGACAAAGCTGATACCGAATCTAACCAGATTCCCATCCGAATCAGCCAAGGGTTAGAACGTCACATTTGGTGCCGCGACCAATACCAAGTGACATTGGTCGTCACAGGATAGCACGGCGACGGGGCGCGGAGAGCCCGGGGGTGACGTCACACGAACCACACATATAAGATTCGCCAGCGGCGCGTAGAAGTAGTCAACTGCTAGAAATGAGTCAAGTGAATTCCACAATGAATCTTCAACTGCAGGATAACTACCAACCGCCCCACGCGGTCAGATGTGGCACAAGGCCGAATTTAATGTAGGGTATCCTAGCCCGTAAGCGCGGCTAAAAATTCCCCGTAAACCCTGTATAAAACGGGGTCGAGTAGCTGTTTCTCGAGACAAGACTCTGCCTTTCGATATAGTCTCGTCTGGGGAACCTCTATGCCCGGAGGCAGAGAGTTTGACCAGAACAGATGGAGACGAATATCCAATTGCAGATCAACCTATGGTATTTACTACTTTATTTATGTGAATGGGGGCATGCCCGTTATCGTCCGTAGGTTATTATCAGTAAAAATCAATAAAATCGTCAATATTGATAAATATGTCAACACAACGTAAATCTCTTTATTAAAATTCTATCAAAAATGAAACATCTCCGAGCGCACCTTGATTTTTTACTTATTGTGATGAACAGGTGTTCTTTTAGAGAGACCGAGTGCCTTGAGTGCCTATTGGGACTTTAAATCAACCAAAAGACAACAACAAGCGGAACTCAATCCAAATAATAAAAAGGTAATAATAAAATGGTAATGTTGATGATACAGCTCCAATAAGTAAACTACTATAGAAAAATACCATCAATCAGACTGAAATTGAAAAATACTATATATGGGCAGGAGTTACACAGTCTTAATTTTCTAGTTTCAGATAGAGTTCAAACCAAGCGTCTTTTAAAAAAACAAAAAAAAAAAAAAGGTTCAAGCCTCTTGCTGCTTTATCGCTATTTCAATCTTGGAAAAAACTATATTCAAAAGTTCCACCAGTTTCAACCTATAGGGATTTGGACCCGCCATTTTCACGGACATTGTAGCGAACCAGACTATCCAATTTCATATTCCATTAGTGAGATTAAAAAGTTCTACTGATACCGACTTCCTACAAAAAGCTGCAGAAAATGACTCAGTAAGAGGATGCTTCTCCGATCAATCCAATTCAAGTCTCACAAAAAAAATATCTCAATGTTATATTCCCCATATCCCCATAAATTGTGCCTCTTAATCTGTAACTCTCTACTTACAGTGGCTCTTAGGGTTTGTACAGAGAGAACATCATTGTAAATAAGAAAAAAAAATCTATAAGAAAATAATAATTTTTATTTTTAGAAAGCAAAAGTTTTTCTAATTAGATAATGTCTTGTTTTGTTGTATTTTTATTTTACGGTTCAGAGCAGATTTTCTGTTACCGGCCGTCCAGTTTGACCAAAATAAATAAAATAAATATATAAATAAAAATATATAAATAAATAAAGATTGATGATTTAATTTTTCCTAGGACTTGTCCTTATAACTAATGTAAATATTAAGCGCTACGAAAAAAAGAATTTCTCGAAATTTCATAAAATTAAATGGATGGGAGGTAACAAATTTATAAATAAACGTATAATTTTTCTAAAAAAACGAAAAAGTACAATTTAACTGACTTGAGCAAGGATTTTCAAATGAATGTGTTTTTCACTGCAAAAAGACGCTCAATTTTCAAGTACAAATTTATGCCCACCCCCGATACGCCATATTTAAAAACAAAACTTAACCAAAATATCGAAGGTTCTAAAAAGGATTAAAAAATAATTTCTACATTAAAAAATCCTTTTATCTTTCCTCTTAATAAAGATTTTGACGATAAAACTTCGTTTTTATTAAGTTTTGGGCCTTTTTCATAATGTAGGCTCATTGTTTAGCAAATCTTTGGCGGCAACTATATTAACATAATTTATATAAATTAGATTACCATCACTTTGCTGAGGGCAAGGTGATTAAATTTCGAATGTATCAAGTATGTTTTAGTACCTTGAATTAAAATATTACATGTATTAGGAAATATTTTCAGTTTCAATACAAATACTATTTTCATAAAAATGATTTTAAAAAGGGCGAACATTTCAGCTTATACTCTTTTTTCTGTAATCCTCTCCGACACGATGTTCATTTCAGTTAAATTCAAATTGCGTATGTAAGTTTGCGTGCAAACATATGCATTTAAATTCAAAAACCGGTTAAAATTATTTCCCTCTGTTATATATGGGGACTCACTGTAGAAGACTAAGCAAAGATAGATGTGGCATGGTCTAAGACTATTTAAACAGTTTTTTAATATAATCTTACTGATGAGCATTTAACGATTACAGTTAACTCTTGCTTGTAATTTTCAAACAGGATGATTTCTCTGGAACCCAGACAAGTCTCTGCCAAAGGGCAGAATCTCGTCTGGGAAGGTAGACAAACCCTACCCCGTTATTACGGGGTCTACGAGGGAATTTTTGACAGAGCCTACTGGCTCGGATTTACTTCACATAAAAATCGGCATTGTGTCACATCCTGCCTTGTGGGGAAGTCGGCAAATACCGAGCATTTAACGATTACAGTTAACTCTGCTTGTCTCGTCTGGGGAGGTAGACAGCTACCCGATCCCGTGCATACAGGGTCTACGGGCAATTTTTGGTAGAGTCTATGGGCTCACAACCCCTGAGGTAAAAAAAAAACAACCCTGTGCCACATCCCGCCTTGTGGGGAGGCCTAAGGTAAATACCGAGCATTTAACGATTAAAGTCCGTTAAAACTCTGCTAGTCAACCTCTCTGCCTTTTTCATGGAAAGGAACCCTGACATCTGTTCTGTTTAAAAACCGGCAGGATGGAAACATCCCGCCTTGTGGGGAGATCTCGGGTAAATACTGTTAATTTTTTATTACATCAGTCTGTGTTCTCAACCGTGTACCATATTATTATCCGGAATAAACTACTACTTATTTTCGGTGCTGCTATAATGTGAGGCCTACCTCAATATGTCGTCCCCCTCCCCTCACGTGGCCATCAGGTCAGGTGAGGTCATAGATCAGGTCAGTGAGTTCTAACATGTATATTTATATCTGTCCCACATTTTCTAAACACGTGAAACGGGAGGTAGACCTCACGCTATAGTAGAAGTAACTTTTTTCTACCTTTGTGTTAACCTTTCCTATTTACGATATATATATATATATATATATATATATATATATATATATATATATTATAAATAAAATGTGTTACCAGTTTGTGACTGGATGTATAATCCGTTTTTTTTAACAGTGGAGATAATACAGGATGTGCTTAAAGTCTGGACACGGGAAGTCACATTAACCATATTATTTTTTTACCTCCACAGATTAAACATGGTTTTATCGAAAGAAGAAATAATTGAGTTCTTTTTCTGGGAATATGCTAAAGGAAAAGCTGTACTCAACGAAAATCACAGATGCAACACACTTGATTGAACGCATAAAGACTGAATGCGCTAAAATTGACGGCTATGTGGAGTTATTGCATCGGGTTCAAGTTGAGTTTTGCAGAGCTTATCAAACTTTGCATCACAAATAATGGAAATCATATTGAAGAGTTTATTTGTTAATATTTCAATTCAATAAAAATATGTATTCAGACTTTTGGGACACCCTGTATATTCAATAATAATAATAATAATAATAATGATGATGATGATTATAACCCGAATTAGCGCATTACTGCATAAAGTTTCCTTAAGCTTTTTTTTTTTGCCTAATCCATCTTGCTGGCTGATTGTAATCTTAAAGTTGGTGGATTTTAAACTTTAGGTAATTCCACCTTTGAAAGATTTGACGCCATGCACTAATGAGTCATATAATTTCGGTATTCTATCTTAGTAAGAGTTAATTAAACTAATTAATTTAATAGCTCACTTCGAGCCAAAGAAACTTTCTCTCCCTGACGGTTTAAAACATGGCTTTGTCGAAAGAAGGAAGAATTGACTCCCTTTTCTAGGGTATGCTAAAGGAAAAAGTGTACTCATCGAAAATCACAGATGCAACACACTTGATTGAATGCATAAAGAGTAAAGAAAGAATTGACTTCTTTTTCTGGGGATATGCTAAAGGAGAAGGTGTACTCAATGAAAATCACAGATGCAACACACTTGACTGAATCCCTGAAGAGTGAAAAAAAAAAAAAAAAAAAAAAAATTGACGGCGATGTGGAGTTATTGTATCGAGTTCACGTGAATTTTGCAATGGGCAAATTTTTCAACCTTTGAATCTCTAATGGTGGAAATCATATTGAAGATGTTATTTGTTGATATTCCAATTTAATAAAATGTTGAGAATTTGATTTCTATAAAATAGGCATTTTTGTCTACGTGTCAGGACTTTAGAAATCCCTGTATATATTTCATGAGAGGATCAGGTAAGAACATTGAATCGGTACTCTTTAAAACTTAACATCTAAGCTCCCATATTTCTAACATCTAGCTTAGCCCACCCCACCCAGACATATTCTTTTGGCGTGCCAAGCCAGTTAGATAGTATCAGGTACGTTAATAATAAATTACCAACCCTTGGTTATATTGGTTTCTATTTCACGAACCCCCCTAAAATGAACGCATCTTTCAGGTATACAACAAAAATGATGAAACTCAACAGCTATATAGAAAAGAGTCCTACAAGAACAATATTTACATTAGGACTATTGTCTTCATCTTTTTTGTCGTTATCAAAACATTTCAACCGTTCTGCTCTCCGCTTCATCAAGCGAAATATTTCAATGCATCACAGATGACACACCTGATTGAATGCATAAAGAGTAAAGAAATAATTGACTTTTTTTTTTCTGGGGATATACTAAAAGAGATGGTGTACTCATTAAAAATCACAGATGTAACACACATCTAAGTGTTGGCTCGTGAATTTGTCGACAGTAATCTCGAGTTCAATCCGTGTAGTGCAGGCTTGGAAACGGGGGATAGCAATAACTGTGCAGTACGGAATCAGAACAAGGCGAGCTATACGTAGGCATTGACAGGGGGATGAGAAAAAAAAATCTACCCCCGCTGATAAAATGAAGGGTTTGTGGGTTATCTCACTTGACTTAGTGGGGTGCTCCTTAAGTCTATAAAAAAGCGTGCATTTCTCTCTCTAGTCTCTTAGACAGCGTTTCAACTCTGGTCTTAAGGGTAGTCGCATGTGAGGGAAAAGTGTCCCCCTCCGCATTGGTGTACGTTCGTTTTCGTGGTTTTCTATCCAGACTTAGGTACTCGCGCGCATACGCTTGTTAAGTGCGCGAGAGCTCGCGCACACACACCCTTATTAGAGCTAGTTTCGTGTTTTTTCTTTTCGTCAGATGGAATTCCTTTTGGAAATACATACATTGTCGTTTGTTTTGCATTTATTGTTTTGTGTCAATCATTTTCTTTTTACTTGGACTCACACTGAGTCCGCCAATATTATTTGTGAGATAGATTTTCCATAAAGCCTGTAAATATTTACTCCAAAGTGTTGATTCCCACAACATAATATTGACTAAATATTTACCCAATCATAGTAGCAATCCCAATGATATGTAAGGTAAGGTCCTAAGGATAGTCAGATTAAATGGCTGGGTAATTTTTAAATAAGCCTAAAAACACCATTGCTCAAGGATATCAAAGGTAGGTTTTTTTAGGCTAATTCAGATAAAATGGCTGGGTAATTTCAAGACAGACCTCTTATAAAAATCAAGTATAATACGAAAAGTATAAATATGAAATAAGATAAAATTTGTGCTATACAGTTGACTTAATAGTTACCAGCCGAGAAAATAGAATCAGTAAGCAGAGTTCAAATTCTCGCTGAGACAGTTTGAGCTTATTTTGCACTTATACAATTAAGAGAGGAATGAATCCATCTCTCCTCTCTTCAGCAATATGGTGGGTTTGAGCGTGTTTAATGCTAAAAGGTTAAAGATATTAAAGGGGATGATGTGGAGAGTTATAATCGCCTATGTCTAAAGGTTATCTGGGTGGATAGAAACCTGAAGAAGGCTGGACAGCACAACGGTCGAAACGTTGTCGTAATAGCAATAAAGGTGAGGGCAATAGTTCGAAAGTAAATAAAGTAAATGATAAGCTGCTCATCCCAGAACTTCCTTAATTAGCTTGTGAAATTGTTGTGAAGTTGTTCGTTGGATTCATGCCTTCGCTAGATTTTTTTCCCGTTGCCGTTCTTAGAGATGAATGGGCCATTACCCAATTGCGTTATACCAATGCGTGTCGACAGGAGCTTACAGCACCTGCTATTTCGAAACTGTTACTCATCTAGGCACAGATCAGGCTCAATATTGCTTACCTTCGATGATCGAACAAGAACCAGTGTTTCAACATGATATTGCCATAAGCTCCCAGAAACTCAGAAGGAAAGGAAATTGAAACTTAACAGAAAAAATAGATATTCATTAGGGTTCAGTCAAACTTTCTGTTGTGTCTGATAAGTCAGGTTGGCACTATTTACATTATTTACATTATTCGGACTATCATCCTCATCTTTGTTACCCTATTTATCACAACGTTTCGGCCGTTGTACGTTCCGGCCTTCTTCAGTCCGAATAATGTAAATAGTGTTCATAATACCTCATCTCAGAAATATAAACAGATACTGAAGTCAGGTTGGGTTGGGATAAGTTTCATTTGTCTTAAATCACAAAGAACTGTTGGAATTACTAGGTAGTCATGACATATTTGGGAAAGATATTAAAATGACCCAGAACCTATACTGGCAGGAAACCACCAGCATACGGATAGAAAATGAATTCAGTAAATATACAAAAATAGAAAAAGGGGGCGTGAGACAAGGATATGTCTTCTCACCGGATTTATTTAACCTATACACCGAAGCGATTCTGAGAGAGATAGAAGTCCTATTAGGATTCATTATTGGTGGCCACAATCTTAACATGTAGATTAGGGCAGGTTTATTTTTCACTGTTTTTTTCTCTCTGTGCAATGATGCTCTCGAAAAACAGTGTAAAATAAACGTATATCCAGACTTTAAGGGCACCCTGTATATTAAGAGATTCTTGATAAAACCCTAAAAGAAATCTCTAATGTTCTGCCATCTTGGCTTCAGCCATTTTCCCACTGCCGTAATCTAGCTTCCCTGTGTTTTTTCGATAAATATTTTCATGGTAATTGTTTGAATGAACTCTTCGCTATGATAACTAGACTTTATAAATTTAAAGGAAGTACTAGATTGGCGGTTAGGTCTCATCCTTTTATAATAGAAATGGTTACATGTAACCGTAAATTCTATGCTAACGGCTTCTTTTCTCGCACTTCTCGCTCGTGAAACTCTCTTCTGGTTCAAGTTATGTTTGACCTTCAACAATTTAAATGCAATGTTAATCTTTATCTTCTTAATTCCTGTTTTTTTTTATTGTTCGCGTTCTTTAATTCTTTCTTTTTCTTATATTCTTTCATATTCAGTAACCTCCTGTGCCTTAGTGGTTTTACTTCCTGGCTTGGGGCGAAATGATTAAAAAAATACTTCAATAGAAATTTTATGAACAGAAGATGGCTTATGCGAATAAAATCATATAATTCCACGTGTTCCTACCTGAGCGCGTTCGTTACACTCTGTCCTTAACTCGGGTAAATACTGGCAACAAACTGACTGCATACAGATAGAAAATGAGTTCAGCAGATATACAAAAATAGGGAGGGATGTAAGACAAGGATATATCGTCTCACCGGACTTATTCAACCTATACAAGTATGCGTTTATGAGAAAAACAGAAGTCCTACCAGGATTCATTATTGGCGGTCACAATCAGATATGCAGATGACACAGTAATTTCTAAAGAACTAATACATATTTTGTATTTATTAATCTGGCAGATTTTATCAGTTAAATGTTATTTTTAGTGGATACTCATATTTGAGTAGACGCCCCGTTTATTTATTAAACGGTATATCTATTTTCCTCTACCGACCTGAATATTCGAGAAATCGTATTAAAGAAAACATGCGTGATAAGAATATAATATAAAGTGATGTCATAGTGATGGTAGCAGACGCAGAAAGGAAACTACAAAAACCTCCCCCAGAAGGTAGTGAAGGAAAGCAATAAGAAAGGACTAAGCCTGAATTGCAAAAAGACAGAATGCATGGATGTTAGTAAAAGGAACAGCCCAACATGCAAATTACAAGTTGGAGATACCAAAATCAAAGAAGTACAACAACATAAATACCTGGGAAATGGTATTTGCACTTTAACGGAAAGTGCAAATTAGGTTACCGAAAGATGCTTTCCAAAAGCTAAGCAAAGTATTAAAAAAACCGAAAAAATAGTTACGAACAAACAAAGAGTACTGAACTGTCAGTCCTTCTATATAGCAGTGAATGCTGGACAATCTTCTCACAGATGAAGAAGAGACTTGAAGCAACAAAAATGTGGCTCTGTAGATGTATATGTTAAGTTCTCAGCATCCTTCTGTAGAAGGATGCTGAGACTATGATGGACTGAACATGTGAGCAAGGAAGAAGTTTTATTAACAATACAAACAAAGAAAAGACCCTTATACTTAACATCAAAAAGAAGCAGTTGAAATTTGTAGGATATATGAGGAAAGAGAACTTGGAAAATTTGATACTCACAGGACAGATTAAAGGCAAGAGGGACAGAGGAAAATAACGCATAACCTACCTAACGAGCATGTGTAAATGGATTGCAGAACAGGCTTTAAGAGAAATAACAAAAAGACAGAAGTTACAAAGGACAGGAAATTGTGCAGAGTCATGATCGACAAATTCCTGAAAGGACGTGGCACATAGAAGAATAATAAACAATGTCACGTTTTAAGATATCAGAAACGCGAAATAAAACAGCTACGTCCATCTAAAATAAAAATCTATCATTGTATGCTAGGTTTGGTTTGGTTTGTTTTACAGCATATCAACCTCAATGCGTCATTTAATGCCGACAACTTTTCTTTCCTGGTAATATTTTTGTTTTGTCAAAAATCTATTTCTGTTAATATTTTTTTCCTCAAAAATGTATAGCCGGTAATATTTTTTTTCCAAAAACGTATAGCTGGTAATATTTTTTTTTTCCAAAAACGTATAGCTGGTAATATATTTTTTTTCCAAAAACGTATAGCTGGTAATATTTTTTTTTCCAAAAACGTATAGCTGGTAATATATTTTTTTTCCAAAAACGTATAGCTGGTAATATATTTTTTTTCCAAAAACGTATAGCTGGTAATATTTTTTTTTCCAAAAACTTATAGCTGGTAATATTTTTGTCTTCGAAAACGTATAGCGGGTAATATTTTTTTTTCCAAAAACTTATAGCTGGTAATATTTTTGTCTTCGAAAACGTATAGCTGGTAATATTTTTTCAAAAACGTGCCGCTGGCAACATTATTTTTCCAAAAACGTATTATCAGAGGCTTTGCTTTGGATGTAGTTTATCGTCATACCCAGGATGTGGATGTAGTTTATCGTCATACCCAGGATGTGGATGTAGTTTATCGTCATACCCAGGACGCTTGTATGCTGGCGATACTTTGTGGTTTTCCTTACTTCCAAAAGTTCATACGAAAGTGACTGCAAGTTACATCAGTGTAAGACAAATAACATTACGAAACGCGATCTAAATCTGATAAATATTAAATGCTTGAATATAGCCACAAAAGAATTTTCTGAAATGAGATTATAATCACTTCGCAAACATGTCAAGCCCCCCACCTTGTAGTCTTACGTTCAAACCACTTAATTTAACCGCAGATATAACCAAATATTTATCGAGTTAAATCATCAGTTTTTAAATATCATGAGGGCTCTATTTATGAGGACACTATAAACAGTTGTGATTTCCGGCAGTGTGTGTTGCCATATTACGGCAAGTAAAATACATCCGCAGGGTAAGGCGGGTAGTGTAACGGATTATCAGCGTAGAAAGTGGAATCGGCGAGGCTTGTCCATTGCATTCGCTTTCTCACAACTGCCCTTGGGAAAGGCATGAATCCGTCTATTCTCTTCTACCAAAACAAACCACGACAGTAGGGTGGATTTTGGGGGCAACTAGTGTAAAAGAATGAAAACAGGAAACCACTCCACTATCTTTCCCAAGAATGCATGGCAAATCAGAAAAGAAAACGTGAAGAACCATGGGAAGGTCTGAGTCTCCCCTAAATCTGCATTATTTAATCTATAACAATGTGACTAAGCAGAGCTGGATCGTTTGTCTTAAATCTTTGCTGCCATGTATTTTCAAGATTAATCAAAACTTTTTTCTTTTAAAAAAATTTTTTTTCCTGTTTTTTATTTTAAATCGAAACATTAGGTTCTAAAACTTTTACGGACAAAATTAAACAAAAGGCAAAACGCAAGAAAAATAAAGATGTCTACTTAAAACCCAAACAAAAAAAGTTAACATTAGGATAAATGGTCTAAACAAAAACAAATATTTCCTGTTCTCTTTTGTTTCTCTTTCTCTCAAGTTATTATCAGGTTAAAATATTCTAGTGAAAATATTTCCTTTTTGGTAAATGTTTTATTATATATATATATATATATATATATATATATATATATATATATATATATATATATATATATATATATATATATAAATATAAAACAGAAAATGTCTGTGTGTCTGTCTGTGTGATACCTTTCACTCGAGATTCATACAACCAATTTTGACTGAACTTAACATATACATCTTCCAAATAAGAGATAGGTTCTTAGCGTAAAAAATTGATAATTTTTTAAAAAATGGATAAAGCCGATCAAAAATCAATACAACTTTTTCCTCCGATTTCGTTCAAACTCGGTATGTAGGTTACTTACATGATGACGAGCTCAACGATATCTCATTTTTATTTCGACGCCACTGCGTTTAGCGAAAAACGAAAAATCTATTTCAACATAAATTTTAAACTAAAAACTCCCTCAATTTTCAAGCAATCTAATACAAATTTCACTCAATTTTAGCCAACAATAAGCTGAGTGTTTAACAGTCACTTAACTTGATAATTGAGTCCACTGTGACGTCCCTGAACACAGCCTTCGCTCGCTCCTCGCTGCTTCGTTCGGTGTCGCCGCTCCAAACGTGACGTCCGCCTGTCGCGTCAGTCGTGTTGTCTCGTCCTGTGACGACCAACTGGCTTGGTATCGGTCGCGGCACCCAAATGTGACGTTCTAACCTTTTGGTGATTCGGATGGGAATCTGGTTAGATTCGATATCAGCCTCGTCGTTCCCAATTCGCTTCCAACGCCTGGTTACCAAAGTAACTGCGTTGATCTCCAGTCCGCCTACCCACGTTGTGAATCGATCTTAGGCTGACGAAATCAATCAGTCGTTGGGGCCGTAATGCAAGTTGGGTTCAAACGGGGTGGTATCGCACAAATACGTATAAAAAAAAATAAAATGATAACTCAAAAGTTCAAAGTATCAAAGAAAAGGATAACAAACTTTATGTCTAGTTGTTGGATACATAGGACTGCGTCTATCTCCCGACCCGTTCTATGGATTGTGACACGTTGTTTTCTGTTAGGCGAGTTTTAACACTTCAAGTTGTTTGCTCTTTAAGAAATTGTTTTTTTGGTGTGTCTTCGGGCGAAAGTCGAAAAAAAAAAACTTATTTTGGTGGTCTGGATCTAAGTCGCTCTTCAAAATAATTGTTCTTGGATTGAAGATGAGTCCGGAAATTGCGCGAATCTTGGTCAGCCGATGCGAGGCTTGCTTCAACTGAGCACTGGAGACTGACTCTGGGAACTGTCTCTCCCGAACTCAACTCTGGAACTGTCTGCTGGAACTGATTTCTGCTCGCTGCGACCCTGCTTATATGGACGCCGACCAAAACCGGGGTGGGTTTTTCGGCGTCGGAGGTTCCTCGATAATTCTAAATACATATCCACTTCTTTTATTTTTGGTTAGGAATTTTCCACTTTTTTCCATTTTTGGGAGCCTTCTCTTACTCCCACCTTCTCACCATACTTCAGAGGGGCGTGAACTGCCCTCCCCACTTCTTCGTAGCAACCTCTCATACCCATCCTCTAGGTGGGCGGCGACAGCTTCCTCCTTGCGTCACGTGATCACCACTCGGCCAATGATATCCAGCCGGGCGTGTGCGATCCCGCGGGCTTTGTTTCAGGGAAAAAAAAATATCTTGCTTAAAAAAAAAATTATCTTTTTTCTTTTCCTTTTCTTTCTTTTAATCGCAGTTCTCATTTTCTCTGGCAAACAAACAATACGATCGGTGGTGGTCATAACTCTTGTTCTCACCTGGACTTCGTCAGTCAGATTATCGCTAATTATCAGAATGGGTGGTCTATTTAACACGGCCAGACCGTCGCCTCGAAAAAAACATTTCTATGGTTCCAGTCATTTTTTTTGGTGAACATTTCTGATAACAGTTTTGTTATCACAGCTAAAAATGTTCTGTCGAAAGAAAACGGTCAGTCGCCACCTCGTGTGCGGCTTTGACACAATTAATTTTTCATATCTATCCAAAGCCCTGTAGTTCACCTGTTTTTTGTCAATTATCAAAATAACATTTTCAATTGGATTTTTCTTTGGCTAGTCGGTCTGTGGTTTGCTTAATCAGATGTTTTCCCGCATTAGCGGTTTGTTTATGTATCCCCGATAACACAGCTCGTCGCCAGAACACAACGATTCCCTTATCCACTCAGAATTTCCCTGCCATTGTAATGACACTCTTCGCCATTTGTTACTTATCAAGATATCCTTTATCCATTGTCTCTTAGTCGTGGGTGTCCTACTTATCATCCGCGTTTGGGTTTCGCCTCTCTTTTCCTTTCTTTCCTTCCTCTCTTTCCTTTCTTTTCTTTTTTTGCCTTGGTAAATGGTGCCACACCACCCATATAGTGAAAACCCGCGTAAATAGTGAAAAATGGCGATATTTACTGGTTTCTTATTTTTCGTTGATCTTTCAACCAATTTTCATCAAACATAAGAATTGCTTTATAAATGTATCCTCTTTTACATCCCTGGTAGCACACTGACAAATTGAATTTCAAAATCTCTAAAATAATTGTGGTCTGAAGTGGGTCTTCGTGTTGCCTGTTTTATCCATTCATGTCCTTGGCTAGACACGTCGCACCACATAGGTCATTCAGTACTCGCCCCCTTATAAAATAAATATGGCTCCCTGTGACTTTTGGCGGAACGAGAAGAATCTGCCCCCTTAAATAAAGGATTCGATTCGAATTTCCCTGAAGGTTACCCGGATTGACAAGCCCCTGATAAAAGCCGGATTCTACAGCGACCGAAACGTGATAACAAGATTGGCGGAGTCGGGGTGCATAGTATGTAAATAATTTTTTTTTTTAATATGAAAAAAAAAAAAAAAAAAAAATCATTTAATATATGTCTATATTTCTGAGATGGAGTATTGTAAATATTTTCACTATTTACATTGCTCGGACTGTTGTTCTCCTCTTTATTGCTATATTCGCGACGTTTCGACCGTTGTACGTTCCGGCCTTCTTCAGGATGTGTCCATATTTCTGAGATGAGGTATTGTAAATATTTTCACTATTTACATTGTTCGGACTGTTGTCCTCCTCTTTATTGCCATATTCACGACGTTTCGGCCGTTATACGCTCCCGCCTTCTTCAGGTGATATACGTTGGTATTAAATAAATAGTTCGGTTCGAAATTCCAACCTATATCATCTGAAGAACGGCCGAAACGTCGTGAATATGGCAATAAAGACGAGGACAACAGTCAGAACAATGTAAATAGTGCAAAAAAAAAAAAAAAAAAAAAAACAACTCAAATATCAGATTGAAAGAGGAAATTCTGTCAAATAACAAATATAATTTTAATATAGCAGTGGCCCCCTTTGAACCTGGTAGGCGTAAGTAAAGGTTTTTGATTTCATCACCTTTGGATCATATTTTGAAGGCAACAATGATCAAAGTATAGAAAGAAGTTTGATTCTAAATACCGAAAATAGGAATAAATATATTACAACACACACGCACAAACAAACAATCACACACAGAGGTTGGAACACATTTTAAATGCAAGTATCTTGGATTATAAAAATGACAGATTACTAAATATATTTATTACATAACTGATATACAAGAGTTCAATATATTATCTAAGTTTTTGTTATTTCCTACGCGTAACTGATATCACTTTTGCTGACGGTGGACCCCCTCATAATGCCAAAAGCAGATGCAGTGGAAGCATTGCTTCACCATCCAAAGATCCATCGTTGAAGCCTAAATGAAATTCCGACAACATTTTGGGAAACGACAAGCAGCATCCTCGAAAGGTAATTCCTGCGTTCTTTTACAGAACTTCCGTGAGACAGGCAATGCCTACCGTACCTAACATAAAAGAGCGAGATCGTGCATGTTCTCTTCGTAGGGATGCCTATCTCAGGGATGGAATATTCAAATCTTAGATAATATGTTGAACTCTTTTATATCAGTTATGTAATAAATATATTTGCTTTTGTATGTCATTTTTATAATCCAAGATGCTTGCGTTTAAAATTTGTCCTATCATTATGGGACACCCTCTGTGACACAAATATATATATATATATATATATATATATATATATATATATATATATATAAGAGATATTTTAAACAGAAACATTTTTAGTGTGTACGCATATATTTGAGTAGGCATCCACTGTTTATTTGCAAACAGTAAAAGTAACGTCTGTAAATACACACTAAAAGAATGTTTGTCGTAATTATCTCTCTAACCGCTTCTATATATATATATATATATATATATATATATATATATATATATATATATATATTTATACAGACACACAGAGGGTGTCCCATAATGATAGGAAAAACGCAATTATCTTGGATGATAAGGACCAAGGAACGTCGAGGATGCACGGTGGAGTACTGGATAGCGGTTCGGATTGAGGAAACGGAGAACCGAGTTCGAATTCCAGTCGAATCCATTAGATTCTCTTACGTGCTAATGTAAATGTATGAATCCCAGCTATGTTAAACAGGTAAATAGCAGTACAGACCGGGTTCTAGAGCCTTGGATAGCAACTGGTTTACCGTAGAAACAAATGGAAGTACATAGGAGAAACCTCAAGAAAAATCTGCCTCGTCAGTCATGAATGATACATGATCACCTAAGCGTGCATCACGCACAGCACATAACTGACTGACTGACATTAACATCTACCGGTCTAGATCATCGAAAGTCTTATTAAATAAATTGTAACTTGATGATCTAGACGTTATTTTCATTCTAAGTAAACAGTGTATCCACTAAGACAGACGCTATACAGAAAAACACTAAAAGGAAAGGTCAGTTGGTGGTTAGGAATGAATCCCAGCATTATGAATAAATTGGGTTTATTATATATTATTATTATTATTATATATATTGTTTCTTATAACTATGTATTACTAAGAGCTACAAAGGACAGGAAATTGTGGAGAGCCACGATAGCAGAGGTCCTAAAGAAACACAGCACATTGAGGAAGAAGATGTATTACTAATGATTTTCATAAAGGAATGCACTTCGTCCAGGGAAACGATTAGTAAGGAATTTAGACAAGCGTTATTGACGACCGAACTATTTCATGTAAACTGTGTATATACACACTACTATATTACTAATATATCCAAAACAATAAAAGACCTAGTCAATACTAAACAAAAATATAAGTTAAAACCTGAAGGAGTAGTTTACTCCATCGTCTGTAATAATTGTCACAAAAATACATAGGAGAAACCTCAAGGAATCTAAGTAAAATATTAGATGAACACAAAAGGGACATTTTACAAAACAATACGTCAAACGCGTTGGTTGCCCACCGTAACGAGACTAACCACAACTTTGACATAAAAATTCTACTCTGGTCAAAGGAGAAATAATCCACTACGACGTAAATGTCTAGAGAGTGCCTTAATCGCGAGGTCATCTACAGTAAATTTGTTCTCTGCCTCTTACAACATTTCACCATTCCTGGTAGATCTTATAAGATCACAATGTGAGATACCTACTAACAAAAGAAATGGAAAAAAAACTGTAAATGAATTCGGTTAGATATTTAAAAAAATCTAAAATTCTCAGAACCCTACTTTCGTGCGCATGTGTAGTTTTATCAACATAACAAAATTAGTCTGATGAAGTCCTGAAGAACGAAACGCGTCACAAGTAAACTTTTCCACTTTGTCAAATATTTCTCCAATACTCTTCTTGATATATATATATATATATCGTGATCTCATACACACTGTAAATATTTTAATATAGAAAATTATTGTAAATGAGAAAAACAGATTGTTAGCTGCTAGCAGTTCAAATAAGTGACAATATTTTTTATATAAGTATCCACAAAAGAAAACAAAAGCGACAGCTAAAATTTAAAATGCATCTTAAAAATGAAAAATCTTTCATGATGCTTTTATCTTAGTTTTAATTACAAGCTAATAGATTCAAATTAATATTTCCAATAAGCCAAATGCTTTGCTACATTTTAAACAGAATTTAAATTGATTGGAATTAATTTTTTTTGAAATCGTTAAATCGACCGCGCTGAAAAATATGTCAACACAGCAAAATTTCTCTTTATTAAAATCTCTTTCAAAAATAAAATATACTTTTCTGGAACTTTATTTGAAGAAGATTAATTAATCTGAATTAAAACAAATATTACTTTCAATTTAAAATATTTGAGACAAATACTACTTTCCATTTAAAAAGAAGCCAGTCCCCGACGCGGGCCATTTAAAAGATAATTCGTGCAGCGGATTGGTTGTTACAAACATCCAAACGGATCTGTGGAATATGTGGTCTTCTTCGTCTAATTCTTTTAAAAGGCCAGAGTAGCTGTTAGCGTTTGACTGTGAGGGGAAATAAGGGATTGATCTCCCCTGATTGGGTCGATTTGGTGATGGGGAGTATGATGTTGAAAGACCCGAAACTCCCTGATGAACCAAGTCAAAACATCACTGACGACCCCCTAGCGCGCCTACTTAAAAGCGTATTTTTGAATTAGCAGAATTTTTTTTTCTTAATACGGCAATCAGTCTTTTTACGAGATGTAGAGACGTTTATGGACCTAACGTTTGTGAATTTTATGTAACGTATAAATACTTGTAAAATTACATGACGACTATAACGTAAACGCATTTTTTATATAATTTTTGTAACTACCCCGTAATCTTAAAAATTTAAGTATTTTATTGAATTCTAGGTACTTTGGCTTTATAGTTGTACTTACGAAGAATCTTGTTGAGGTAATGTTAGAAAATTACCAATAAATTTTAAATTTACTGTAGTTATCGCTCTTATTTTCTGATAAAATCATGTATGGACGTTCGTATTTACAAAAATCAACATTCTTGCATATACAAAAAAGGAAGTATTCTCTATGATCTAATGTTTTGAGTTATAGTTAGTTTGGTTTTAAATTTATTATAGTTATCGCCTTTATATTTTGATAATATCGTGTATGGACATCCGTATTTACAAATACAAAAGAAAAACAAAAACAAAAAAACCTCAAAATTCTTTTTAAAATACTGAGCATCGCTGAATTGTAAGAGTTCCCATTTATGATCGGTAAATATAGTTTTTATCTAATAATATCACTTAATCAATACAAATTAATACAGAATTTTAAAAGATTTAAAACTTTATAAATTATTCAAATGAAAATGAAAAAAAACAAAAATTAATTCTTGTAAAAATTCGTTAATCATGGAAAAGAAAATTGTTTCTTATGACAGCAGTAACCATAATATATTTTATTTATATAAGCAATGATTATTTACATTATTCGGACTGTATTGAACTCACAACTCTTTAGGTTTAGTCGCTGGATCTAACCAAAGACTTTATTCACTGGGCCATGTGTTCTTGAGGAACAATCTACTCCGTTGAACGAAATAAAGGGTTCGATCGAAATTCCAATCACCTGAAGAAGTCCGGAGCGTACAACGGCCGAAATGTTGTGAATATGGCAATGAAGATGAGGATAACAGTCAGAATAATGTAAATAATGTAAGCAATCATAATACCTCATCTCAGGGATATAGACAACGAATTAAATGCATTTCTAATTAAAAAATATCTTAATTTTATTGCATTTTTTATTTTACGATTCAGGGCAGATTTTCTATGACTGCTGCTCCTGTTTGACAAAAACAAATTATTAAAAAAAACAAATTCGCGGATAACTTGTCCTTATAAATAGTATAAACTTTAAGCGATAAAAAAAAAGAATATATATATATATATATATATATATATATATATATATACATATATATTTTTGATGTTAGGCGATTTTATTAGAAGACATATAATTATGTAGTAAAAAGCGGAAGCTGTCAGTACCAAACAAACTTTCATTCTTTTGTTTTAAATGATAGATCCGTTTTTGGTGTTAAGATCTGGTCTTATTTTTCCCTATCCTCTATCTACAATGAAATTGACAAACCTGTTTTATAAATTGTTGGAAATCATTTGCCATTCAAACGCCTATTTGGGTGGATATATAAATGTTTGACTTTAAAATCTGTGTACATAATTATCGTAAGGCGCTTTATATATATATATATATATATATATATATATATATAAGACGGTTGTTAGAGAAAAAATACCTCTTGACTTGTTATCTCTATCTCAGCCTTTTTTTTTGTTTGAATGTGTACCTATATTTTTTTTTTATTTTTACTTTTCTGCGGAGGTTTATTTGAGCGCGATCATTTCTATTCTACCCTCCACCGAACCTTCGTCGTTTCTATACAGTACATTTCAATATGGCTGCGTATATCGTCGGCTTATCTTCATTACTGTATGCGCGAGTGTGAAAGACCGGGGTAGAGGGTTAGGAGGTAAAAGCATAAATAATGCGTTTAATATATTTAGACTCTAAAGAACGGTGGCGGGGGAGATCCTTAGAAATGCTGTAAATTCCCAGACATTAAAATAAGCCGTTCGCAAGTGATCTGAATGCGCAGGTTTCAGGAAATAAAAGGCCGAGCGCCCATAAAGGTTGGCGTTGACCGTTGTTTAAAATACACGCACAAAAATATGAATTATCTATCTCGGTTCTATTCATAACTGTCTATCTGTGCCATGAGAGATGGGTCGAAAGATATGAACAATCTGTATTATAGTCATTGATGACTGAGCACGAACAAAGACTCGATTTGACCGTTGTTCTCACTCTCTCTCACACACACACACAATTTGTATTATACATTTTAACATTTTATTCATGTCAATCGGTTTCAATATTTCAATCTGTCTTTGGTCACATCTGTTAATCTATTTTTTAAAAATTTTTATGTACAAAAAGGGGGATTTATTTGTACGCGTATCTCTTTCACCATAGACGCAACATCGCAAGCGATTCGCTATTCTTATGGCAAAATTTTCACATGACCTCTGTTCTTTACTTCCACCAGTTAGGAAACGACAAGCTACATCCACGGAGTTGAATCATCCTCATTTCCTCCGTATTTCAATTATAAAGAGGAAGTTCTAATGACTGCTAATCTACAAAAACTATTCCTCAACAACCACCCCCTTTTTATTTTTAAACGAGCAGACCACTTAATTCTATGTAGCACGCCCCCAAAACAATGTTAGATACGTTAACAACTCTTCTCAAAATTATTAGAAAATCTTTTTGCGAAGTGCAATATTAAACCAAGCTAGAGTTAAAACATGAAGAGTGTCTTTTATAGAAATTCTGCTGAACCGTGTAAAAAAAATAAAAAGAATGACCGCCTTTTGAACCGTTCTGGATATGTCCATAAACTACATCCAACAGCAAGAACCCCGATCAGGTGGTTTTGAGGAGCGTGGAACCAGCTCTTAATTGCTGGCGTTTCCAGGTTCACCCTGACGCGGGGTGGCATCACTTGTTAGGGTCCCAACCATGGGCAAATAGTTAACCCCCAAACTGCGGTCAAAACACTATGAAAGTGTAAAAATAAGTTTTAATACCAGCAATTCGTTTTTGTAAAAAAAATTACCATCTATAAAATTTTGAAGAAAAAATTATTACCAGCAATACATTTTTGGAAAAACAATATTACCAAAAATAAAAATCTTCTCGGCATTAAATAACCCATTGAGGTGTTGATATGCCATAAACCAAACCAAACTGCCTTCTGATTGTTCCCCATTATAACTTGTATCACAATACTGTAATGCCATTTTGGATGGATCTAACGCCTTTCTCATGAACTAGATTGACATGTCTGGGAAAGAGAAAAGCAGTAAAAGACCCTCCACCATGAGTGGATACATTGGTGTCTCGGTCATGTGCCGAGAGTATTGAATGAGAGAATATTTAAAAGGTGCGCAATTAGCAAGTGAAAAGAAAGTGGTGATTGAACTGAAAGATACGGATCTCTTTGTTGGACGAAGCACAGGGTCAAATCACAAGACAGGGTCAAATCACAAGACAGGGTCAAATCACAAGACAGGGTCTAGGGGTGGGATTTATTTTCAACCTTCAATCCTACTCAGGATGATGAAGATAAAATAAGTTTAGTAGAATTCACCATTCCAATGCCATTTTTAAATTCGTTAACAACATTTTTTTTGTCCGCTCTAAGAAAAAGTGATAATACCGTTCCATTACGTTTGTGAATCTTAAATGTCAAATCCGAGTTTAAAAAAATGTTTGTGTAAGGTCAACAAGTTTCTTTCACTGGAAAACATTCTATTGATTAAGACTGCAAAATTATGTATAGTGGTACTAATAAGTAGTATTAAGTAGTATTACTAACAAGGAATTTTTCACTAGTATTTCTTTTTTTTTATCTATGTCATAAAAATTATTTCACACTCTTAAATATTGGAAGACATTCCACGACCTAGGTTTTGACAAAAAGTATGTATTTATTTAAGTAAGTGTATTGTGTTCAGTGTCTCCTTTGGCTTCAGTCCCTCTGGCTCCCAACGCTGCATCATAGACTGCATCGACGAAGGACGATTTATTTTTCTTATCTCGATTTATTATACGAAGGACAGTTGTTGCTGGATCATTTCTAGGAGAAAGCGGGAGGAAAATGGTTGCTGTTAGGGGCAGGGGCGCATGTCGATTCCTTGCATTAGCATTTCGCTATGTGCTGGCTAACCTCACCAAGGAAACTGGGTGCAGGAAACGTGCTGACTCCTCAAAATTCTTGCGCCCGTCACCCTTTCTTCGCGCCGTTTTGGTTTTATATCCAAAACTTAAACAAAGGCACTCCATCACGCCCCCGAGGATCTTCTGACCAGTAGTTTGCCATTCCGGGCCAGCTTCCGCATTCTGCTATGCTTGAGTCTGGAATGAACTCTCCAGGGCGTAGACCTGGACGATGGCATATGGAGGCTGTGCGCTGCCCAGACTACTTGGTTCCCCCAACTTCTCGGTTGTACTGAGAAGATCTAAAGGAATAATATATGTATATAACCAAAATTATTACCGATTCCATACAAGAGTGTAGTAAGCTGTGTGATCGAATGAGAATAGATATCAATTGCGAACTATGCAATCGATGTAGGTTCATTCATATAAATAAAAGTGGAAATTGACTAAAAGGAAGAAAATGATAAAACTTCTGGTCTTTCTAAGAGGGAAATAGAAGATTGAAAACATGAGGATTTTGTGCAAGAACTTATAGAATATTTTTGAGGTGTGTGGGGTGGGGGTGGGGGGTACAACATTTTATTAAAGCAATAAAAACGGACATGTTAAAACAAGAAAATACATTTTGCACTAATATTTTTGTTACATCTTTTTTGTTTTAACATGTGAGTTTTTAGCGGTTTAATAAAACTAGAAATGTTGTTATCAATGGCACAATTGAATTTATCCCCAAAATCCTTGCAAAGAGAATGTGTGGAATTCTAAAATCAGGAAGAAAGAAACAAAAAAATAAATAACAAACAAAAAAAAAAAACGAAACAAAAAACCCCAAAAAACAATACAAAAGAGTACGACGAAAATGCCAAAGAAATTTCTTGAGACTTTGTGTGATACAAGAAGAGGAGAGACCAGAGAGAGAGAGAGAGATATGTCTTACAGAGAGAGAGAGAGAGGGAGAGAGAGAGAGAGAGAGAGGAGAAGAGAGAGAGAGAGAGAGAGAGAGAGTGAGGAGGGAGAAAGAGAGTGAAGTGAGAGAGAGAGAGGAGAGGGAGAAAGAGATTTGAGAGAGGAGAGAGGAGAGGGAGAGAGAGAGAGAGAGAGGGAGAGGGAGAGAGAGAGAGGAGAGAGAGAGGAGAGGGAGAATGAGAGAAAAGAGAGAGAGAGAGAGAGTGAGAGGGAGAGTGAGAGAGAGTGAGAGGGAGAGAGAGAGTGTGTGAGAGAGAGAGTGAGAGGGAGAATGAGAGTGTGTGAGAGAGAGAGTGAGAGGGAGAAAGAGCAGAACGAAGAGGGAGAAAGAGCAGAACGAAGAGAACGAGGAGAAAGCAGTATTAGCATAACTGAACAATTAATTATTAATAATAATGGAACTTTTACGATATGCCGCTTCCCTTCAGGACATGATCATAGCCCTCCAAATCTTCCTGCCTCTTGTAGCCCTTAGCAGTTTTTCTCTCTCTTTGTTAAGACTCTCACCTGCCGTTCCATTATCGATTCACACAAACTTGTTAGGTTGGTGGCTTGCTGCGTTCCCCCTATCTCTCTTGCATTCAACATGACCTGTGTGTGATATGTTTTCCAACCCTTTCTTCCTCATTATGTCTCTGATTCTAAGTGTTTTTCGTGTTGCCATTTTATTCTTCGTTGCTTAGAAAATCTAAATACGTATGATATATGTAACACTTTCAGCATTGCAACGGGGTAGAGAAAAATACGCATTTAGTCAGTGTCATTACATTATAGAAATCTGTTAAGATTTGAATTTTATCTAGAGTTTGAAAAGTCGAAATCTAATTGTAGTAAAGCATATTTGGCTACGGACAATATAAAGTTGTTTTTACTGGTGAAAAGGCAACGTGGAAATATAACAGTGTGGTTGAAGCGAAACTAAATGCAAATAGAAAGATAAAAATCAAAAGGATTTGCCCCAGTTTTATGATCTTACACATCGACATAAAAAAGAAGGAAGATTTATGGTTTATAATGTGGATAAAAAAAGTGTTTAAAATCATACAATAAAATATACTACAGAAAAAACAAAAACGTTTCTAAGCTTTATGTGTTAACGCTATATAAGCAAAGAGAAAATAGTATTAAGATATAAAGACTCATTAGTTTGTAACAGCCATGTCTACTTAGTGTCAAAGTTCGAAGGGTTCATGGCAGTACTATATAGAGGAATAGTTTTGTTCTAAGAAGTTGGCTTATTGCATTCTAAAAAGAAAAAAAAGTGAATCTTTGTTACTTTTCTTGAGTAGATGCCGATTAAAACTGGTATAGATTAACAATTTCATGTGGAACATTTAATCGTGTTTAATCATAGTGCAATTATAATTTCAAGAGGTTTTGTTACACAAAGTGAATTGAAACAAAGAAGAGGTTAAGTAGCCTAAAAACTTATTAGAATGAAAGCTAAGGAAATACTGATAGAATATAACCCCTTTTCATTTGAGTCCCTGTTCCTGTACCAGAGAATCGAGTCAGCACAATAAAAGACTCCGAGTTGATTGTATGTGATGCTATCAGCACCAGGAGTTGCGTCCCCTTCCACAATAGGCTGTTGAAAGAAAAACGTCTACTTAGAGTAGGTGGCGCTGCCTATTTGCATGTGAACGATACTAGGCAGGTATTAGCCAATAATCAGCGTGGCTCTGGGACTGGGAGAGCTATATAACACCAGTGTTTTTCTCTCGCCACAGGACTTCCACCTTGCAACCGGAAAGCAACGGCTCCAATCCCACATCGAGCTCTGGTCTCCCCGTCTATCGTTGTTCCGCATACAGGCCCTTTCGTCCACGACTGGCATATCTCTCTGCTGGCCATAGACAGCGAACAACCATTATCGACCAGCACTGTGACGGTTCTGCCATCAACCTGGACCCCGATCAGAGATACCGTATTTAGTTTGTGGAATCGTGAATTCCACCCTTTTGCGTGTGTGTGCGCGCGCGCAGACTGCACCCCTTCCTGTCACGTTCAGCTAGATATAGCAGTAAACGCTGACGTGAGGAAGGTTACTGGCTACTCCTGATACCGTCTAGGATCAGAATTTGAAATTTTTCCCGCGCGTGTTCTGACGTCACTGACGAACAGCGTTTTCAAGTTAGTCGCCGCCCGATTTTCAAACTAGATGGTTGACTCATTTATTTCGTGCCCCTAACCCATACGCGAGCCGGAATATCTTAAATAACCAAAACTTCAACATGTCGACATCACACTTTTCCAAGACTTATCCTCGTCTTGATGCGAACAGCATGTTGAACTTTCCTCCGTTTTCAGCTAGAAAATGTAGAGACTACGACACTGTCGTCAATATATTTTTCCAAGACCAAATTCCTCGTCTTGAAGTGAACATGTTTGAACCTACTTCATTTTCTACCAGAATCTACGACACTGTCGTCACCACACTTTTCCAAGACCAAATTCCTCGTCTTGATGCGAACAACTTTCGAACTTCCATTTTCTACCAGACTCTACGACACTGTCGTCGTCATACTTTTCCAAGACCAATTCCTCGTCTTGATGCGAACAACTCAGAATTTCCTTCACTGAAGATTGATGAACTTTTCATACGCCTTTGAAACTTCTAACCTTTACGAACCAGTTCCAAAAATAATAACATTACACACACATTATTAAACCTCGCAGTGAGTACTTTTCCTATTTGTGTACGCATACACCTTTCGTACAAAAAGACACTATTCCAGAACTTTCATTCTGAAGAAACTTTTCCCGCCTTAGCCATCTTGGTTTTTTTCTGTTTTGGCGCGGAACTTTAACATTTTATTAGTCTCTACATATTACTAACTGCCTACAGGCTAAAAACACTTCTTACCTTTTCTGATAGTCTCCACTGTTGAGACAAGATTATTTGTTATTAAAATAAAATTTCTTATTGTTTTCCACCAGACTCATTTTGTCGTTTAATCCTGGCTATCTATATTTTACTATTTTTGTGCATGTGTTAAATGACCCCTTTTCCAAACTAAAGATCACTCATTTAATATTTTTACTTTGTTTGTGGATTCGGTAGTCATAAGTAGTGTCTGGCACAAGGCCACTTTTTTAATAAACCAGCACTGCATACTACCGGGTCTGCAACAAGTTAATTCGCAATCGTGGTAAACTTAATCATAATTGAACGTCTCGCTATTTCGCCACACGAAGCTTGATGTATTATTTGATGACGAAGCGTTAGAATTACGAGCCACTTAGTTCTCATCTAAAGATATGTTTCATAATCTTGAAGTAAGGACGTCCGCAGACACATACACAAAGACACACAACCTCCCTTATAACAAAAGCAGCTGGTAAAAGTTACCAAGTGGTAAATTATCTATTCCCTATGTATTCTGTCATGTCACATAACGAAATTTATAGAGTGCTTCCCGATTTAGTTTTGCTTTTAAAGAAAGAAAAATCGAGAAAAAAATGATCGGCTTAATCAATAAAAGGCAGACAGTAGATTCCGGTTAAATGAGACATTGGTTTGGTTTACAGCATATCAAACTCAATGGGTCATTTAATGACGATAAGATTTTTTATTGCTGGTAATATTTTTCTTCAAAAATGTACTGCTGGTAATATTTTTTTTCCTTTAAAAATATATTGCTGGTAATATTTTTTTCAAAAATGTATTGCTGGTAATAATTCTTCTTTCAAAAATTCATTGCTGGTAATGATTTTTTACAAAATTATTTCGGGTACTAAAACCTATTTTTACACTTTCATAGTGCTTTGACCCCGGTCTGGAGTCAACTACTTGCCCATAGCTGGGACCCCAACAGTTGCACCACCCCTGGTCAGGGCGGACCTGGGAACACCAGCAACTAAGAGGTGGTTCCACGCTCCCCCAAACCTCCCGACCAGAGTCCATGCTTTCAGATGTAGTTTATCGTTATACCCAGGACGCGGATGTAGTTTATCGTCATACCCAGGACGGTGAGGCATCGGTTAAAAGGGACAGCCAATTAGAACTAACCGTGCAAGAAAAAAAATAAAATTTGTTTAAAAGTGACGTCCACCTATCAAGTTAAAAATTCGTGGTCCCTATCCTTTCCACTTTTCGCGATGTTATATACATTAGTGGGTCGAAAACGGAAACAAACACCAAGACAGTGAAACACCAAATCAGAAAAAATGGTTTCCGAATCAAGATGATTGCGCATTCTTCCGGTCAATAAATTAATGCTTTGATAATAAATATTTACATTTTCCAACCAACGATTCGCATTCCCACCAACAATTAAAACGTGCTTCGTGATCCCTTTGAAGGGTATTTAAGCAAAGTTTTTAGACGGACAGACAAGTAAGACAGAGGGCAACAGTTCACGACACTCGACTTAAAAGAAATTCCCTTAACCATTCACCTGTCTTCTTCACCAAGCTACGTGACGTTATTTAGTAACTGCCCCACGCAGTCACATGCGGCACAAGGCCGAATTTAAAGTGGGGTTCCCGAGCCCGGAGGCTCGGCCAAAAAATCCCCGTAGACCCCGCATAAACAGGATCGGGTCCGTCTACCTCCCCGGTACAGTTATAGTCACAGGTCAATCTAGTAGTGAGTGCCACGAATTGGAAGATTCGGACATGTTTGTGTCTTCTTGCTCTCACTCTTTCCCAAGTCTCTTTTAGACAGTTGACTTTATATAGGTACTAACTACCTATAGTGTAATCATTCATGGGGGTGACTGGTTATTCCATTACATCAAAAATTACAATAAAGTCTAAGATTATAAAAATGTTAGATATAGTGAAATATTTTTTAACTTCATTATTTTCCGTAGAACACATGTTTATCTGAATATGTACCTTATTGGGATACAAGCTGGTTTCATATCCAGAAAAAGACAGTATTAAATACTTTTAATTATTTAATAGATTAAGGTAAATTTTTGATGATCCTCGATACTTTATTTACTGAATAAACCTAACTTTGGATCGTTTTTGTTATTTCCCAACCAAATATTTCAATTAGGTGATCAAAAATTTCTGATGTCAGTCAAAATGGTCTCGAATTGACATTTTATTTTCAATTTGTGTGTCCATAAAAACAAATCACATAGGTATGAATCCACCATTTGTCTGCGTGTTTATTTAACATCTTTACATTTCATTAAAGATTTGCTGGTTTAACCCTAACCTAGAAAGCACGCGACTCATGATTTTACACCAATCAGCAGCGGTGTAACGTTTGAGAAATTAAACCAATCAGCAGCGGCGTAACATTCGCGCAATTAAACCAATCAGCAACATTGTAACATTTGCGCAATTAAACCAATCAGCAGCGGTGTAACGTTCAAGAATAAAAAAAAAATATTGCAAATGAAAAAATAAATAATTATTACAAATATAAAAAAAAAAATTACATGTGAAGAAAAATTAAATTTTGACAGGGTAGGAATAATACTTCATTATTTAAAATTTACATTGCTCGGGGAGGGGGAAAACATTCGAAAAGAACCCTCTTTTCTATCACGTTTTATGTAATGGTTATAAAATCCAGTGTCTAACTTCAGATTTTCAACGTGTTGTTCAAGGGGTGGTGTAATGGTTAGCAAGCGTGTCTCCCTAGAACAATTACGACTAAGTAGCGAGTTCGATCCTCACTGGGTGCTCCATACTCTCGGCCTTGTGCCACATCTAAGCTACACTTGGAAAACCACTATAATCGGAATAAACTTCGATTAAAAGTTTTTTTTTTAAATAAACGTTTATCTGTTGCCAAACGTTCATTGCTGTCGAACTCTGCTTCGGCAGAGAGGAACCAGGAGGAAGCTTTGCCGAAGGACAAAGTTTCTTCCGGGGAAGTAGACAGGCCGTGAACCCGTTTATACGGATTCAAAGGGAATATTTTTGGCCGAGCCTACGGGCTCGGAGAACCCACGTTAAACCGGCCTTGTGCCACACAGATCCCTCGTGAGGGGGTGACGTTAAATATTAACGTGTTGTTCAAGAGATCAACTCATCGGATCACTATCTGCCGAATTGTAACAAACGGAGGAGAAGGAAAAAAAGAACAAATGGAGAAGGAAAAAAATCCTGAGCTTACATACCTCTGAATCACTAGTTAAACTTGTTTACTACAATAGAATGTGAGATTTTATCACTTGCAGTGTTGATCGATACTCATTTAAGATCAATAACAGATATTGGAGATCGCTACTTGACAACATACTCCTGGCAGAGTATGCTGGATAATCTCCTTACTGATGAAGGAGTGACGTAAAACGACAGACGTAGAGAGTACCGTGGGCAGGAGCATGGGAGCAAGGAGGAAACAAGTAAAGAAATGAAAGTTATATTTAAAATCAGGAAGAAAGAGATGAAATCTCTGGGAGACACACATGAGATAGATAGATAGCGATAGAGAGAGGGGAAGAGGAACAGAGAGAGATGGGAAAAGGAAGAGAGGAGAAGAGAAGAGAGAGAAGGACGAGAAAAGAGAGAAGAATGGGAAAAGAGAAAAGAAAGAGAAAAGAAAAAAGGAAGGTTAAAGAGAAAGAGAAGGGAAAGGAGAGAAAGTTTTAAAAGGAAAGGAGAGAAGGAGTTTTTCCTTAAAGAAAGAGAAAAGGTTAAAGAGAGAAAGAAGGGAAAGGAGAGAAAGAAGGTTAAAGAGAAAAAGAAGGGAAAGGAGAGAAGGAAGGTTAAAGAGAAAAAGAAGGGAAAGGAGAGAAGGAAGGTTAAAGAGAAAAAGAAGGGAAAGGAGAGAAAGAAGGTTAAAGAGAAAAAGACGGGAAAGGAGAGAAGGAAGGTTAAAAGAAAAAGAAAGAAAAAGGAGAAAGGAGAGAAGGGTTAAAGAGAAAAAAAGGGAAAAGTTAAAGAGGAAAGGAGGAAGGGAAAGAGAAAAGGTTAAAAGAGAAAGAAGGAAAGGAGAAAGGAAGGTTAAAGAGAAGAAAGAAGGGAAAGGAGAAAGAAGGTTAAAAGAAAAAAGAAGGGAAAAGAGAAAGTTAAATAGAGAAAAGAAAGAAAGGAGAGAAAGAAGGTTAAAGAGAAAAAGAAGGGAAAAGGAGAGAAAGAAAAAAAGAAAAAAGAAGGGAAAGGAAAAAAGAAGGTTAAAAGAAAAGAAAAAAAAAAAGAGAAGGAAGGTTAAAGAAAAGAAAAAAGAAGGAAAGGAGAGAAGGAAGGTTAAAGAAAAAAAAGACTAAAAGAGAGAAAGAAGGTTAAAAGAGAAAAAGAAGGAAAGGAGAGAAAGAAGGTTAGAAAAAAAGACGGGAAAGGAGAGAAAAGGAAGGTTAAAAAGAAAAAAAGGGAAAAGAAAGAAAAGAAGAAGGTTAAAAAGAGAGAAAGAAAGGAAAAAGGAGAGAAAGAAGGTTAAAGAGAAAATAAAAAGGAGAGAAGGAAGAAAAAAGAGAAGAAAGAAAGGAAAAGGGGAAAGAGAGAAGGAAGAATAAAAGAGAAAAGAAGAAAAAGAGAGAAGGAAGGAAAAAAAAGAAAAAAGAAGGGAAAGGAAAGAAAAGGAAGGTTAAAAGAAAAAGAAGAAAAAGGGAGAAAGAAGGTTAGAAAGAAAAAGAAGGGAAAGGAGAGCAAAAGAAGGTTAAAAGAGAAAAGAAGAAAGAAGAGAAGGTTAAAAGAAAAGAAGGGAAAGGAGAGAAGGAAGGTTAAAGAGAAAAGAAGGGAAAGAGAGAAGGAAGGAAGAAAAGAGAAGGAGAGAAGGAAGGTTAAAAAAAAAGAAGGGAAAGGTTAAAGAAGGTTAAAAGAAAAAGAAGGAAAAGGAGAGAAGGAAGGTTAAAGAAAAAAAAGGGAAAGGAGGGAAAAGGTTAAAAAAGAAAAAGAAGGGAAAGGAGAGAAGGAAGGTTAAAGAGAAAAAGAAGGGAAAGGAGAGAAGGAAGGTTAAAGAGAGAAAGAAGGGAAAGGAGAGAAGGAAGGTTAAAGAGAGAAAAGAAGGGAAAGGAGAGAAGGAAGGTTAAAGAGAAAAAGAAGGGAAAGAAGGAAGGTTAAAGAGAAAAAGAAGGGAAAGGAAAGAAGGAAGGTTAAAGAGAGAAGGAAAGGAAAAGGAAAGAAAAAGAGAAAAGGAAAGGGAAAAAGAAATAAAAAAAGAATAACGAAAAAAGAAAAAAGAATAATAAATGAAATTTATTTTCTCGATTTTCCTGTTCTCAAGTTCAATAGTACTTAGATATTAAGATCACTTAATTGTAAGCAATTTGTAGCCGTGGACCTGACTAGCCTTCCTTTCGAAAGCAGTATTTTTAATTGTAATTTTACTGTTTAGGTAGAACTAACGTGCCAGCGAGGTTAGAGGTTATTTATTTTGTGAAGCTAAGAGGTTACATAACTCATCTTTCAAGTGAGAGAAGTCCTGGATCCTATTTCGGTGATCGGATTCTATTCATGTTTGTCACAATCACGGTACTACTGGTGAGTTTCTAGAAGCCAAATTCGTGTAACTAGGACAAAGGACGACAGGAGGCGGAGTAAAAAAGGAATAAAGCAGAGAAATATGGAGACAGGAAGAGAAAGAGAGGATAGCGATACAGAAGCCCCTTGTTTTTCGCCAGCCATTCGACTTAGCAACGACTTATCGGCAGGCAAAGCAGCCGGAACGTCTCTTCTGTTCAAACTGCCCGACCCTTGCGCTTTTCCTGCTCTCAATAACTCTCCCTTGTGCATCTGCACGCGAACACGACAGACAATAGCCGGGTGTTAGAACGGTCTTTGCTTTGATGCTAACCCCGGTGACATCACGGATCGGCATCCGAAAGACCCTAGCTCAACTTTTGCTCAACGAACCGGCTCGGAAATTACCATAGCAACTACAATTTTCTTCTTTGCGGCTTTTTTTTTCTTTAAGGCCGAATTTGGATGGATTGTATAAAAATAGGCAAACTAACACCTATCTGTACTATGCTGCAGGTTCTACGACTGCAAATGATCTTAGGGGTTTCTGTTCTTCGAATCACGACATTTTTTAAAAGGATGCGTTTAGAAAATGACTTATTTTACAGTGGCGGGAAATATGAAACAAATTTGGGAGAGGAGAGCGGGAGAGGATAAGAGCGAGACTGAGAAAGAGGGAGAGAGAGAAAATGAGGGCGAGACTGAAAAAGAAAGAGAAGATGAGGCTAAGATTGAGAAAGAGAGAGGGTGAGGTCGAGATTGAGAAATAGAGTGAGAGGGTGAGGTCGAGATTGAGAAAGAGAGAGAGAAGGTGAGAGGAGAAAAAGAGATAGGAGAGAAGGTGAGACTGAGAAAGAGATAGGAAGAGGGCGAGATCGAGAAAGAGTGATAGAAGATGAGATCGAGATTGAGAAAGAAAAAAGAGAGAGATGAGAGCGAAATTGAGAATGAGAGAGATGAGAGCGAAATTGAGAATGAGAGAGATAGGGTGAGGGCGAGATTGAGAAAGAGAGAGGGTGAGGGCGAGATTGAGAAAGAGAGAGAAGATGAGAGAGAGAGAGAGAAGATGAGAGCGAAATAGAGAAAGAATGAGAGAAGATGAGGGAGAGATTGAGAAAGAGTGAGAGAGGGAAAGATTGAGAAAGAAAGAGAGAGTGAAGGCGAGATTGAGAAAGAGAGACAGGATGAGGGCGAGATAGAGAAAGAGAGAAAATGACGGCGAGATTGAGAAAGAAAGAGAGAGTGAGGGCGAGATTGAGAAAGAAAGAGAGGGTGAGGGCGAGACTGAGAAAGAAAGAGAGGGTGAGGGCGAGACTGAGAAAGAAAGAGAGGGTGAGGGCGAGATTGAGAAGGCAAGAGAGAGAGAAGATGAGGGTGAGATTCAGAAAGAAAGAGGGAGAGAGAGGATGAGATTCAGAAAGAGTGAGAGAGAATGAGGGCGAGATTGAAAAAGAGTGACAGAGGATGACGGCGAGATTGAAAAAGAGTGTGAGAGGATGACGGTGAGATTTAGAAAGGAGAGAGAGAGAGAAAATGACGGCGAGATTGAGAAAGAAAGAGAGAGGGAAGATGAGGGTGAGATTGAGAAAGAAAGAGAGAGTATGAGATTGAGAAAGAGTGAGAGAGGATGAGGGCGAGATTGAGAAAGAGAGAGGATGAGGGCGAGATTGAGAAAGAGAGAGGATGCGGTAGCGATTGAGAAAGAAAGAGAGAGAGAGAGAGAGAGAGAGAGATGAGGGCGAGAGAGAAAGATTTAATCTGTAAAAAGTTGCAAAACCTAGTATAAATTAATCAGTATTGATTGAATTATAAAGCTATGGTGAGTAAATGACAGCAGTTTCGTTTTGGATGAATTAAAATTTAGAATTATTTCTGAAAAACATTTCGAACCATTTGTAAGTCGGTTGCTTATGTTGGTAGAATGTGCGGGTGGTGCATCGGCTAAAGACTGAGAACGGAGTTCGAATCCCGGTAAGAATTGTTATATTCACTTTCGCGCAAATACCTTTGGGAAATATATGAATTCATGTATTCCTCCCTCAGCTCTGAGTTAAATATAGGGCAAACTGGACTCTCTTAACCGTGGTAGGCAACCAACATAGGAGAAAGACAACTCTGAATTCAAAACCGTATGCTTCCATAGTGGAAGCGCATACTTGAGCTGTAACTAAGGTCCGTTCAAAATAGTTGCAGTATAAACCACATGTTGGCTCTGTGCTGAAGAATCACAAATGGGTCTGTGTAGATGGACGTGCTCTGAAAAAAAAGCAGCCATGCTGAAGATGAAAAATTGCACTGATATGCTGTGTAACTTCATTTCGAAACATCTTTGATGATGATTTTCGATCGCTTCAGTCATTATCGAGTTTTGGGGGTTGTCAGTATTGTAAACTATATAGATCTTGATAATGACCATAATGTTTGAAAGTAATTTAAAATATGATAGATGTTATTCTGCTTACACAATAGAATACATGGTAGATGATAGCTTTTGTGCATATATATATATATATATATATATATATATATATTTGTGTGGACCAGCATAGGAGAGGGACAATTTTGAATTCAAAACCCTATGTGTTCATTGTGGAGAAGCATACTTGAAATATAATTAAGATCCGTTCAAGATAGCTGCAGTATGCACCACATGTTGCTCTGTGGTTGCTGAAGAAACACAAATTGGCTTGCTCGGAAACAAGCAGACATGGTAAAGAAGAATTAAGTTGATTAATGTAATATCAAAAGGTTTGGATCCATCTCTTCTGTCCTAGCTATAGGTTAAATAGAAGTACAGACTGGGCTCTTTAGTCGTCGTTGGCAACTGGAATAGGTAAAGGGCGACTCAGTTACAAACCATATGTAGCTCTGGTGGGTCATATACTAAGGTTCGCTCAGCATAGTCTCAGTATAAACCACAGATTGGCTCTGTGGGTGTTGAAGAAACACATGAGCCTGAGCAGCCATGCTGAAGCTGAGAAATCACACCGATTTGTGCCATCAAGTCAGGACAGCTGTAACGATAAGTCGGTCTCTTGGTCATGTCTGAGTTTTAAGTTAGGCAAATCACTCCTTAACAATGACTGCTACCTAGGATATATGAACACTTACAAAATGACAAGTATGATTTTTCTAAGGGTTACTGTTGTGGTAAGAGCTAGTTACCCTCTTTACTATCAAGAATGAACTGATTATTTCACCCACGGGAAACGAATATGGCACAAGGCCGGTTTTATTGTGGGTATCCCCGAGCCCGTAGGCTCGGCCAAAAAAATAGCCTTTGAAGCCGATTAGACGGGTTCAGGCCCTGTTACCTCCCGGACGAAACCTTGCCCCTTCGGCAAAGCCCTCGTCGGGTTCCTCTGCTAACGCAGAGAGTTCGACAGGGAGGCGTGCGCAGTCAAAGACCGCGAGACGCCACTGAATGAACTGATCCATTCATGATAAGTAGTCCTGGGTAATTGTCTCAGAAAGAAGGATGTAATACTATTGCAGTGACTTGTCTAGCTAAGTACTGAATGTTATTATTACGACTGACTCTGTCGGGTTAAGTGTTGTGTCTTACCAGACCCCATATCACAACAGCTATTATTGCTAGAAAACTACTTACGATTTATTTTGATAAATTGAATATAGACTAAAGAATAGCGCAAATATGCATCCTCCATACTGGGGTTTCCGTCTATTTGCCTTAAGATGCGCATGCGTACTATGTGGTAGTAAACGAGTTTTCCCGCCTTTTTCTTTTGTACCGTCTTGTTAGAGTATTGATTTTCTAAGCATTGCTTAGATGTGGCACAAGGCCGAAACTATGGGGCACCCAATGAGGATCGAACTCACTTTTTGCGTTTTTGCGAGACAAGCTTGCTAACCATTACACCACGCCGAGGTGCCCCCGTCTTGTTAGAGTTATAACTGGAAACATTCTAAGCCATATATATATCGGCCTCGATAAAAGCATTTGTTACACTTTTTCTATTCTTCTAGGCGTTATTGAATAACCAAAATAAAACTTTTCCGTCCAAGAGAATATTAAAATAATCCATATATAGCAAGAATCTGAGATTTGGAAGTATAAAAACCGTAAATGATTTAGTTAGGTGTACAATTATTTCAAAAAGATACTGACATTATCTTAGTTTCCATATAGGTTTTCTGTTTATGGCATTTAAATTTTGCCCTTACGGTCCTAACGTCATCACAGACTTTAAAAGGACTTCAACTGCAGTCGTTAAACCTTTTTTTTTTTTTTTTTTCGTTTATTCTTTTACTACAAGCCTCGGTGACAGTTTATTCCCAGCTTTTCACAGCCCGAATCTAAGCAAGTCAGACCATCAAATGAAGAAAAAAAAAAGCCAAAACTCGCACCTCCTCAACGCTCGTTACAACCTCCTTCACCAGACTTGTTTTTATCTTCCTCGGCTTCGCTACGCGTCGACGCCCGCCAGTGACTGCGTGTCCGCGTGTGTTGCCTGACTGAATCTTTTTCTAAACGGTAGCCATGTGAATACAATGACTCCATTGATCAAATGTATGCAAGCGAAGTCAGAGGAAACGGTGAGAGGTGGGATGGCAGTTGGTTAGAGGAGGCGGAGAAGGAAGCCACACACACACACACACACATTTTCATGGTTGTAAGTCAGTGGTAGGACAGAGGTAATACCATACAACTGAGATTCTATTCAACGAGCCGGGTTACTAGCGTTCGTTGCCATAGATTAAAAATTAAATCTATCTTTAGTAAAAACGCTGCTTTGGTTTCTTTGTGGTCAATCTTGTGATGTTATTCTTCTATTTGCCGTGTTCCTTCATGACTTATGTGATTATGGCTCTCCACAACTTCCTATCTTTCGTAATTATTAGCAATATTTATCTATTTACTATCTCTTGTTCTGGTGTTCATTTACACAAGGTCGGTTGGTTGGTCATTCGCTACTTTTCTCGATTCCTCTTGCATTCAACATGTCCATGTAAGTGTCAAATTTTCCAAGCCTTTTCCACATATCCTCCAGAAATTTAAACTTTCTGATTCTAAGGATAAGTGACCTATGTTCCTTAAAACATCCCCTTTGCTTACATGCTCCGTCCATGGTATTCTCAGCATCCTTCTGTAGAACTAGATTTGTTACCTTCGGTCTTCTCATGTGAGGAAATCGTTCAGCATTGACTGTTATATACTGTTACGAGGATGCATTTCTATAGTAAGGGATTCTACTGAGTCCTACTTGCTAATACAAAAAGGTTTTCATTCATGAAGTAGTTGTAAAATAGAGAAATTAGAAATAGAATGTTTGGAAGATTCTAGATCATTCTAGTATATTCGAGAAACATCTAGAAATATGCTAATTAGGTGCTGGCCCCTATAAAAATAGGTTTTTGGAAAAGGGTTGTCAGTTGTTGAAAAGAAATTTCTGCCAGTATCAACCCCGGCTTTTGATTCGAGGATTATTATATCCAGCCGAAAGAATCGCTATGAAAAGTTGCCGACCAACAAAAACCCCAAAAGAGAATTTCATGGAACAAATCTGGTAAATAGAGTTTTGACTATTTTCATTGAACAAACTACCAATTATTCAATATATACAGTGTAACCCGGATATAAGAGAGATTTTCTCTGGTCGCAAATTAGAGCCTGTGTTAATGTATATAAAACAGACCAAACCCGGATATAAGAGAAACCCGGATATAAGAGACTTCTTCTCCGGTCCCGACAACTCTCTTATATCCGGGTTACACTGTACTCATATTTGTGGATTTCCAGTTAGCATTTAGATTACTTCGTTAGCCCTAACGTGGTAAAGACTTGACTCCCCTTCCTTCTCCCTCGTAACAAGACTTGACTCCCATTCCTTCTCCCTCGTAACAAGACTTGACTTCGCTTTCTTCTCCCTCGTAACAAGACTTGACTCCCCTTCCTTCTCCCTCGTAACAAGACTCGACTCCCCTTCCTTCTCCCTCGTAATGAGGCTTGACGTTTTCCTTCTCGCCTGCCCCAAAATTCTGTATTTATTTTCTGTTTTTGTATGCCACAATTGTATACCTTGTATATATTTTATGTTGTGTTTGAGTAAATTAAATATTGTTTATGATTTAGCTCTGTGTTTTGGTAAATCAAATTTTTTTTCTTTTGTTACAATTTCCAACACGTAACAATACCAATATTACTATTACACAGACGGTCAACACTTTTTTGTTTCTAATGAAATTTTTCTCTTAATACTTTGTTTAGCTTTATGGAAGGCATCTTTTTGCAATTTCAAAGCGCCTTCGGATTTCGGAGTCATACTTTCCAGCTATTTAAACGTCTGTACTTGTTTGATTTTGGCATCTCTAATTCATATCTCGAGCTTTTCCCCTTGACTGACAACCACATTCCGTCTTTTTACAACTGTGCTATTCTTCTTTTATGTGCCGCGTCCCTTCAGAATGTAGGCGATCATGGCCCTCCACATCTTCCTGTCCCTTGTAGCTCTTAATAACTTAGTCTTTTTGTTATTTCTCCCAAACCCTGTTCTACCATCCATTTACTCAAACCCATCAAGTATGTTACACGCTGTTTTCCTCTGTCCCTCTTTCCCTTCAATCTGCCCGGTGAGTGTCGGATTTTCCAAGCCCTCTGTTGTAGCATACCTACGGACGATAATGAGTACATCCCCATTCACATAGTAGTAAATACTGTATGTTGGTCTGCAGTTGGTGATTCGTCTCCAGCTATGCTGGTCAAACTCTCTACCTCCGGGTTGAGAGAATCCTCAGACGAGGCTATGTCGAAGGACAGAGTCTCGTTTCGGGAAACAGTTACCCGACCCCGTTTTATACGAGGACTACGGGGAATTTTTGGCTGATCCTACGGGCTCGGATAAATTTTACATTAAATTCGGCCACGTGCCACATCTGACCGCGTGGGGCGGTTGGTAAATATCCTGCAGTTAGAGATTCATTGTGGAATTCACTTGACTCACTTCTAGCAGTTGATTACTACTTCTACGCTTATATGTGTTGTTCTTGTCCTAAGTATTATCGTTTATTACCAGCCTTCTTGTGATTATTCTATTCAGTAACCTTCCTTAGGTTGCAACACACTCCTTCTTCATTACGTGCCTCAGAGATTTCAATCACCTCTTCCTGGTGTTAATTATAAATTTCCTTTTTGTTTTCATTTTTTCTAAAACCTCGTCGTTGCTCATATGTTCGTTCCATGGTATAATCAGCATCTTTCTGTAGAACCTCATTTCAGTTGCTTCAAGACTATTCATCTTTAAGGAGATTGTCCTGCATTAGCTGCCAAAAAGGAGAACATGTAACAGTTCAATATTTTTTCTTTGTTTCCAAATAAAATCTTTCAGTCTCTTAATACTTCGCTTAGCTTTTGGAATGCATCTTTGGTCATCCCAAAACGTCTTCGGATCTAAGTGCCACACTTTCCGTCCTCTGTCAGAACACTCCTTGATTTAAAATCAGCACTTATTTGCTTTTGCACGGCTGCTATATGGATGGAAGTTTCCGCTGTTTATGATTCCATTTCAAGCACCAGCCATTGCTATCATGCAATAACAAAATTTATCTTTTATCGATAAGGATGCACTATCCACAAATCCTAGTTACATCCATGCAAATATGAATTCTGATTTAAAAAAAAGAGTACCTAAGTGTTAGCATTTAGAGAGTACCTAAGTGTACTAGTATTCAGAGAGGTACCTTGTGCTAGCATTTAGAGATAGATGCAACTCATTCTCCGAAAAAAAAAAAAAAAAAAAAAAAAAAAATGATGACGTTTTGATAGGTTAATATTTACCTTGAAACCGTATCTTATCAATACTTGTACATCACCTAACTCTATAACGTTGCAATATTAAATTTATTGTAAAAAAATGAATAATAAAAAAAAAATGAATAAAAAAAAAAAAAAAAAAGTAAAATAAAAAATAAGAATTTTATATGTGGAGTCCTGAATGTTGTAATCTTGATAGCAACTTGGAAAAAAAAAAAAAAAACGAAAAAAAAAAAAATGCAATTATAGCGAGTTATAATCGTCTATATCGTGATCAGTACATAAAAGAATATTATAAAATATATATTTTGCCTGTAGGTTTATCAAATGGTAGTAAATTAGTAGGAGTCATAAGTAATTTCCGTTTTGGGAAATCAAATGTAATGACGAATGTATTATTAAGACTAATAGTCATACGTGCAGTTAATAAATCAGAGAATACAAAATAGATGTGGACAGAACGAGATAGACAGATGTGGACAGAACGAGATAGACAGATGTGGACAGAACGAGATAGACAGATGTGGACAGAACGAGATAGACAGATGTGGACAGAACGAGATAGACAGATGTGGACAGAACGAGATAGACAGATGTGGACAGAACGAGATAGACAGATGTGGACAGAACGAGATAGACAGATATTTTTAATCGTTTTCACCTCATGTAATGCAGTAAAGCCACTAAGAGACAAGGGGTTACTGAGCGTGGAAGAATTACGAACAGAAACATTAATCATGAGCGGAAAGAAAAAGAAGAGTAATCAGGAGGACAGTAGATAGTGATTGACATTGCATTTAAATTTTTGCAAATTAAAGTTGGCTGGAAAGCAAAGAGCCGGAAGGGAGTTCCACAAGCGAGAAAAGAGACTCCTAGCATTGAATTTACGGTTACATCTAATCAGATCAATTGTAAATTAATGAGATCTCGACACCAGTCAAGTACTGCGATTAAATTGAAAAAGTCTAGGTACCAAAGCGAAGAGCTCATCCGAATGATTACGATGAAAATAGAAAAAACATCATAGAAAGGCAACCTTACGGAGGTTGAGTCTTAAGTAATTTTCGTTTTGGGGAACCAATCAATGTCTTCTTCGAACTAATTATACGTGGCAGTTAATATATTTGGAACGCACCAACATATTTGCCCATAACTGGGACCCTAACAGGCGCTACCACGCCGGGTCAAAATGGACCTGGGAACAACAATTAAGAGGTGGTTCTACACTCCCCAAATCCTCCCGATTAGAGGCCTTGCTGCAGGAAGTATTTTATCGTCATACCCAGGACGATTGTATAAATGTATAGCAGAACAGGGAGTAGGTGAAATAGTAGAAAGATAAACAAAATAGTAAAAAAATAATAGAAACACAACGAAAGAAAGTTGTAGAGAGCCATTATCGCCCACGTCCTGAAATGGCACACCGAAGAGAAGTGTATTCCGATAGATCTATTGTATCACAAAAATATTCCGTTTCGATGATAATATATTTGGAATACATATTTATTTTAGGTTATTTATTTCAGTGAGTTATGTACCATGCGTAATACACGCTTTCGATACATGACTGACGAGGCAGATTTTTTCCTGCAGTAGGTTGCCATTTCTTTCTGCAGTAGAAAAGTTCCCACCCAAGGCTACAGAACCCGACACCAGTCAAGTACTACGATTAAATTAAAAAATTAGCTGTTTGGGAGAAAAGGATTCATACCTTTCCCACGTAGGTGAATGTAATGGATTTGGCTGGAATTCGAACTCGGCTCTCCGATTTCTCAATTCGAGCCGCTATCCATTACTCCACCGTGCCTCCTTATACAACTTCATCGTTGCTCACACGCTCGGACCATCATATCCTCAGCATCCTTCTTTACATCATCATCTCCGTCGCCTCGAGTCTCTTCTTCATCTTTGAGGAGACCGTCCAACATTCACTGCCGTAAAGGAGAACAGACGTCACGTAACAGCTCAGTAAACTTTACCCGTTAGAAATTACGGTATTTTTAAACGCAACGAAATATTTAATGCGTATTTTCACATTCAATAGCTGCAACGTGTCTATAAAGGCTTGGTCGAAATGGGGCCGATGCTCATCAATCAAAAAATAAGTTCTCTTTGACAACGCAATAAAACATACAGAAAAAAAAAATGGATCTCTCGGTTAGTCTGTTCTATCCCGCCCGCCATATTCACCTGACCTTGCACCAAATGTTTATTACTATTTTTTGATCGCTGCAAAACGCTTTGGGGTCTGTACGCCTGTGGGAACTTTCTCTAATGAAAATCAGATTCAGGGGATCCGACAAAAAATTTTCTCACGTCAAAAGCTGCGGGATCTTAATCAAAAGACAAAGAAAATATGCCGGGTAAAGTGACAACAAGTCAGTGCAAATAATGGTGAATATACAATTAAATAAAATGTAATTGTACTTTATGTTTTAAAGAATAAAATTTGAGGTAAATAAAAAGGAAATTATTTAGGATTAATGTCTCGATTTATGTATTTTAAAACAAATTACAAATAATTTTAATTACAACAATTTTCCCCAGCCATTTTATGCGTAAGGGCAGGAAAACATGTGGATCTGTCTAAGAATATGGAAACACGAATTCGTTGATATAGGAAAACTGAAGCAATCAAACACTTGTTAAGTTGATTTAATTTCATCTATCTTTAGCTACTAAACTTATTTCATTTCCATGACTCACTTGCATTTATGTGACGTAGTGTGGGTAGCGGCTTGGTACAAGAAATCGGCAAGCCTAGTTCGAATACCAGCAAAGTTCGTTGCATCAACTTTCGCGCAAATATCCTTAGGAATGGTATGGATTTATTTCTTCTCCTCGCCCCCACATGAGTTAAATAGAAGGACAACTAGGTTTTTCAGCTGTGGTTGGCTACCAGTCTAGGAGAATGAAAACTGAATTCAAAACCGTATGTAGCCTTCGCGCAGTTAATCGACAAGATCATGGAGCTCACAATGACTATAATTTCGACGGCATTGGTGTATTACTATAATTATTATTATTTCCTTTGATTTCTGGCGTTTACACATTTCTTTCCAGGTCCCCCAGGGACCTAAGGTTAGAAATGGCATCATGACACTTTCTACTGACAAAAAAAAAAAAAAAAAAAAAAAAAAAGAAAAATTATTATTATTAATTATTCGGACTATTGTCCTCATCTTTGTCGCCACATTTATTACAGCGTTTCGGCCGTTGAGCGCTCCGGCCTTCTTCAGGTGGTTGGAATGTCGGACTTAACCCATTATTTCGCTCACCAGGGTAGACTGTTCTAGTTCCACGTGCCATGTCTAATGGATGTCAGTTATCAGTTATCGCCAGTTAATTTCCTTCTGAAAGTTCTCCACTGCCTTAACTGGGTATTGAACTCACACTCTTCGGGTCCTGTAACTGGATCTAACCAACGCCTTTATTCACTGTGCCATGTGTCCTTGAGGATCCATTAAACATGGCACGTGGAACTAGAACAGTCTACCCCAGTGAGCGAAATAAAGGGTTCTGTTCGACATTCCAACCACGTGAAGAAGGCCGGAGCGTACAACGACCGAAACGTTGTAATACATATGGCGACAAAGAGACCAATAGTCGAATAATGTAT
>CAHIKZ030003823.1:0-20000 GCA_903632075.3 Acanthosepion pharaonis
TACCCCAGAAAAACAATCATCTTTCTGATTCTATGTCTTCTATTTTATGACCATTTCCTTTTCAAACTTCGTCGTTAGTAACAAATTACGTTCTCTTTTGATTTTATTGCTACTTGCTGTTTTTTTTTCTCGTCCCTTTCGTACGCATGCGCCGATCAAGCGATGTATCGGCGTCCGTCCCTTTGCCATGTTTTGTTTAAATTTTGCCCTTAGCCGTTTTATTGACGGAAGTATTGTTTCGCGCCATCTGCAAGAGGGCGAACGTTTAAAATGTTGTTTGTCGGATGAAAAAAGTCTCTGGGGCTCCGTTTCGTACTGGGGAAAAAAGGTGGCAGGGAAAACACCGGATCACCACATGAGAGGGGAGGATCAGTACGAATTAGGGAAAGGGTATCATTTTCGCATGCATGACTAAGGAAATAATCAATGGGTTTCTATCTTTGAATGGGTTAAAACCTTTGGGGCAACCACTTTTGAGTCATGACGAAACAATGACGGGAAAACCCGTGGGTAATCGAAACAATAACCGAAATGGGGAAAAAAATGGGGCCTTTCGGGGGTGGGAACAAAAATGATATTCAAATTAGTATGATATCAAAAGACTCAAAGACAAAAGAGAAAAAGAGAGAGAAAGAAAATTCGTAAAAGGAAAAATAATTTAAATTTTTGCCTTATTAGTTTCTTTGAAGAAAATATATATATATAAAATATATATATATATATATAAAAATATATATAGAACGGAAAGAAAGAACAGGAAAGAAGAAGACCTTTTCTTAAAGAAAGAAAGAAAGAAAGAAAGAAAAAGTTAAAAGAAATGGCGAAAAAGAAAAGAAAGAAAGAAAGTGAGAAAGAAAGAAAGAAAGAAAGAAATGAGATGAACAGAAAGTTTAACTTGGAGGAAAGAAAGAAAAGAAAAGAAATTATGGAAAAAATCATTCAAAAGAAGTCAAAAAGAAAAGAAATGGCGAAGAAACGTATTTGCAAATAAATAAAAAGAAAGAAGATAGACAAAGAAAGAAAGAGAGAAAAAATAATTAAAGAGAGAAAAGATAGATATAAATATAATAGATAAGAAACAGAAAAGAGTTTATTAAAATAAGAAATTTCGATGAGAGGAAAAGGAAAAAGAAAAAAGTTAAAACATAATTAATACAAATGTAGAATGACGTAAATGAGAAGTTTATGGTTTAAATAATCATGGAAAAGGGAGGATTTCATATATGATCCGAAACTACTGATATATAAATTGAGAATATATAAATATATGTATATATATTGAAATTCGCAATTCAAATGGATTAATTTGATGAATGAAAACAAATAGCTAATGTGATAGAAATATAAATTTTATATATATATCGGAAATAATTAAATATATGTGTGCAGATATTTGTGTGCGAACCATTGAAAACGTAAATAGATTTAAATAGATGATTAAATAGATTTATTTCTAGTATTTTCAACTGTTCATTCTAAAATGGACTGGGTATATATATATATATAGGTATGTTAGACTATAGTGGATATGTAAAATTTAACACTAAAATTTTCCAAATGTATGATTTAAACACATTTTTATATATATCTAGTTTTATATATATATATATATATATATATATATATATATATATATATATATAAACTTATGAATTAGAGAATAAATTGGAAATTTACGATTCCAATGGAATAAATTATGACCATGGTTTATTAAAGTTTAATGATTTTTTTAATCCTCTACTCCTCATCATTATTTAGATTTGACCAATATCCTCTTGGAGATTTTTTATCTTATCTTTTACACACACATACAATCACACATTTGATCTGCACACAATCTAAACACAAAAAATATATATGTGCGAGTTATATATATATATATATATATATATATATATAAATAATGGGTGTGTGTCATGCCGTTCCAATAGTTATTTGTGTCGACAGAGATGCATGTATGTACATATTAACGAAATGTAGTAGTCGATAATATATATCGATGATGATATTTATATATATATAAATTATATATATATATAATAGTACTCGATATTTTAATGCCTTTTTCTGATTATTCAGCGCATATAACTTACTTTATTTTATTTAAACCATCATAAAAGATGATGAAAAATGGTCGGTTTCTTGCACCGATTCAGTAAGTCTGTAACTACACCTGCCATACTCTATCTTTACAAAGAGTCAGATCGACAAAAAATATTGCTGGCATATCTGACTTTGAGTTGAATTCTTCAAATACCACATATATTCATATCGATATCAGTTTCTTCTCTAATCACTACCTTTCTCTGTCTCCTTTCTATCTCTGTCAACTATATTATTATCTATGAAAAATTATAACGATCTATACTTATCTATTATATATATAAATATATATATATATATATATATATATATATATATATATATATATATATATTTGTATGTATGTGTTAGTATATATATATATATATATATATATATATATATATATATATATATATTAAACATCGTTCAGTCGTATATTCATTTGCATAACCATTACTGACAATTTTTATCCATATTCATAGTTCTAGTGAGAATGCCTTGAAGGATCAACTGAATGCAATGCTTTGACAAGATACAGCAAAAACTAAGTTGTTCTATTTACCCAGGCGTAAACTTATTTTGTAAATTAAATATACATACATACATGCATATACACACATACCTGTTCACACACGATTTGTGCAAACCATCGTTTGATCATGCATCTATATATACATACATACATATACTAATGCTGGCTACAACTCGATTTCGAGTTACTCAAAGCATTAAGCATAAACAAACCCACGATCAATAAATTATCAAACTTAGGAACAAAATGCAAAATATATTTCAATAATAATAATAATAATAATAACAACAATAATAATAATAATAATCTAAAGACAACGACACAAAACAATCACGTGAGCAATCAGAAAAATTGAAATGAAGAAACTAAAGATATAGCACAAAACAAGTCGTTAACATTGGCTATCTGATATGAAAGGGGCATTGGACAGTTTATAACTAAATTTTTTAATATTTTAAAACATACACACACACACAAACAGACACACACACACACAGACATACACACCACACACACATTTACAGACACACAGACACACACACACACACACACACACACACACACACACACACACACACACACACACACACACATATATATATATATATATATATGCCGATATGAAAATAAAATATGTGGTAAATTAGTGGGTCTAATCAATGCGTTGAGGTTAAACATCTCATTTACAAAGTCTCATTTCAGATAAACTATAAAGCTTCCGTTTCTCCAATGTATTAACGACTTTTACTGAATTTGTTTATCAAGCTTAGATTAAGAACAGTAAAGTTCTTACTGTGACTATAGATATCTGGAAGGCTTTTCGAGGAGAGTTTAATATGCTGACCTTTTCCGCAGGCTCAAAGGGGCTACATTGCTTCTAGACGAATATTATGTCAAGACACGCTTCTAGTATGAGGACATTAATTGGGACAAATGTTTCTGTCTTAGTAAGCCCTGAAATGTTTGACGACAGATTAAAACTGGCAACTATATCGAAAAGGACTTTCAATCATTTGTGGTCAATAGGGCAAAAGAAATTAATTGTACATTTTAACGTCTCAAAACAAAACTACTTCCATCTAATTACCATAGGGGAACCTTTGCCCTGACACCGGCATGACTGAGGCTAACCTAAAAGGAAAACAAATTGGGCTCATGTTTTCTTTGACATGAAGTGGAATGATTTTTATTAAATCAATTTAAGTATACTTATAGGAAAAATGATTCATTGTTGTGGCGCCAAAATACATTTTCGTCAGAATCCATCTTGAACATTTATAAATCTATCGTTTGTCCATGCAATAAATACAACTGCTATATCTGGTTTGGTGTTCTACATTATATCTCGAGATTCTTGACAAAATTCAGAATAAAGTGTGTAATGAAATTGATCCTCATACGACATCTCGACTTCAGTCACTTTCACCGACGTGACGTAATTTCCCTTTTGTTTTTTCTACAAATTATTTTATGACAGCTGTTATCTATGCGGCGCTTTATAAATCTACCATTCAACCAAGTTTTACTATATATCTTCAGATTAGGGCTTTTGAGGTGGTGCAATGGTTAGCAAGTCTTTTGTTTCGGTAAGAACAATCACCAACTGAGAAAGTGGAATTCGATCCTCACTGGGTGCTTATACATTCTGGTCTCGTGCCGCATCTAAGCTACAACTTGGAAAAATCACTATATCTCGCGATTCTTCACAAAATTCAAAGAGTTTGTAATATAATTGATCCAAACATGGCATCTCAACTTCAGTCACTTTTTCACCGACATATGTAACTTCCCTTTTCGTTTCTTCAAATTATTTTTTATGACAATTGTTATCTATACTGCGCGTTTATAAAGCTACCATTCAACCATGGATCTCACATCTGTTTTTTGCCTTTACTATATCTCCGAGGTTTGTACACCGAGGCGGTGCAATGGTTAGCAATCTTGCCTCCGGTAGAACAATTACGACTGAGTAGTGAGTTCAATCCCTCACCGGTGTGCTTACAGAAAAGGCCTTGTGCCACATCCTTCTACGCTTGGAAAATCACTATCTCGTGATTCTTTACAAAAATTCAAAAAGAATCTGTAATGTAATTGATCCTCATATGGAATCTCGACTTCAGTCACTTTCTCACCGAGGTGATGTGATTTCGCTTTGTCTTTTCTACATATTATTTTATGACAGTTGTTCTGATGAACTTCCTCCTTGTGTGTTGACTGCATGAATTCAAGAGCGATACTGATTGGCAACTAGGGTCTCTACCGTTTTACTGTTGAAGTAACTGGACGGAACCGTATGTTTTGTTCTCTTTCTTTCCATTACTTCTCACTTCTGGAGCTCCATTTCGATTTCTTGCTCCTCTATATACAATTAAAAAATGAATTGCAGTGCAAATCGTCGTTTCACTCTAAACAATCCATGCATCCTAGGACATTATTGCTTTTCTTGTGATGAATGATAAAAAACAGTTGATAATTTTTGAAAAATTTTGCATTTTAACTTAAATAAGAAAAGAAACTGTTACTAAAAGAAAGCTAATACTAACAGATGTTTAATAAATTTTTTTCCCAAAAAACTTCCTTAAATATAGCAAATAATCAAGCGCTATTTTTTTGCAAATCTATTCTCAAAGTGGGTAAAAAAGAGCTTTCCATTAAATAAATTTTATAAATATTTATATTATATATATATAGGTTGATTATATATATATATATATTATTTTATATTTTATGAAGGACAACGTTATTACAAGTATTCAAAACTTTTAAATTATATATTTAGATAAAAATATTACATTTATTTGGAAGAATAAAAGAAAGAATAAAACGTAAATGGTAAGAAAACACATTTAAAAATATAAAGTTAACCTTGCAAAAGATTACCAACATTCTGTATTGATTCTGGTGTAAACAGTTTTGAATCTTAAGATTTTCTTCAATAAAATTGAAAATAGTGAATATATATATATATATATAAATATGAGCAATAATAATATAAGCATATGGATAAAAATTTTTGTATTTCTTAAATTTATAGTTTATGAGTGTACGTAATCCATTTCTTCCTGATATTCAATACATATAAAATTTAACTTGTAAAATTAACGATAAGTCACCTACCGTATAATAGCACTATTTTATTTTTTAATTAAACATTGCATGAATAGTGATTTTAATTTTCTTTTTTATTTTTAGTAATTTTTCTGTATCTTAAACCATTAACAATGGATCACACATACACATTTTTATTGGTTTGTTAAGTTTTTGGACACACACTTCATAATACACTTCATCTTACATATTTTCTAAAAATTTATATTATATATATATATATATTTATAATAAAGATGTATCTAAAAGTCGAAGTGTGTGGTATAATATTTACTTTTAATTTATATTTACATAATTTTGTCTCTAATATTGGAGCATTTTATCCCATAAATATAGGTACACCTTAAAACTTATGTTTGTTCATATATATATTATATGTGTGTAATATGGTAATGCATAAGATGTGTGTTTTATTGTTTGTTTTTATTGTTCTAACAAATTGAATTTAAGTAATGAATCATTTATGCCATTTTATAAAAATAATCAATGTATAAATAAATAGAATAACCAAAATTCAGAAAATATTTCTCAATTTTAGCAATATAGTGAATCATGAAAAATTGAAAATAATATAAATTTAAAAGGAAAAAAATGTTTCTTTTTTTTATGTGCCGTGTCCTTTCAGGACATGGGTGATCATAACTCCAAAAAGTTTACATCCCTTAAAACTCTCAATAATTTTCATCCCTCTTGTACAAAATTCAGATCACATTGAATTATTTTCCTAAAGCCCGCCAGGTATGTCATGCATTCTTTCCATTGAATATATATATATATATTCGACCTGTAGTAAAAAATTCATAAAAACTCTCCTTTTATTTTTGTATCTCAGAAATTTCATGTGCTCTTCCTGATGTTAAGAATATCGATAATCCGCCTTTGCATGTTTCAAATTTTCATCGTTGCTCAGTTAATCGGTTTCAAGGTAATAAGCATCCTTCTGTGAACCATACATCCTAATTGTTTAATTTTCTCTTCTTTGTCTTATAGGAGACCGTCCTTTGTTAAGCTGAAATTTCAAAATTCTCTCTGTCAAGTGTTCATAATTATAAATTTCATTGTCTTTAATAGGAAAATTCATAATTAATAAATAACAGTTTTTATATAATTTATCGTCTATTTTATAAACACATCAAAAATTTTCCATTAAATATACCTAATACATTAAAATGAATTTTATCTAAATCAATCCTCAGATTACAATTTTAAAATTATTTAATGTATAATAAACAAATACATTTTTATTATTTAATATAATAATTTTATAAATGTCATCCATTTTTCCCTGAAACATACAAAAATATATATAAAATTAAAACAGAATTTAAGTATAAATAAGTTTCCAATATTAAATATATTTATATTATTTATCAAATTTTTTTGTACAATTCACTTTGAAAAATTTACTTCAGGAATCCTTCGACCTTCAATTTTTAAATAAAGAAAAATCAAAAAAATGTATATTTCCTTAACTATCTACCACAAAAAGTAAATATTGAATCAAATACCTTCCTGTTAGCTATAATTTAAATAAATTCTAAACGTTAATAATATATAAATATCAGTGTATTGTGTACATATATATATATATATTTATACTATATACAGGCATCCCCATTCAGAAAAAATTTTTTGTAAAAGTTTAGTGTAGATCTAAATCCTGCAAATATAAAGGATAAAATTTATGAAAATACCATTGAATTTTCCTCAATATATATATATAAAATGATTAAAAGAAAGAAACCAAAAAAAAAGAAAATATGAAGATAAGAAAAGAACTCAGCTTTCCATCTTCACTTTGCCAAATGACAGATTTCAACAAAAGAAAATATATTAGAATTAAATCTTAAATTCCAAGATTTGTTTAAAATATAGTGAAGTATAAAAATTTTTATTGGAATTTAATTCACCTAAATTTTTTCAACCAAAGCCGTCATTTGATTTTTTCAAACAATTTTTATCGAAATTTAAAATACTTATTCTGAGGAAAGGAAATCTAGAAAATAAGATAAAAATGTAGATGAAAAAATAACCAAATTGAAAAAGATATAAAAGATTTTTTTCAAATATATAGACATGAACCAATTATAAAATCATGCATAAACTTCTAAATCTGACAAATACTTCTATTTAAAATATTTTATTGTGAAAAATTTAATAAAGAAAATATTTAAAATAGATTGATCAGTATGGAAAGCTTAATCTGTCTTAAATTTAAACGTTATAAACGCTGCGATATTTTACAATACGTCATGAAATATTCAAACCAGATTTAAAAGAAATATATATGTTCATTCAATTGATAAAAGGTTGATTTTTTAAAAATTATCCTTATATTTTTGTTAAAAGATGATCAATCATTCACAATGTTTGCAAACAAGTTGTTTGGATTTCCGTGTTAAATAATAATGGAATGATAAAAATATATATAGAAACCAATTTTATATAAAAAAATTAATTAATAGGATTAATTGCATGAATTGAATAATAAATTAACCATTGTATGAATCAAACAGTGTGTTGGTCCTCAGATTCTTGACAATTATATATATATATATATATATAATATCTAATTTTATTGCAAGGAAAAAATATCGTACTCTATTTAAAGTCTTAATCTATATTGAGATTTCTAGAGCAAATGTTTTCTTAAGTTATTATATATTAAAGAAATATATAGATTATTAATATAGGTTATTTTTAGTTCTTAATACTTATTGATTTAGTTTAAACCAGATTGACAAAATTAAAGCTGTATATATATCAATAATATAAAAAGAATTATTTTTAGAACATTGATTGTTGGATAAGACAGAATTTGGATCACAAATGATAGAAAAGGATCTATAGATCGGAACATTTTTCATTTTAGATTCACAGAGCTGAATGAATTTTAATGGTAACAAATGTATGATTATTCAAGATGAAATATGCTAAATTGCATTTCAAATTTTCAGCACTTTAGGGAAATGACTTACATTTATATATAAATTCATAACATATAGAGCATAGATATAAATATCAATCCTTATGGTGTACACCATTCATACCTGAAAAATTATATATAATTTTTGCAGTGTTTTTTGATCAATGAGAACTCTTTCTTATTTGACTTAGTTCACAGTTCAATCATTCAGGATCTGGTGTGTAATGAATATCTGTCTGCCAAACATTTTAAAATATTTCATAGATCCTCTCAGACCATAGTTTTCTAGCCATGAATGGAGTTTATTGAAAGAAGTTCCTGGAGAAAAAGAATTTGGTAAGAAAAAATCTCATGAACACATGGTCAGACGATAAATAAATACAAGGCGCAAGCATCGGTTCTTTATCTACCATTCAAAAAATATCTGATTCCTAATGGGATGCCTTATTTTTCAAAACAAGGTCAGAAAATCTATTTTGCCTCAGTTTTTCTTCATGATCTGTTTACACTTTCGAGACATTTTAAATAAAACGTCTTCTATTTTAAAGAATTATTGAAATTTATTTTGAAGGATAATTTTACCAACATCTCCTTTTCTAAACGAAGTTCGTTTAGAATTTGCTTTTCTCCTTTTTAATTACAAAAAGGAACCTAAAATTTCGACATTTGTCAAAAAGATTCTTTGCAATTTCTAATATAAAAAAGACATTTATATCTTTTTCAGTTGGGAAATCTCTACATAAGAACTTTTTTTTTTAAAATCAAAAATAAAATATAAGAGAAACATTTCATTCTAATATTTTAACATCTGATTGATTAAAAATACTCTAAACAGCTTGATTTTGGTTGAAGAAAAGATAGTGAACATTCTTGAAGGAGAAAAACAACAGAAAACAAAAAAAATCTCAACGTTCATTTTAATAAAAATTTATGAAACATGCAACGTAGAAAGGATTCATGTTTATTGATGAGTGTATTCATCTTTAATGGTCAAAAAAAATGCATTTGGGACTTTAATTTTTTTGATGTGAAATTTGAACTACCATGCTATATTCGTAAAATGCCATTCAAAAAATTCCACTTTTAAATTTTGATGGAATGCGTTGATGATAATCCTGACAAAATACCAAATCAATTTAGACTTAAAAATATCCTGGCATTTAACTTTGTCCAAAATATGTTTTTAAAAATTTTGAAAAAAATTTGAATTTCCAAGTAATTGCAAACATGGATCCATTTTTCAATTATTGCTCCACCGGTGACATTGATTTAGACTAATCCAAGTAATTGAAGAAATTCAACATTTTTCCCTTAATATTTGCGAGGATTTATAAAACAATTCTATTTTATGAGAAAAAACCAATAGAAACATACTTTAATGCTTAAAAAATTGATTTCTTATCATTCTATAATTTCGACACAAATGAAGCCAGGAATTCCTAAGGAAAACTTTGGATATACTAACTGTACTACTGTATAAAACTGATGCGGCATTCACCCTGGGCGGATTGAGCCGGCTTCTTCCTGTTATGAAAGAAGATTGGGATAAATTACAGAAGTAGGGTACCCAGGCCTACTCGGATAACGTTCTTGCTTGCCGCGGGGTTCCTACAGACGCAGAGACAGGAACGACCAGAAGCCGCCGGTTACCGATGCAGACGCTCCTTGGATTTTCACCAGAGCCCTTGTTAGCCGGCGTGTGTGTCAGACCTGTCCACCTTGGGTGGCCCTACCAGGAACGAAGTTCCGGGCGGCATAGCTCTGACACTACCGACTGTGAGGTAAGGGTTGGACTAAACTTACAGTACCAGGTGTTCCCAAGCGGTCCCCCATCTAAGTACTGACCTGGCTCTACGCTGCTTAACTTCGGTGATCGTACGAGAACCGGTGTTTCAGCGTGATTTGACCGTAAGCACTGTATATGGCACAAGGCCGAGTTTAACGTGGGTTTATCCGAGCCAAAAACAGACGTTAGACGACCGGATCAACAACCAAAATCCAAAATGCGTCATTTCATTTGTGACAACCCATTATTGTCATGGGAATTGATCGGACGAACTCTTCGCAATGGTACTTAGACTTTCTGAATTTAAGCGCAGTACTGGGCTTGCGTCGAGATCTTATTAATTTCCAGTTGAATTCGCTAGATGTAACCGTAAGTTCTATGCTAACAATTTCTTTTCTCGCACTTCTCGCTCGTTCTTTGTATATATCTATTATTTCAATACACTTCTTCAACCTACTACCTTTGTCTTCCGGCGTCATGATTTCCGGCCAACTTTAATCTGCAAAAATTTAAATGCAATGTCAATCACTATCTACTGTCCTCCTGATTACTCTTTCTGCTCATTTTTAATGTTTCTGTTCCTAATTCTTCCATAGCCCGTAATCCCTAGTGTTTTAAGGGCTTTACCTTCTTACATGGCGTGATACCAATATTTCAAAATTTACAGTTGAGTAGAGTTAGATCTAATCGTAAATTCTATGCTAACAATTTCTTTTCGCTTATGGAACTAGATGTAATTGTCACATATGGTATTTACCTTCAGCTCCTTGATAAAACTCCAAAGAAGAATCAGCAATTTTACCAGTTCTCATCTGGCAGCTCGGCTTCATTCATTTTCCCACTGTTGCCCCTCTGTGCCATTTCTATAAATACTTTCATGGTAATTGTTTGGATGAACTCTTCACTGTAGTACCTAGACTTTTTGAATTTAAGCACAGCACTAGACTGGTGTCAAGATCTCATCAATTTACAATTCAGCTGGTTAGATGTAATCGTAAATTCTATGCTAACAGTTCTTGCACTTCTCACTTATGGAACTCTCTTCCGGCTCCATGCTTTCCAGCCAAATTAAATCTCTAAAAATTTAAATGCAATGTTAATCGCTATCTACTGTCTTCCGAATTACTTCTTTTCTATTCCCACTCATTAATAATGTTTATGTTTCTAATTCTTTTACACATAGTAACCCTGATGTGAAGTCGAAGTTTAGCACTAGTCAGTCGCTAAGCTTGTCTTCGTCACACGTTATTCTCAGTGACCAGTTATATAGGTTTTCTCTTGCACTTATGCAAATTAGGCATATTAATTTGCCAGTGTCACTACATCTCCCTGAAATGTATAGGTTTTATACCTCTAGTAGTTCTTGTACTTCTTCTCGTGATAGTTTCATTACTTTGCTCTACTTCTCTCTCCCGTATTTCTTTTTCTGGGAGACCTAGATCTGTCCCACGCTAGGGTGTAATCATAGGCATCTTCTTGCATTATTTGATCTTCGTCCGAACTTTCAAACTCATTTTGTCCCACTTGATCCTGCATTATTTCGTCTTCTGACGTTTCATTCTGTAACGGTTGTTCTAATAAATCATTAACAGACAGAATCGTATGTTACAGTTTTTTGTGTATATATATATGTATATAACTAGTGAGTTAGTCAAAATGACTTAATTCCCTTTATAGTCTACCAATAGCAGGTTGACCAATCAGAAGCCGCAGAACATTGTATCCGTCGTGTATAAAGGCGGCCATCTTTGTTTACGCTACCGGAATGACCAGAGCCAACTTGTAAGGCGAACATGCCAGAAGGAAGAACTACGCTCTGCTACGATATCCACTGCGAACCTGAACTACGCTTTCCTACTGTCTCCGAAATATTCACTGCCAACCTCTGGATTCGATACTCGAAGACGACCGTCATGAATTTGTAACATTGGTTATGAGCCCATTTCTTTATCATTTTGCTCTTCATATTCACCCTGGGTCCTTATTTGATCTGCATGGGCTAATACACTGTTGCCGTTTTCTCTATTTATTATAGCTGTATTGTGACCTTTCTGCATGATAAATTCTGCCCTTTCCGGATTTGCTTCTTTGTTATTTTTGTACCACATTTTTTCATTTGTGGAATATGACATCGTTAGCAGAGCACTAATTTGTCTAATTTATGGGATATGCCATGGTGGAGACTTTCATTATCGCCTCGCATCCAGCTGTAGCCAAAAATAAATCCGTAATTTCATTTTCGCCTCCCTTCTCCTTGTTGTCTTTCAGCTTTTTACTTCTTGCACTGGCGGAAAAAACAGTGAATCCATGCATCCACGAAATCTGAATCTTCTAGAGACAAACTGGATCCTATTGGCGACGCCATTGATGTGAAGTCGAAGTTTAGCACTAGTCATTCGCTAAGCTTGTCTTCGTCCCACGTTATTCTCAGTGACGAGTTATATAGGCTTTCTCTTGCACATATGCAAATTAGGCATATTAATTTGCCAGTGTCACTACAAACCCCTTGTGTCTCAGTGGCTTTATTGCCTCCCTGGGGTGAAATTGATTAAAAAGAATATAATAAAAAAAAACAAATTATTTTTTTAATCAATTGATTTCATATTTGCTATCCTTTTATCTTTATGAGATCAAACATTTTCATTATTCAATGCATTTTTTCAGACTATTATTTCTATCTTATTTTTTGATACACTCTTTCAGCTTTTTATTCAGCAATGAGATTAAAAAATTAAAAATGGGAATTGATGTATAAAGAGCTTTTTAAAGATCACCAAATACAACATACACAAGCTTCTTAGGTGTGGATACACATGAAAGTAGTGTATTATCATGATTGGTTTTTTTTTTTTCTCATAGTGAATTCCATAATGCCTGTAATATTGGAGTATATAGTTTCCAAAATGATAAAACAGTGTTATATGAGAGTGCAATTTTTTTACTGCAGGTTCAGTACTTAATATACTATTACTGCCATAAACACAGCACGAGAGAATAACAGTATAACTACAACTGAATTGTACTAGTAATATTACTATAATACTTTTAGAAGAGAAATAGTTGTACTCATTTTAGCAATACTAGAAGAATTTAAGTATGTTGCAGTAATCTACTCTTAACTTTTTTACTATAAACCAGAAATTTTACACTGCACAAAGGCAATAGTACACTTTTTAGTGTTGCTTTTCTTTGTTTACTCTTTTTAAACAATCCTTGGTGTTTCCCTTTCAGATTCAAGCTTTTCTTTCTTTCTCTGAATATGTGGGTGTAAACACAGTTTATACAGAGAATGCTTGTCATTTCCTTCTCTTCAATAAACAATCAAAATAGTTTGATTAACAACAAAGGCAAATCAGAAAAAAAGTAGATCACTGACTAATAAAAGAAAATGTCCAGGCAATCAATCAGGCTTGTTATAATATAAAAAAGAGTGGAGAGAGAAAAAAATATATGCTATTCATTATTTTTTATTTTTTTAATTTATTCCATCTTTTTTTTATTATTATTTATTTATTTATTATTATTATTCGTCCGAGTTTAAAGATATTGCTGCCATATACGATCCAGTGTATCTGTTACAAGCAGCCTTATTATGTTAGATATCACCGGTAATGAAAGTCCTTTTTAGGAAAGTCCTATATCTCTTTTGTAGTGTTCCTCAGTTGCATTGAACACAGGCCAGCTCTGAAGGATTGACTCTTTGGAAGTTAAATGGTTTCCTTTTTTTAATATATGGTCAGCAATAATACAGAATGTTTTGTTTACCAATGTTTTAATGTTGCATGCACTGGCACTTTTGTGGATTGATGTTTGTGATAAAGTTGTTTGAGCATACTTTGAGAATAGCACAACAGCAATGCTACTGTGTTTTTGAGGAGGCTCAGGTGATGCAGGTATGATTCATTACTATAGAAAAAGTGAATTGCACATGTTATGGGGTCCTCCTTTTTTTTTCATATAAGTGGACTCGACCAGAGTGTTACTTGGACTGCTGCTGTTAAATACCCAGAGTCAGTCAGAATATATATAGAGAGAGGGAGTGAGCAGAGATTGTGATTGAGTTGGAGGTAAAAGTAATAGTGTGAGGTAACCGCTTGCAGAAGTCAGTTACCAGTACGTAGACACTAAGGAAGTCCTACTTGAGACTCTCTCTCTCTCTCTCTCTATATATATATATATATATATATATATATATATATATATATATATATATATAGATAAGTAGACTCGTTTCGAAAAACCCTCGAATTTTTGATTTGCTAATAATCAAATCAATCTCGAGGAAAAAAAAGTTTTAAAAAAGAAAGAGCTACAAACATGAACTTCTGCCGACAAAAAAATCGCACAGATGCAGGTCTGAAGCCCAAAGAAAAATCCCCGATACGAGTAACAACTAACTAACAAAAGCGCTCAATACAGCCGTAGAGCAGACCTAGATACACCTAGTGAGCCAGACAAACGAAAAAGGGTTTGTCTGGACTAATATATATATATATATATATATATATATATATATATATATATATATATATTATTGCTACTAACCGCGTTCCTGGATTTTTTAACAGTATTACCCTTTGTATTATTGTGTAAATACATTTAATTTCTTATATTTAATTCTTGCGTTTGTCATTCATTGGAGACCGAATTTCATCTCGGAATCCACAACAGCACATTAGCTTTATAAACCTTTAATTTGGTGTTTTTATGTATATGGTCAATTTGAAAGCACCAATTCTCATTTGATTACCTTCTTAATTTAAGCACAGTCAAGTCTGATCAGTAAATAGCTGAATTGAACTGCTTCGGAACACCAGCTGCTATAAGTAACATATAGAATACTAGACAAAAATTAGTAAATCAATATACTCTTTTTCTCATATACATATGGGATTATGTATATTTCTCTCTTGCTTTATACGAGGGCCAATGTTCTCAGTTGATATGAAGTGGAAAGTCTATATTGAATCCATTGCTAGGTCAGCTGCTAAGAATGTTGGTTCACTGTGTCATGCAAGACAATTTTTCTCTCCAGAATCTATCATACAAATCTATAAGTCTATCATCAGTCTATGCTTAGAATATTGCTGTCACATATGATCAAGTGCCCCTGGAATTTACCTTCAGCTCCTTGATAAAACTCCAAAGAAGAATCAGCAATTTTATCAGTCCTCATCTGGCAGCTCGGCTTCATTCATTTTTCCCACTGTTGCCCCTCTGTGCCATTTCTATAAATACTTTCATGGTAATTGTTTGGATGAACTCTTCACTGTAGTACCTAGACTTTTTGAATATAAGCACAGCAATAGACTGGCGTCAAGATCTCATCAATTTACAGTTCAGTTACAATTTACAGTGAATGCTGGACAATCTCCTCACACATGAAGAAGAGACTGGAAGCAAAAAAAAGAAAGAAAAGAGTACTGAACTGTTATGTAATATCAGTTCTCTTTTATGGCAATGAATGCTGGACAATCTCCTCTCAATCTATCTGTCTGTCTATATCAGTTTGTTCATATCTATCTATCTCAGCATGTTCCTTTAAATGTATCTATTTATATATCTATTACTGCCTATTCATTATCTATCTATCTATCTATCTCAGTCTGTTCATTTCAATATATCTATTTGTCTATCTGTCACAATATCTATCTATCTATCTATCTATCTATCTATCTATCTATCTGTTTATATCAGTTTGTTCATATCTATCTATCTATCTATGTATCTATCTATCTATCTATCTATCTCAGTCTGTTCATTTCAATATAACTATTTGTCTATCTGTAACTGTCACAATATCTATCTATCTATCTATCTATCTATCTATCTATCTATCTATATCAGTTTGTTCATATCTGTCTGTCTATCTATCTATCTATCTATCTATCTATCTATCTCAGCATGTTCATTTAAATGTATCCATTTATACATCTGTTACTGCCTATTCATTATCTATCTATCTATCTATCTATCTATCTATCTATCTATCTCAGTCTGTTCATTTCAATATATTTATTTGTCTATCTGTAATTTTGTCAACATCTATCTATCTATCTATCTATCTATCTATCTATCTATCTATCTATCTCAGTTTGTTCATATCTATCTATCTATCTATCTATCTATCTATCTATCTCAGCCTGTTCATTTAAATGTATCTATTTATATATTTGTTACTGCCTATTCATTATCTATCTATCTATCTATCTATCTATCTATCTATCTATCTCAGTCTGTTCATTTTAATATAACTATTTTTCTATCTGTCAATCACGATATCTATCTATCTATCTATCTATCTATCTATCTATCTATCTATCTATCTATCTCAGCCTGTTCATTTAAATATATCTATTTATCTATCTGTTACTGCCTATTCCTGTCTATCTGTCACTTTCTATTCTCTATCTATCTATCTATCTATCTATCTATCTATCTATCTATCTATCTATCTATCTATCTATCAGCCTAATCACATCTATATCTTTCTATTAATAATAACACCCACTTCCACCCTTTTAGTCGCATACACACCAATGGCGGATTTGGATTATCTCCTAATGCTGAAAAACAATTAATTCTCCGGGGCTGAAGATTTTTTTTTCTCCAAACCAGCCTAACCGATTTTTATTACATTGTCTAAATCGGCAATCCTGCGTAAGTGAAAACCTGCTGAGAGAAAATAAATATTTAATTAGACTTAATATGAATTCTCCCTCTCATGAGTAAAAACAAACGCATAGATATATGGGGAGATAGGAAGAGAAAAGCAAGAATACACACACACACACACACACACACACACACACACACACACATATATATATATATATATATATATATATATATATATATATGTTTTTTTATATATGTAGGTTTTGAATTCAGAACTATATATATATATATATATATATATATATATATATATATATATATATATATATATATATATATATATATATATTCAGATATGAAGCAAAATATAGGAAAAGAGCACGTTAGGTAAATAATTTTTGTTTTTATTTAAAAAAAAAAAAAACAGTGCCCCATACAGAAGTAGAGCTTAGATTATAATTATTTAAAAAAAAATATGATTCCTACGCTACATAAGAGTTCACATTAAAAAAAACGAGAGCCGAAACCCTCAATATAATTATTGAATTTAAATTGAATTAAAATATCAAGCCCTGTTTCATCCTCAAGCGAAAATTTAGGAATTACATATTATTATGTTTTTGAAACATGAGAACTTTTATGTAGCGAAGGAATCATATTTTAAAAAATATAATTATAATATATATATATATATATATTATATATATATATATATATATATATATATATATATATATATATATATATATATATATATATATATATATATATATATATATATAGTAGCTGTCCACTCTTATTCGAGGATGCCTGTCTAATAGGGTGACTAGCACATCCCTATTGTAGGCTCTTGCTCAGGCATATTTGTGTTTGTTTATCGCCCACAGGACCCACATGTGGTTTATACTGCATTTATGCTGAGCAGACCCTAGTTACAGTTTCTGGGAAAGAACGTGGGAAATATCGACCATGATGAGATTCGAATTGGGGTCTCATGGCAAAAAACGAACTTTCTAACACTATATATATATATATATATATATATATATATATAATTGTGTATACAGATGGATTATGGTATATGTTATTTATAATGATCACAGTAGTTTCACGAATAGGGACATTAGTAAATAAGTTTTCGACATCGAGTGAGACTATTGTTTCATTGTTAGGTTGCTCATTTTTTAGAACTTGGATTGCATCAAGATTGCCTTAAAATTAAATCTAATATATTACGAAAACTACTGCTAATCTGCACTACGGAAGTCCCATTCCATGATCATAACAACAACATATATATAAAACGCGATGGACACTCCATGGGTTCAGCTCTTGGACCAACCTTTAGCAACTTTTATATGTCCAGTCACGAAAATAAGATTTTTACCAATAAAAAAAAAAATTCCTTTTCTCGATATACTAATTAACACCAATAACAATAAGTTCACCATCTCCCCATATAAAAGCGAATGTCCAAATTACTATAAAATGACTATTATAAAAAAGACTAATAAACCGTGCAAATACTATTTTGCTCCCAAAACAGACATTCTACAGCGAACTTAAAAATGTAAAACAAACACTCATCAATAATAACTACATCGGCGACGAGCAAATACCCCTCCCACTAACCCCAAGCTTTTATATCGTAACCAGATGCATGCTAATTGTAAACAAGACGAAAATATCCTTAAAAAATTAATAAAAACTAATACATCCACCACAGACCCTAGTAAAAAAAAATAAAAATTATTATATATTACACTAAATCCACCATATCTAATAAAATCATTTGTAATGACTCTTCTCCGGCCACTTGCGTGTTGCAGAATACCAACATCGTTTATAAATTTAAATGTCCTCAGAGAGATTGCATCTTCAACGATAAAAAGTAATTCGGAAAAAAAAACAAAAAAACAAAAAAAAAAAAACTAATTATGTCATGCGTGTCCGTCAACCTTAAACAATAATCTTTGTCAATTTTATTTTTCAGTCTTTATGATGGTCGATACTTGATCTATCTCTTACGACATCGTTTAAATTTTCAAATTTTGAATTAGAGAACACTGTAAAATGTTCTAAAATCTTACTGTATAAGGAAATATCACGTGACGTAATATTATACATGTTGGACACACGACAACAAGGCTTTCACGTAGACTAAGTTTTCACCTGAATAACACGTCCAATATTTCTAAACATTTACAACAACAAACCTGACCACACTCGCAATTCAGAAAAATCCTCGTCGAAAATACCTCCATATTTTTCCATCAAAGGAATAAACACAAACTAAAAATTCTCGAAGCTATTTATATCAAAATTTGAAACCAAACCTCAATAAAATTAATTATGAATTTAAAATGTGTACAATATATCGTCTTTAAATGTTAGCGCTTGTCAATAATAGTTTTTCTTTTATCTAGCAACTACTCAAGTTCGGAATTTTTCCACAGCATACCTAGTTACCTCCCCTTAAACGGTGTCCGTCACCCAAGCCATGACAAAGCGTTCCAGACCCCGCATATGAAAATAGTAATTTTCGGATGACCACAACAATTTTTGTCCTTCACAACCATTAACACTAAATTCTTACTCCATAATTAACAATACCGCGATGATGACATTATGCTATGTCGAAAGTACTCGGATATAAATACAATATGAGCCAACACGGTGTTTCACTCTCGTCTTTTAATAACTGCACAAAAAAGTTTACCCACGATTATGAAAGGATCCTATCGAGAATAAATAGACAGAACATATTTAAATTATATAACAAAACCTGTCTTAATATATATATATATATATAAAGAAATATAGTCTTAAGGTGTGCTATATTTATGGGATAAAGTGCTCAATATCAGAGATAGAGCGTGTGTAAATATAAAAGTGAACATAGAAGTCAACACTTAGAGGCGACAGTCTGTTTCATGCTATATGCA
>CAHIKZ030003823.1:22500-50043 GCA_903632075.3 Acanthosepion pharaonis
TACTCCGGGCTAGTTCCTTCGATGCTCTGGGGTCGGTATCGACTCCTTTGAGACTCCCGGGTCTAATAGATCGGCCTTAGTGAGTTTCTTGTTTACCAACTTTTACCATGGCATGAACGTCAGCTTCAACTGCATCGCCAGAAAAAAAAATCAAGTCCGCTAATTCCTTATTCATGGTGTTCAGAAAGGATCTAACAGAATAGCGAGTCTGGGGAATCGCTCTCTCTCTCTCCCTCTCCCTCTCTCTCTCTCTCTCTCTTTCTCTCTTTCTCTCTCTTTATCAAATTTAAAATGACGTAATCTCGTCTTTTTGCTCTGTTACCGGAAGTGTCCTATAGGGACGAACTCATTACTTATTTATAAGGCTTGAGATAAAAATCCCCTTTTTCCAGTCTCCCCAGCAGAGTCCGACGTACATGAGTGAACTGCCCATTTATCAAGGTTAACCTTTTCTTAACTTCGCTTTCAAAAGAATAATTAGCTTATTGTTTATTGAACAACTTTAACGGACTAAAAAAAAAATCGCTATTCGCTCTCCGTGATTAGAAGTGACCAATAAAAGCGCATTGCTTATTTATGAAGACTATAATAATAATACTAATAATACTAATAATAATAATAATAATAAATAGAAGAAGAAGAAAAGGAAGAGGGTGTTTAGAAAATAAAATATTAATAACAACAACAACCACATTAATAACAACAACAAGAGGATGTTTAGAAAAGAGCTCCAAATGACAGGAAATTGTTGAGAGTCACGATCGCCAACGTTCTGAAGTGACACGACAAATAGAAGAAGAAGAAGAAGAAGAAGAAGAATTAAAAGAAGACGAAAAGAAAGAAGAAAAAGAAGAAGAAGAATTAAAAGAAGACAAAGAAAAAGAAGAAAAAGAAGAAGAAGAAGAAGAAGAAGAAGAAAAAGAAGAAGAAGAAAAAGAAGATGATGATAAAGAAGAAGAAGAAAAAGATGAAGAAGAAGAGGAAGAAGAAAAAGAAGACGAAGAAGAAGAGTAAGAAAAAGAAGAAGAAGAAGAAAATGAAGGAGAAGAATTAGAAAAAGAAGATGAAGAAGGAGAAGAAGAAGAAAACGAAGAAGAAGTGAAAGAAGAAAAAAAAGAAGAAGAAGAGAAGGAAGAAGAAAAAGAAGAGGAAGAAACGGAAGAAGAAGAATTAGAAAAAGAAGATGAGGAAGGAGAGGAAGAAGAAGGAAATGAAGAAGAAGAGGGAGAAGAAAAATAAGAAGAAGCTGAAGAAGAAGAGAAGGAAGAAGAAAAAGAGGAAGAAGAGGAGGAAACGAAAAGAAAAAAAAAAAAAAAGAAGAAGAAGAAGAAGAAGAAGAAGAAGAAGAAGAAGAAGAAGAAGAAGAATCCGGTGTTAATGGATGGCGGTTCAAGCTTTAGGAGAGATATCAAGAAGACAAAATTCATTAAGAGCTACAAAGGAGAGGAAATTGTGGGGAGCCATAATCATTCAACATCCTGAAGGGACACAGCACATAGAAAAAGAGGAAGAAGAAGAAGAAGAAGAAGAAGAAGAAGAAGAAGAAGTATGAGCTTGTGTAAATGGATGGAATAACAAAAAGATAAAAATTGCTAAGAGTTACAAAGGTCAGGAAATTCTGGAGAGCCATGATCGCCAAAAAACAAAAAGGTCCATTTTACGTAGAAGACAAAATAATTTCTATTAATGGTTGCCAGATCAGCGTTTAGGAGAGCAAAAAAAAAAAAAATTACACAAAGAAGAAGACATGGCACACATAATGGTGAATATATAATTGAATATAATCCAACATCGCCCGATGAGGGACAATTTTTTAAGTTCCGCAACATATTTTTTTAAGTAGCGATGTGAAATATTTTATAATAAAAATATTCTAATAATATTTTACTATACGTCGTATCGAGCAATTTAAAAAAAAAGTAAATGATAAAATAGTAGATTATTAATCTGTTTCTTCTGTATCTCTTTTCTTTCTCTCTCTCTATGTATATATATATATATATATATATATATATATATATATATATATATATATATATATATATATTGAAATTGAAACCATTCTGAAAATTACCAATTATTTAGACATTACGTTAAACTTACAAAATGGTACTATATTCCCGTATATAAAAAAAGAGAACCAGGATCCTCAATATTTAAATGTAAAATCCAATCACCCAGCCCATATCGTAAGACATATCCCAAAAAACATTAGCTATAGACTTTCAACCAATTCCTCTAATAAAGGCATTTTCGAGGCCAATAAAACAATTTATGAGGAAGCCCTATCTAAGAGTGGACATAAAGACAAACTGGAATATATTGACATAAACAGTTATAACACAACTCAGAATAAACGTAAAAATAGGCAGAGAAATATTTTGTGGTTTAACCCTCCTTTTAATTTGGCGGTAAAATCAAAAATTGGCAAAATATTTTTTAATTTATTAGAGCAAAATTTCCCCACAAAAAACTGAGTTGCTTAAAATATTCAATAAAAATAACGTAAAACTTAGTTACTGTTGCATGCCTAATGTAGGGACCTTAATTAGTGGATTGAATAAGAAAAAAAACTAGGGATAATCCACGCAGTAGCCCTCCTAGTTGCAATTGTAGGAACAAAAATATCTGCCCCCTACAGGGAAAATGTCAACAAGAACGCGTGGTTTACCAGGCGAAAATTTATAAGGATATGGAGGATATAAACCCTAAAGTATACATAGGTGCTACTCAGGATATTTTTAAAAAAAGATATTATAATCACACGAGTAGTTTTAAAAACGAAAAAACTAAACATAGTACCATGTTATCCACCTATGTATGGAAAACTAGACACTAAAGAAAGACCCCATCCTTAAATGGGAAATATTAAAAAGAATGCCCCAAATTTTGTAAGCTATGTACAGAGGAGAAATTAGCCATAGCTTTATATAATCAACCTAACGATCTGTTAAACTCTAAAACCAAGATTCTTAACATATGCAGGCATAAAAAATTTTGGTTATTGAATTAGGTCTAATCTCCCCTGTTTGTATTGTCATTCCACCTTTATTATTCGTGTTTTAATTATTCCCTCCCCTTTTCGTCGTTTGAATAAATCTCCCCCCATGTTGTTTTTTGTTGTGTTTTTTCTTCTTTTTCTTTGGTCACGTGGTATGATTTTAATTATCGCCTATAAATATGCTGTTTCTCTTTTGCTTCTTTAGCCAGCTTTCCCAGACGATCCGCTTAGGTGAAACCTGGGTAGGTTTGTCTGGCTCACTAGGTTTATCTATCTATCTATCTATATATATATATATATATATATATATATATATATATGTGTCAATATTTCTGAGATGAGGTATTATGTACACTATTTACATTATTCGGACTATTGTGGATAAAGACGTTAGTTAGATTCAGTGACAGGCCCCAAAGAGTGTGAGTTCAATACCCGGTTAAGGCAGTGGAGAACTTGGAGAGGGGAATTAACAGGAGATAACTGACAATTGACATCCATTAAACATGGCACGTGGAACTAGAACAGTCTACCCCAGTTAGCGAAATAAAGGGTTCATTTCGACATTTCAGCCATCTGAAGAAGGCCGGAGCGTACAACGGCCGAAACGTTGTAATAAATATGTCGACAAAGATGAGGACAATAGTTTCGAATAATGTAAATAGTGTGGTATATATATATATATATATATATATATATATATATATATATATATAATTTATTTGTTAAAATATTATTTTAATTGATACACATATTTGAATAGATGCATCTGTTTTTATTATTAAACAATATATTTAATTATTTACCTCTACCGGCCTGAATATTCGAGAAAAACTTGTTAAAAAATTTGCGTCCTCCGACAGGATTCGAAACTGCGTCATCAGATCTGACATGTCTTGACCTCCCGCCCACGTAGGACAGCCTGCTCAAATACGCACATCTTTCATATACATATGAACACTGTTTCGTATCCTGACATAAACAAAGTCATTTTTTAGGAAATGAATTAAATCCGAATTTCTAAATATATATATATATATATATATATATATATATATATATATATATATATATATATATATATATAGAGAGAGAGAGAGAGAGAGAGAGAGAGAAAAGTTGCAAAATAAAAAATTAATGTTTTATTTTATAGAAGTATTTATTTATTTATATATATATTTGATATTTCAAATTGTCCTCAATTTTTCATCAGAAATAACTGTTACAAATAAATTAAAATTACTGTTTGTTAGCAAGTAGCGTCCTTCGCGAGACGCGGACGTCACGTGATATGGAACGTCTCTGTTCGGATATTCTAACTTAGATCTAACTGTTATATATATATATATATATATATATATATATATATATATATATATATATATATATATATATATATATATATATATATGATTTAATTTAATATTTATATATCATATATATATATATATATATATATATATATATATATATATATATATAAACCTAAAGACTGTTTACCTGACAATCCACATAGGTGAAACCTAGGTAGATTTGTCTGGCACTTTAGGTTTAATTAGTTTGCTCTACTTAGCATATTGAGCACTTTTTGCTTAGTTATTTTATTTTACTTGTGTTGAAGGTTTTTTCTTTGGACTCTGAACTTAGATTCTAGACAATTATTTTCGCCAGAAGTACATGTTCTTAATTCTTTCTTTTTTTACCCTTTTTTTGTTCATTTACAGATTAAGGTTTTGCCGGACGGCTATAGCTGCTTATATTTATAAGATTATTAGTATTATATATATATATATATCAAAGTGAACATTGAAATCAACGCCCAGACGCTGCAATCAGTTCATGCTGAACGCAATGGTAAGAACATGGTCTGACGATTGCGTTTAGCATGAAACAGACTGTCAACGCTGAGTGTTGACTTCAGTGTCCACTTTTATATTTACATACGCTCTATCCCTGATACTGGGCACTTTAAACCATAAATATAGCACACCTTAAAACAATATTTTTTTTACATATATATATATATATATATATATATATATATATATATATAAACAAATGTTTGGAGGTACAAAATTTATATATAGTTTTTAAAAACAAGGAATGCATTGATTTTAATTTTAAAAGTCTCTAGGGCCCTTTCAGCCAACATCTCATCAGGAGACAATCGTTGGATCAGCGAAAAAGAATATTAACGATAATGAAGAGCAAAAAAGGGGGGAAACACACACACACACACACACACACACATATATATATATATATATATATATATATATATATATATATATATATATAAGTAAACCTAAACCTAAATATATATATAAGTAAACTTAAATAGCCAGACGAACCTACCTACGTTTCACCTACGCGGATCGTTAGGGTAAACTGACTGTTTTTTTTTTTCTTTAGACTCTGAACTTAGATTCTAGACGATTATTTTCGCCGGAAGTATACGTTCTTAGTTCTTTCTCCCCCCCTTTTCCCCCCTTGGGTTTTGGTTTGTTCATTTATAAGCTAAAACACCTATGGTCTTGCCGGACGAGTATAGCTGCTTATATTTATAAGATTACTAAAACACACACACACACACACACACACACACACATATATATATATATATATATATATATATATATATATATATATGTGTGTGTGTGTCTGATATGTAAACTCTACACGATCGGCTTGACTGACCCCTAAATGAATCTCTCCTTTCTCTCTTCTTTTCTTTCTTCCTCTCCTTCTTCAGTTTCTACCATCACTGACATCTTTTTTCTTCTTCTCAATCATCCTATTTTCAACCTCCCGTTTCTCTTCACCCCTCTCATCTGTTTCCCTCTTTTGCTCTCCCTCTCTTCATCTCTCCATTCTTTTCCTCTCCACCTCCACACCCTCCTCCGACCACTTTTCCCTATTGACGCCGTCTTTGGTGTGTGTCACGTGGTAAAAGAGCGTCTTCGTAATTCAAATGAAAGAACTTTCATTAATTAAATCCCACCCGCCAACGTCTTATTATTATTATTATTATTATTATTATTATTATTATTATTAAATTGAGCATCAACTGAATTTTTTTCTTCCCGACGGAGCCAAAAAAATCAAACTTAAAAATGTGATTCTGATCTGCCTCACTGGCAGGGATGGACGCAAATCATGCTGTTTCTCGAAGGTTTTGGACCCTGATGTAATGTCTTCATTAGATCGATGTGGTCAAAAGAAGTTAGCAACTCTGTTTTTGGATGTAATTTCGGATTGGCCGTTTTTTCCCTCTGCACCGGTTTCTTGTTATTTATCGTTGTTTTCTTTCCTGTATCCGCTTCGTCGTTCGTTCCTCCTATAACAACTGTCCGGATAGTATGATGTACCCTTGGCAGAAGGGATATCTACCAACCACCCCACGCGGCACAAGGCCAAATTTAATTTGGCATCTCCGAGCCCGTAGGTTCGGCCAAAAAGTAGCCGTTTCCCGAGACGAGACTCTGCCCTTCGACATAGCCTCCTGTGGGGATCCTCTCTGCCTCAGTTTGACCAGCACAGCTGGAGACGAATCTCCAACTCTAGACTAATTCCCGAAGCAAGACCCTGACAGAAGACCTCTCTCATTGGTCTACTTATAATAGGAAATCACCAATCATTCGCCCGGATGATAGACATACGGGCACCTTACAATGGGCACAAACACACCCGGATGTCCCTCCTCGCTAATATTATACACAGTCGATAATGAGCCAATTTCTTGTAGGGCAACAAAGAAGAAGGGTCTCTTTTGACGGTACGACGTAGTCGCCTTCTCTCAAATCGAAGTCCTACATGCCAGAAAGAGACGAACTCTCTTTCGTCGAGAACAAGGTATGTCCTGGTCACCGTTTCTGCCATTCGACTCTGGTTTTGGTTCACTATGTTGGCTACAATCGATAGGTCAGGAAACATGATTTAGCCCCTCAATGGAAACAACAGTCTTTATCTAAGATGACCCCCACTCCAATCTTTCTCCGTTTCGCACTCTGTCTCTCTTCTTCCCCCGTTCTCTTTCTGCTTTACTCACGGACGCTCAACACAGTCTGGGTTTAATAGGATATTATGGTTATAATAACGTCACACATTTTTTTTATTATAATACATAACAATTATAATTATCTGTCTATATTTCTGAGATGAGGTGTTATTTACACTATTTACTTATTCTGAATATTGTCGTCAACTTTTTTTCCCATATTTATCACACCGTTTCGGCCTTTGTACGCTCCGGCCTTCTTCAAAACACATGGCACAGTGGATAGAGGCGTTAGTTAGATCAAGTGACAAAATTCAAAGAGTGTGAGTTCAATATCTGGTTAAGGCGGTGGAGAACTTGGAGAGGGGAATTAACAGGAGATAACTGATAACTGACATCCATTAAAAATAGCACGTGGAACTAGAACAGTCCACCCCAGCGAGCGAAATAAAGGGTTCAGTTCGACATTACAATCACCTGAAGAAGGCTGGAGCGTACAACGGCCGAAACGTTGTGATAAAAATGACAACAAAACGAGGTCAACAGCCCGAATAATGTAAATAGTGATTATAATTATTAAAGAAAAAATGAATTTCAAAAGGTCCCTGGCAATTCTGGTCCTCAACAGATTGTTAGGTTACGAAACATGATTTAAAACCTCTCTGCAAATAACTGCTTTTATCTGAGATGAACTCCGCTCCAGTCCCTCTCTGTGTCGCACTCTCCTTTTGATCTTCTGCGTTTCCAAATGTATTTGCACGTAAGATGATTATAACGAACACGACTGGAATTGGAACTCGGCTCTCCGATTTCCAATTCCGAGCCGTTATCTGTTACGCCACCCGCACATCCAAGCTTACAGCACTTGGTGTTCCCAAGAGATTACCCATCTAGGTACTGACCAGGCTCGATGTTGCTTAACTTCGGTGATCGTACGGAAACCGGTGTTTCAACGTGATGTGGCTCTAAGCAAACCTGATTCTGTAAAATTCCACTTTGAGTAGCTCTTGGATCTTGTAATAGTAATAAATATAGCCCCCCCCCCACACACACACACACAAACCATCATTGTCATTATACTGACCTCTGGAAGGAAACCAAGGAGGCAGATATTTGTTTTTAATATTCTTTTGCACATTTTGTAGTCTTCTAAAATATTTCTCAAACCTAGATAATAAAGACCATATAGTTTTCTTTAACAATCAAACGTGTCACCCAGCTGCGTTTTAGGGGACTAGATCCCCTCCTCTACATTCATAAATAGATGGTCTAGCGTACAAAGAATACAGCTTTGGCAGCGTAAGTGAAAGTGAAAGTGAAAGTAAAACTAGATGAATCAACAGCTGCTGCATTGAAATTGTCTTTCTGTTACTCAATCTCCACTGTCAGCCATATATGTCAGCACTCAGTGGATGAAATCAAATAATAACAGCAGTGATAATGGACGGAAACTGATAAAATGCACCCTATCAAAATGAATAACTAAATAAAAAAAAAAGTAGCTAATTAAATAATATGAATGCTTATTAAATTAATATTAAAAGATGGAGAAAAATTGTAATTAATTTTGGGATCGGGATGATGCAGAATATGAAAACGAGTAATTAGCAATCAACATTGAGAATGAGAGGTCGGGAAGAAATAAATATTTTTAATAATTTATCGAAGTTGTTTGTTGAATTAATGATTAAAATAAGCATGACAATAGCGTTGCAACAAAAAATATACGCGAATGAAAAATTGAAAAAAAATTTTTCCGGATGTTCCCAGCTTCCATATTTCACGCTCTGAAATGTTTCCAACTCACTGTTTTCGCACCTTCGAATATTTCCAGCTTCCGGATTTCTCGCCTTCGAATGTTTCCACCTACAAGGCTTCATGTATTTTGAATGTTTTCAACTTCCGAATTTCAAGTTATTTGAATGTTTTCTGCTTCAAAATTTCAAAGCTTTTGCAATGTTACCAGCTTCCGGATATGACATTGAAATGTATCCAGCTTCCGGAACTCTCACCTTCAAATGTTTCCATATTTTTCGTCTTAGAATGTTTTCCGTTTCCGGACTTGTGCCATTGTAATGTCTCCAGCTTCCGGTTCTCTCGCCTCCGATTGTTTCCAACTTCCGGTATTTTGCGACTTAGAATGTTTTCAGTTTCCGGATTTGAGGCATTGTAATGTTTCCAGCTTCGGGATTTATTGCCTTCGAATGTTTCCAGCTACAAGGCTTCATGTATTTTGAATGTTTTCAGCTTCCGGATTTTAAGTATTCTGAATGTTTCTTGTTTCAATATTTCAAAGCTGTTGCAATGTTTTCAGTTTCCGGATTTGAGGCATTGTAATATTTCCAGCTTCCGGATTTATTGCCTTCGAATATTTCGTCCTTCAAAATGGCTTCTTCATACAAAATATTGTTTATATGTGATGAGTGAGAATGATATACAAAGCATTAGTATTATTATACATCGATTATAATTATTGTAATACCCTTTATGATTATATATGGGAAGGTGCGCTGAATATGTTAGGACGCTTTAAATATAAACTTTTTGCATCTGTTCTGTTTTGATAAACTAACTTTGTTCACCCCCCACTCCCTTTGTCTTTGCTTTTTAATGCATGAACTTGGACAAAAACTGAATAAATTAGCGCACTTTCAATATATTTTGGTCTTAATAGATTACTTCCTCTTTTAATTAAAACAGCTCTCTTTAAGTCGAAATTACGGTCAGACATTACAATGAATGATTGTTGTAATGCGTGCGTTATTTCATAGGGATATCCCTTTTGTTTTCGCAGGTTCTTTAATTTTAATTAAATTTTAAAACTGTGAAAAGTGAAAGCTATTAAGTACATACGTTATAATTACTTAATCTGCAACGAAACGATTTTATTTGAAAAGAAAACACGTAACTGGATATTTAGGTTGCAGGCCTTTATTAACATATGTACTTTCCAGGAAATGGAGCCAATGCTTCACCTAACAAAACCCATCAGGGCTTATAAAACACCGGCAACAGAAGTGTCCATTCTTATATAGAACTGTAGAAAGACAAACTCATTTCTCTACATAACATAGTACCAAGGAGAAGATTGATATCTTACAGAGCTCGCAGTACAATCAGACCGGCGATGACAAGAACAGTGTGGATTTGTCAAAGACACCTGGAACAAGGAACGCAATTTTTATGCTCAGAATTCATGGTTATTACCAAAATTAACCGCCTAAAATGCAAATTTCAAACTGGAGATGCTGAAATTAAACAAGTACAAAACAATTATCTGGAAAGCGTTTTAACAGAGCACGGAAAGTGCAACACTGACATCCAACGGCGCATTGTGATAGCGAAAGACGCCTTCCAAAAGCTAAGCAACGTATTAAGAAACAGAAAAATGTTGTTAGAAACGAAGAAGAGAGTGCTGAACTGCGGTGTAATATCGATTCTCCTGTATGGCCGCGAATGCTGAACAATATCCTTGACAGATGAAAAGGGGACTTGAAGCAGAAGAAATGTGGTTCTCCAGTCTTGATCCTATACGAGTTGGATGGAGAAGACGTTTCAAAAAAGTATATCCTAGATTCAAAACCATAGAGAAGGCAACGGGAAACCACTCCACTATATTTCTGAATAAGTTAGGACGCGTTCAGCTGGGGAGACATGACTGCCTACTCCCTGAAGTTAGTAATAGTAGAAATCTTTTTATCTCGCGAGATAATAATACTTTAGGGACTAAAAAGGCGTCCCGGTGTAAGGTAACAGTCAACAAGTTTAGTGTGCTTGAACATCACGACTGAGTAGAGGGTTCAATCTTCAATCGGTACCCTAGACAAGATTCGAGAGTAAATCACAAAATAACGGTCGACATGTCGAAAATCAATATGACCAAGCAGAAACAAAAGTTTGTTTGTTTTTATATATAACTTCGCTTTTATTATTGTTCTTATTTCTGCATTATCATAAATACATTAATAGTTGGTATTTTCCACTGGAACGTACTAATTGAAAATGAAATTGAAAGTGAAAGTGAAAGTGAAAGTACAGAAGAATCTCGGAAATGATAAAATGAATCAGAGACGACGAAATCAAAGGTTTCGGCAAGAAAGGAAAAAAAATGTTTATTTTGAAAGACTGAAATCGTCGCGATCATGTTAACCATTATGGCTAAAGTAGCAAAACATTATTATTATTATTATTATTTATTATTATTATTATTATATCCTTTGATATCTGATGTGTACTCATTTCTTTCCGGGTCCCACCCAGAGACCTAAGGTAACAAATTATTATTATTATTATTATTATTATTATTATTATTATTATTATTATTATTATTATTATTATTTCCTTTGATTTCTGGTGTGTTCACATTTCCTTCCGGGTCCTGACCAGAGTCTTAAGTTTAGAAATGGAATCATGACATTTTACACTGAAAAAAAACAAAAAACAAACTATTTTACATAGATAAAGCCCTTCGTAAGGTGTGGGTTGTACCCGTGTAAAACATTTTTTCTTGTATTTCTTTAAGGCATGGGCTTCCAGGAATCCCTTCAATTAGTCTACTGGTATCTTTTCCAAACAATTGGAGGGCTCCAACTACAACGGATTATTATTATTATTATTTCGCTGAATTTTAAATGACACGTCAGTAGGCCAATCTGATATTCAGTCTGTCAGTTAAGTGCCATACTTGATACACACGGGGGAGCATGTATTTTTTGATACATAACTGACGCGGCAAAATTTTTCCCCCGCAGTAGATTGCCATTTATTTCTGCGGTAGACTGGTTGCCAACCATGTCTAAAGAACCCAGTCTGTTCTGCTATTCAACCCATAACTGTGGGGAGAAGAGATGCATTCATACCTTTCGCAATGGTATTTGTTCGTAACTAAATCTAACGAACTCGACTGGAATTCGAACTCGGCTCTCCGTGTTCCCACTCCGAGCCGATATCCACTGCACCACGACGCACATAATGTACCTGTTGCGACAAGAAGAAGAAGAAGAAGAAAGGTATGAGTAGTAGAAGAAGAAGAAGAAGAAGAAGAAGAAGAAGAAGAAGAAGAAGAAGAAGAAAGGCATGAGTAGTAGGGGCAAGAAGAAGAAGAAGAAGAAGAAGAAAGGATGAGGAGAACAATATGAAGAAGAGGAAGAATAAAGAATAAGGAGAAGAAGAATGGATGACACGAAAAAGAAGACAGGAATAAGGAGAATAGAGGAGGAAGAGAATAAAAACGAGAGAAGAAGAAGAAGAAGAAGAAGAAGAAGAAGAAGAAGAAGAAGAAGAAATCATGAAAAAAAATAATAAAGGGTGTTGAGAAGAAGAGGGAGAATACATTTATGACGACAAAAAGAAGAAAATAAGAAATGATGATGAGGAGAAGAAGAAGAACAATAAGAATGGATGTTCAGAAGAAGAGGAAGAAAAAGAAAGGATAACAAGAATAAGAAGAAGAAGAAGAAAGGATAACGAGAAGGTAACAAAGAAAAAGATGATGCCGAGAAGCATATGAAGAAAAGGTAGAATAAAGAGGAAGAAGGAGAAGACGACGACGACGAAGAAGAAGAGGATGAAGAAGAAGGCGAAGAAAAAGAAGGCGAATAAGAAAGGATAACGAGAAGGTAACGAAGAAAAAGATGATCCCGAGAAGAATATGAAGAAAAGGAAGAATAATGAAGAAGAAGACGACGATGACGAAGAAGAAGAAGAAGAAGAAAATGAAGGAGAAGAATTAGAAAAAGAAGATGAAGAAGGAGAGGAAGAAGAAAAGAAGAAGAAGAAGAAGAAAATGAAGAAGAAGAATAAGAAAATGAAGAAGAATAAAGAAAAAAAAAAAAGAAGAAAAGAAGGAAGAAAAAAATGAAGAAGAAGAAGAAGAAAGAAGAAAGAAGAAAAAGAAGAAGAAGAAGAAAAATGAAGGAGAAGAATAGAAAATGAAATGAAAAGAAGAAGAAGAAGAAAATGAAGAAATATTTAAAAGAAAGAAGAAAAAGGATGATGTAAAAATCCCTGGTGAAAAAGAAGATAAAAAGAAGAAAAGGAAGAAAATTGAAAAGAAGAAAAGAAAGAAAGAAAAAAATGAAAAAGAAAAGAAAAAAGCAAATGAAGAATTTAGAAAGGAAGAAAAAGGAAAAAAAAAAAAGAAGAAAAAGAAAATGAAAAGGAAGAAGAAGAAAAAAAGAAGGAAATTAGAAAATGAATTGAAGAAGAAAAAAAAGAAAAGAAAAAGAAAAGAAAAAGAAAAGAAGAAGAGAAAGAAAATGAAGAAGATGAAGAAGAAGTTGGAAAATGAAGAAAGAAGAAAAGAAGAAAGAAATTTTGAAGAAAAAAAATGAAAAAGAAATGAAGAAAAAAAAAATGAAGAGAAAAAAGAAAAGAATGAAAAAAGGAGAGGAAAAGAAAATGAATAAGATGAAGAAGAAGAAAAAAAAAAAATGAAGGAAAAAATTAAAATGAAAATGAAGGAAGGGAACAAAATGAAAAGGAAGAACCTTTTGAAAAAGAAAAATGAAAATGAAGAAGAAAAAGAAGAAAATGAAAATGAAGAAGAAAAGGAAGAAAAAATTAGAAAATGAAAGAAATGAAAAAGAAAAAAGAAAAAATGAAAGAATAAAAAGAAAGAAAAAAATAAAGAAGAAAAAAGAAGAAGAAAATGAAAAAAAAAGAAATAAAGAAAAAAGAAGATGAAGAAAAAAATAAAAAGAAAATGAAACTGAAAAGAAAGAAGAAAAAAAAGAAAAAGAAGAAAAAGAAAAGAAGAAAAAAAAAAGAAAAAAAAAAGAAAATGAAGAAAAAAATGAATAAAGAAAATGAAAAAAAAAAAAGAAAAAAGAAGAAAGGAAAAAGAAGCGGAAGAAAAAAGAAAAAGAAAAAAAGAAGAAAAAAGAAGAAACTGAAGGAGAAACAGATTAAAAGAAAAGAAAAAGGAAAACAAAGAAGAAAAAGAAAAAAGAAGAAGAATGGAAGAATAAATGAAAGAAAGAAAATTAGAAAAAGAAGATGAAGAAGAAAATAAAAGAAAAAAGAAGAAAGAAGGAGAAAAGAAGAAAAAGAAAAGAAGATTTTTTATAAAGAAAAATTTCAGGCGTCAACAGCCTAGAAAATTTCATTGAAGAAAACATTTTAAAAGAAAATGGGAAAATCGTTTTCTTCAAACCTTTAATTTTTATTTTAAAAGTGGCTTTTCATCCAAGGAAAATATATAGTAAAGCTAGAGTTTTATATCTTACTATATCTTTTATATTGTAGAACTGGTATTTATTGAATTGTCTTGGATAAAAAATGTAATAAATTATCATTTTCAATATTAGGTTTCAGTTCTTTTTCTTATATATATTCTGGTCTCTTTCCTCTAGGCCTCCAACAGGTGTATGTGACCTGTGTGTGTATATTTTTACTTTTGCCGTAATAACTGAATGATTTTTCAAACCTAGTTATGAAGTTAACAAATATAAAGAGATCTTCTTTTAGTCTGTTTTTCTCTTATATCCCTCGTCGTTATCAAGCAGTAAAATAATAGGGGTCTTTTAAACGCAAATACCTCCAAAATTAATTACTTTTGTACATTCTGCATTTAAATAGGCCCATTCCTTTGAACGTCTATTGGAACTCAATTCTATTTCATTCATCAACAGATGGAATAGCGACCTTGAATTTTATAAATTTAATTTTGTTTCTTTTGATTTTTAAAAAAATTAAATTCTTTTCGTTTAAAGCTGTTTAATTTGGAATTCATTGCAAGTCCTGACGATGTTTCATCTTCTGCATAAACATCATTAGTTCCATCAGCTCAGGCCATTTTTGAATGCCAACCGGCCAAACGTTCGTCATATAAAGGTTTACACTACAGTTTAAGTTTTAAAAAAAAAAGAGAAAGAAGAATCAAAGAAAAAGAATCAAGAAAAAAAGAAGGGAAAAGAAGAAGAAAAATTTAAAGAAGAAAAAAGAAGTATTTTAAATGCTCTTCATCTAAAAAATCATCAAATAATAGTTTTGGGAAAATAGAAATCTAGAATTTATAAGAATATATATATATATATATAAATGAATCGGAAGAAGAAAAGAATATAAAAAAACAAAGAAAAGATTTTTTCTTTCTAAATGCTTTTTAAAAAAATTGTCAAAAAGTTTTCAAAAGAAGAAAAGAAAACAAAATTAATTTTAAATAAGAATTTAAAGAAAGAAATAAATGCTGTAAAAAAAATAAGAAGAACAAAAGTTTAAAAAACATTGAATTTTCAGTTAAAATAATTTAGTTTTTTGGATTATTTTATTTACAAAACATAATTTAAAATGAAGATTAAATGTGGTCAATATTCACATTATAGTAAAATCTTAGATTTAAAAACAGCCAGAATTTTTTAAATTTAAATATTGAATTTGATGGAAAATATACATTTTATCCTTTTTAAAAAACGATATATCGTTAGATATCCATTTTGGATAGAGTTTTTTCTGATGCAACTTTATTAAACTGATTTGAAAAGAAAAAATTAAGAAAAAGAGTGGATAAGTTTTGTTAAGAAATAAATCTCCTTTAGAAGAATGTATTTTTTTATTTATATATATAATATATTTATTCAAGATTTATCCTTATATCTAAATGAGTAGAAAAATTACTATATTTCATGTTCAATCATTTCTATGAAAAATTTTTATCTTGAGGTAAAAATTGTAAGAATAAAGAAGTCATTAAATAATTTTTTTTGAAAAATATAAATAATTTATTTAGAAGAACCAATAATAATGAAGATAATGATTTTAAAAATTTTCCATATATAAATATCAAACATAAAAAAATATATATATTTTTTATTTATATATAAAAAGATAGATTATTTATTAATAATATTTAAACATTCGTTGAAATAGCATTTTTCTATGGAGGCTACACATCAAGTGACTATCATAAACAATCTGATGCAAATGATTATCAACGCTGGCATACATTCAATATGTTGTTGATTATCTTCGATGCTGTATGACATGAATCATTCTCAGATAATGTCTTGTCTTAATCATAATCAACGAATCAGGCTATCTAATTGTAACGCATGTGTTCTGCGATAAATTCTCAGCATGGAAGCTAGTAATTTCTATTAGAAATATATTGGCGTAATACAATCTTCTTACCAGTATTTCCTCCTGTTTTCATTTCAGCTCTCGAAAGCTAAAAGCAAGTAAATGCATCGTTACGTCTTTGAAGGACGGAAAAAAGACGAATAAAAGAAACGTTTAAAAAAAATGGACGAATAATACAAAGAAAAACGCTAGATAAAAATATGCAGATATGAAGAAAAGAAAAACACTGAAAAAAAGACGAAATGAAGGAAAAACAAAAAAAGGTTGAATTTTTAAAAATATAATTGAAAAAACAATGAATGAATGAAAAAAAAACAAAAGCTTGTGAATGAAAGAAACCAGTAAAACACCAAGAAAAAGACGAAGAATTTTGTCCAAAAGAAAAACACCAAAAAAACCTGGACACTAAATTATCTAATTAATTTTAGAAAAAGTAAAAGGAAAATACCAATTGGAATTAATTGACAAATAAATGAAAAAAAAAAAACAAAAAATCCATGAATGAAAGGAAAGAAACAAACAATAAAAAAATATTTATTGACTGGAAAATGAAGTAAATTACGAAATGCTTGTGGAATACCGAAACAAAAAATGAAATAAACTAAAAGTCAAAAAAAATGTTGGCAATGAACACCTGATCATTTTTGAAAATCGTAAATGGGAACCTGAAAAAGAAAATAAAAACATTCAAAATTAGAGGCATTAAAATTTGAAATTTAACTGTATTTTATTAGAAAGGAATTTTAATTTTTGGTTGAAAAGAATGAGTGTTATTTGCAGTAAACGTATTTAAGTAAAAAAATAACATTAACGAATATTGTTTTGTTTTTTTTTTTTTTTTAAAAAATTGTCTTCATCTCCACATTCTTGCCATACTTTTTGAACGAATAAGCCCTCCTGGTCAAGATTTTTATTTTCTAGCTTATCAACCCTTTCCATTTTGGATTGTAAATCTGTGTCTTTGGATAGTATTGAATGGTTCAAATGGCGATATGTTACATTGATAACCAGATCATAAGAAAAAGGAGAATTTGCTAATTGATTTTCATCAGGATTTTATCTGAAGAATTTGTTCAAGAATTGATTTTGGTCTTCAAAAATTTCTAATGATCAAAAGAGACCAAAAAGAAAAGAAAAAATGTCTCATGTTTGAAAACCAAAAATACTTATGACGCCTTCTCTGTTTAAAAGCAGGATATGAATTTAGACAATTGGAATCAAAAACGCGGTGAAAACACAAGGGAAAAAAAAAGGCTATAAAGAAAACAATTTGAAAACAAATGAAAACTGGGAACAAGGGAAAAATGACCTTGTGCAAAAAAAAATAAACCTCTATTAAAAAAATAAGTAATGAATTTTAATGAATGTGAAAATTATTGAATAAGATAGATAAAAAAAAATTTTTTTCAAATTTAGAAAGAAAAATTTCATGAAAAGTAAAAAAACCGATGTAGGAACATGGCTGCCTGCCGAAATTTTGTAGTTTGGTGTTAATGAAGAGGAAAGAAACTTCTTCCTCAATAACAAAACATAATTTTATAAGGAATTGAGGGAGGAGGTTTTGTATAATGAAAGACAAAATAAAGAGTTCCTCAATTATAGATTCTGTTAAAGCTATCTACTAATGGCGAAAATAATTTCTAATATCTGAAACAAAAACAAAAGGTCAAAAGGAAAATTGTTTTTAATGATTGAAAGTGAACATATCGATTATCTGAAATTAAATCTATATGAATCATTCTTGTTACATAAAATCACCAGAATAGCGTCGGCATTAGCTAATTTACGACATCGGTTACAGTGAATGAATTATTTCTTTGATTGATCAAGCCGACCGTTTCCGACCGTTTTGGCCCTTTCTTTTTTTTTTCTTGGTTTTTCATTTCATTTGTCCACGGACTCTTTATTACTCAGTTGAAACTTATCTTCACAACATTTTTAAACTTTTTATCTCATAAAAAATTTGTTTCCTTTGCCTCTCTTTCCTCCTTTTTTTTCGTTCTTCTTCAAACCTGAACATTGTTTTTTCCTTCACTTTTCATTCAAAAATATTTTTATCAAGGAAAATAACCTTACTGTTCTATATTTTTTTCATTCTTAATTACGAATTCAGTTTAAAATTAAATGTCAGTGTTCAAAAAATATAGTTTATCGTTTTCAGTAGTTTGTTGAAAATTTCGCCTTAGCAAGGGTGCACCCCTGTCTAAACAACTGATACTTTGCAAGGTTACAAGTAGATACAATTCAAAAATACAAGTCAAGATTTTAACTGCCTAACAAATTATGGCAATGTTTATTGTTTTTTATTTGCTATCTTAGAATTGAAATAAATTTTAAATTTTGATAATATAATGAATTTAACATTTTCTTTGTTTTCGAGAATTGACAACAAAAAATAATATACACTATTAGATTGTTTATTTACACTATTTATTTTAAAATGGTCGGCAATTGCAACACAAAGAAAACAATCAATTCAGACTCTTTAAAATGATTACAAAATCATCTTTTAGCGTTTACATATTTAATAAAATATTAAACAAAAGTTTATAATATTTTAACAAAAATTTAAATTTTCCATTAAGAATATCTGAAAGATAAAATGGTCCCATAAAGAAGTTTACTTTTTAATTTGTTTTAGTTATGTTATATTATATTGTCTCGTAAATAAACAATCTATGGTAAAGTTCAATATTTTTGTTGTAATTTCTCAAGAATAGAATAATGTATAAAATTAATTTTCATCATGTGTTTAGGTTTTATTAAAATTTTAATCATAACGAGCTTTTTGGGGGACCACTAGAGAAGATGCAATGATGATGAAAATGATTTTTGTATAGTATCAGCCAGAGCAATTTCCTTTGATGACGGTCGTTCTTCAGGGTGATTGATCTTTTAACCTATGCCAAGTGTTAAAAATATGTCGGCTTATAAGACATTTCTAAAACTAACGTTAAATGAGATCCAAGTGTTGTAGAATTAGTCAATTGTTTTAGATTACCAGATGCTGAAATTTTAATATTTGTTCTATAAAAACGATTAAGTCTATAGGTTATTGAGGAAGAATTTTACACTTTATATATATATAGTTGCTTATATATATAATTGGTGAAAAAAAAAAAAAATACTTTTGCAATTAAAATGTGTATAGTATTTACGTTTTTATATATATTTATTTTCCTATCTAAATTCAACCGATTTCGATCAAAACTTAATAAAAAAAAAAAAAATTACCTTGATTTTGGTTCGAAGGCGCCAAAATTCTTTTCTTACAATTTTTTGTTGTTTGAAATATTTAAAATCTTACGATCTCAGGCATCCTTTGATAGCTCTTTTACAGATAAAAATTCCAATCGAGTTAACGACTGGAAGTTCATATAAAATCCAGGTTATTATTATTATTATTGTGTGTGTGTGTGGGTGTGTGTGTGTGTGTGTGTGTGTTCGTTTAATATAAAATATCGTAATTATAGCATTTTATTTTTCAACAAAACTCGCCAAGTTGCTTGTTACACCATCACTTTTTTCTTTATTTTACATCAGAATGCTTTAAAATAATTTTTGTTTACAAAAACGTAAATAATAAATTTTATTCAATCGGTAGACTAAGAAAAACAATGTTGATGGCAGTTTGGGTTTGACAAATGAATAAGAAAACAAATAAAAAACAATTAAAAAATGTGCGTGTTTTTCAGCCTTAAAATAAATTTGTCGATAAATATTTTATCTTTTTACAAATTGTTTACATCCAAGCTAACTTCATGTAAACATCGAATATATATATATATATATTATTATATATTTATATATATATATATATGTGTTGTGTGTGTGTGTGTGTGTGTGTGTGTGTGTAAAAGGAAAAGTATGTAAATATTATAATTTATATAAATAGAATTTAATGTATTAATAATAAATAATAATATTGATTTTATAATAAAATAAATAAAATATTCATATAAATTGATTCCTATTGTAACACTTAACATTGTGAAAAGATGTGATCTTCGATTACCATTGACATCGATGGGCTAGATATAACAAAACCCGCAGAGCAGCATCAACCACAAGGATCTCTGTGAATAAATATACACTATTTTAAGTTATTAATTACTCACATATTTTAAAATAGTTTATATTAGTTATTTTTCTGAATTTACATAAATGTTTCATAGAATTTAGTTGAATAAAAGTATAGAGAGAAAGAGAAATTTTCATTAAATTGGTTTTACACTACAAAATAAAGCATATAAATTGTTCGCATAAATCCATTGCATTCCTAGATTATAAAATATATATATATATATATATATAAATACAGATTTTTTTTCGTTTAATATAGCAAATTACGAATATATAAAATCATAAGAATATATTTTCATATATATATATATTTATAAAAACAAAAAAAATATATATATATACAAACAAAGCACACGTTATATAAATACATATAATTATATATATATATATATAAGATGAATGAATATATATTACATTGATATTTTTTAAATTTATATATTTAAATATTTCAATCATTGTGTTCTTTTTTTACAAATGTCCATAAAATAACTTTTTTTTTCAATTTTAATTTTCTTTTTGAGGAAAAACAAACGTTATCTTGTTTTTCACACACTCATTTAAATCAAACTAAAAACTTGTTTGGTTTTCATTTCGTTCAAAAATTAAGTTTTTCAAAGTCATAAGTTTGATAATTCCGTTCCATTTTTTCTTCAATGATCTTTGAATTTTTATATCCAAAATAATAAGTCCCAGTCTCCAAATATATATATATATATATATATATATATATATATATATAAATAAAATCGCGAATAATTAACTTATATGTTTTTTATTTAAAAATGAATTTATACATTTTCTTTTGAGATACACTTTTGTATATCTGTTTTACTCACAGAACACTGATAAATACATATATATATACATACATTGACACACACACACACACACCTAAAAACAGATAGCACACACAAATATATTGTAAATGTAACACAGTATATTGTATGTGTATTTTATTTTGCCATAAAATTTTAAAATAATTGTACATCAGCACACAGATGCTGTGTATGTTACTTTATGCCATGGAAACTCCTTGACTTATCTTAGCAGCTTTGTCGTCAACAATACTAAGGTTAGTGACGTTCCTTTTCTCACTGCTACCATTACGCTGATGCTATATTGAAGGTCTTGATAGAAAACAATACTGTATACAGTACCAAAATCAGCATAAATACCTGAGACGCATGCATGTGTATATACGACGAGTGCTCAAGCAAATAACAGCGTGCTATTTCTGGAACTACTGAATCAAGTTTGTTGATTAAATAGCAACAACAGTGGCTATATCAGGAACTAATGATTTCCATATACATACAGACACATATATATTTCACACACACAGACACAGTCACATACATATATAATATATATATAAATATATATGTGTGTGTGTTCTGTGTATGTATTGTATATATATATATATATATATATATATATATATATATATATATATATATATATAATCTATTATATATATTGTGTGTGTATATGGACATATTCCTTTCAAATATATATATGTGTGTACTTTTTTTTTTATGTATTCTCTTTTAATATATATATATATATATATATATATATGAATATATTGTACGTAACACAAACCTTTTGGACAGAGAGCCCATACAGAAGCTTATGAAGCAGAAAGTATACCATAGTTATTACTTATAAGTTTTTTATTGCAAAATTTTATATCTTTATATGCGTGAAAGAAAAAAAAAAAAAGTAGATAAATTTTGCCAAATGCATGACTCAAAGGCATCTGGAACCTTTTCATTGGTTGTTTCTCCCATGTGGTCATTCAACTTTCTTGGAGACAGATGATGTTTTTTTTTCTTTATTTTTCTTTTCCCCTTCATTTCTATTTTTTTGCTTTTTTTCGAGTTGCTTTTATCTTTCTTTTCTTTTTTTATTTGACAGTTTATACTTTACCTTCCTTTTTATTTTTTATTTCTTCTTTTTCATTAATTATTCTATTTCTTTCTTTCTCATTTTCAGTCTTCCATCTTTCTCCCTTGCACGGTTCATTCTTTCTTCCTTTCCCATTTCCTTCTATTTTTCTTTCTTTCTTTCTCTCTTTCCCTTTTCCTTCATTTTCTCTTTAACTCTTCCTTTTTTTCTCCCTTTCATTCCTTTTCCTTTTTCTCTTTCACTCTACCTTCTCTTTTCTTTCTCAGAAATCCTTTTAGTGAAGACCTAAGCCTGATTCTTAAATTCCTTTTTATTTTTTCTTTCTTTTCCTTTCTTTCTTTCTGCCTTCTTTTCCTCCTTTGAAATGTATATTGCAGAATTCTTTTATTGGGTAAATGTTTGAACATTCCTTCTTCCTTCTTGGGACAAAATTTACAGTTTCAATTTCTCCCTTTCATTTTCCTTCTTTCTCCCTTTCACTCTTCATAATTTTTCTTTTCTTCTTCCTTCTTTCTTTCTCCCTTTCTTTCTTCTTTCTTTCTCCTTTTGAGTTCTTCCTTCTCTTTCTTCCTTTTTTGTCCTTTTCACTCTTCCTTCTTTCTTTCTTTTATTTTTTCTCCCCTTCCCTCTTCCTTTTTCTGAGAACTCCTCTTTGGCTAGTCTCTCCTTTTATTCGTTTCAGCCACCTCTTCCTTTTTGCCCACAGGTCAATCTTGGTCTTCCTTCCTTCCTTGTTTCTTCCTTCCTTTCTTCCTTCCTTCCTTTTCTTTCTTTTTGGATAGTTGTTTTTTTTTCCATTCTTTCAACCCTTTTTTTCTTTTCTTTCTATTTTGGATTAGTTCTTTTTCCTTCCTTCCTCTATTTTTTCTTTTTCTTTCAATTTTTTTCTTTTTTCTTATTTCTTTTTTTGGATAGTAAATCTTTATCCTTAAAAAATTTTTAAAAACTTTTTCTTTCTTTCTTATTTGGATGCTTTTTTTTTCCTTTTTATTTTTCTTCATCCTTTCTTAGAACAGCAACTTTTCTTTTTTTTGATTTATGTATGTGGTTTCTTCAAGTTTTCATTCTTTCTTTTTTTACTTTCTCACCTTTCTTTTTTGGGTTAGTTGATGTTTTGTCTTCCTCCTTAAGCACTTTCTTTTATTCTGTTTTCTGGAATTTCTTTTTGAATAAGGTTGTTTTGTCTTCCATATTTTTCTTTGAATCTGTTTCAACAGAATAATTTCTTTGTTGGATAACAATAATGACTCCCTTATTAAAAACATTTTTTTCTTTCTTTCTTTGTTATTTTTCTTTACTTTCTTTTAAATTTTGTTTTTGAAATGTTATTTCAAACTTTTCCTTCCAAATTCTTTTAATTACCTTCTTAATTAAAATCTCTTTCTCTGAATTGCGTTAGACCAAAGTAGGCAAACGCATTCTTATGTTCCTCAAAAAATCTTAAAATTTTTCTACTTTCTGTTCTTTCTTTCTTTATTTATTCAAACATTTATTTATCCATTTCTATCAAGACAATTTTCTCTTTTCACTATACATTTTCTCTTCTGTGGTCCTTTTATTTGCTACTATTCTCTCCAACTACTATGCATTATGCAAATTTCTATTAATTAGGAGGTGATATTCACGGCGTCAAATATATGAATTGGAACCAACAGGATTTTTTATATTCATTTTATTTAAAAAACCTAATTACTTTTTTTTTCATTGACTTTAGAACTGACCCCCAAATTTAACATTCGCTATGTCCATACTGATGAGTTTAATTAATGAGCTCTGTTCATGTCTTTATCGTGGCGTCGACACAAGTCCTGCAGCCACACTGAGGGCCGGTTGGCACTAATTCTCTGAATAATGATAATCTTTTCATGTGTTTTTTTTTTTTATGGAAGTCATTAAACAATCCCATTCAGGAATCAATGCATATCGAAACAGGATCCTTAAATTAAATTTGTGTAGCGTTTCGAAAGGAAGTGACCCGGGGACTTTTACAGATTTTCAATATTTGTCTAATGACCTTTCATCGGATATTCATTTGGGGTTTAACAATCACTATATGTATATTTATAACTATAATGGTCATTACTTTTTTTGTCTACCCAGGTTTCACCTAATCGGATCGATTTGATTTTTTATCTAGTATGTCTTACCTATACTATATATATATCAAATATATTTCCTTATCTAAATATAGGTTAAACAATCGATTAATTTTCTTAATGAGGTGGAAGACCAGTTAGCAAAGAAAGGAAAAGAGGAATTTGGATTTAATAAAATTCCTGACAGACAAAATTTCTTTCTGAAATAAATGGGAACTGCTCTTGGTACCATTTTCTGTGAACAGATGCGGTCTGGCGTAATAAATATTTGAAAAGCCAGTGTCGGCAAATATGTTATTTTTGCTTTATTAGGATCCACGTCAAAAAAAAATAAGTTATTTGTTGTTTACACACACACAAATTCTACTTACACACACTTCATATATATATATCCTATATATATATATTCCTATATATCCTAAAATTTTATAATCTGGTTTTGTCAATAAATCTTATATTCTGTCTGATAAAATTTATTTAACCTCTTGTTCTATTGTTCTTTCAGTTTGATACTGTTTAATGTTTTCTCTCATATTTTTTTCAGTGTTCTGAATTTGTTGATTAATTTTTTTTTTTTTTCTTTTGCGTCAATTTCTTAGCCTAATGGAGTGTTGGTTTGGGTTCAAGCAGAATGGTTTGGACATTTGTACGGAAGTGGAATAGTGATTTCAAAACCAGGACATGGAAAAAATGTTTTAGGCCCACAATAATTTCAAGTTATTTGAGTATTATATAATCTTCGTCGCCGCTTTTTTTTGACTAAAAGGAATGGAAAGAAGCTACGCCAAATCGCTGCTGACAATACATGTTCTACTCATTAAAACATATATATATGTTAATTTTGTTCTATATATTTTATAGCATTTTTTAAAAAGTCGAACAAAGAAACATTGCTTCTTATTTGAGTTGATTAAATTCTATATATATATATATATATTTTTTAAATAAATAGGAAAAATTATTACTTTAAAATTAGAGTAAGATTTTTGAAAATAATGGTTTACTAAAGGTTGAAAATTGTAGGAACAGTTCCTTCCTAAAATATATTTTCAATTTATTAAAACATATGTATTTATATTTTTATAAAATATATTTAAACAAGGTTATCGTTTTTTTAAACCTCGTGCAAGACAATTTTTTTAAGACAGGATTTGTGTTCCAGTGTGTAAAAACCATTTTTTGAAACCCAATTGAAACATGTTTATATTTTATTGTGTCTCCTTAGTTTTATTTCTGATTGACATTGCATTTAAAATGTTTGCAGATTAATGTTAGCGATATTAAAAGGATTTTTTTGAATGATAAAATAAATAAAAATATTAAACTACTGTACTGATAGAACTTTTTAAATTAAATATTACGGAGAAAACAAGTTCATATTCCATTCTTCTTATTTAAACTCGACGCCTATATATATATATATATATATATATATATATTAAATATATGTCAGTGACCATTTAAAAAAAGTGTTATCGACGTTGGATATTATATTCGCTTGATATAGATAATATATACATCTAGCTAGACATATATATATATATATGATATATAAATATAGTCGCCATAACAGGATTGAATAATATTGCTGATTCTTCTTTTGGATTTTATACGTTGTTTCGGGCTCAAAGTAAACACAGGGCCCCCAAACCATATTAACAATTTTCTAACACTTATGGATAATGGTAAATATAGATATATAAGCATTGGTAGACTTATAGATATACTTAATATCTTTTTGGGGAGAAAAATTGTCTAAAAGATTCTACCATAGACTTTCGTACACGCTGGCCTAGTAATATATATATATATTCATCACTTTTATGTATGTTGGAACGTTGTTATTTAAGATCCGGTCAGACGCAAATCGCTCTGTTTAAGCATCAACTAGTGGTTAATAAACAGAAAAAAAGTTTGAATGGCGTTAAAAATTAAGACGCTATCTTTTCTCCAGTAAAACTACGGACCTGAGGGTCGTTTTGGATATCGATTGCCTTTCGTGCAGGACTGATAAGCCTCACTATCGAGACTGGTCTAAGTGCAACATTACAAGCCAATATTATCAGGGACTCAAAATGAAAATTAAAGCAGGTTCGGTATGGAACCCGGGTGACAAGACCCGCGTTAGTTCAAAAATAAAATCTTCACGATATTATAGGATATTTGGATTTTCATAAAGGTTTTCTGAGACGAACTTTTCAACTTGTTGAAGATTATTAAATCCTCTAAAGACTTCCAAATAACCAATGCTAAGGCCGGGCTTCATCTCATTTTTTATCGACAAAAATACCTCCTGATGAATTATCGTCATTACATCAAACGTGGAAACAAATGCCATGTTGCTTGTCAGAAAAATCGAGTTATGCGATGACAGATGAAGGTAATTCCGCGTTATAATAAATTCTTTCAAGTTGTCAAAAAATCTTCTTAGAAGGCTAACAGGCCCGATATTGACAGGTAGTTCCCAAATAAACAACAGAGGGATTGACTTCCAGCAGGCAGGAAAACAAGAGGGAGCGGGCATTTACAACAAAATTTCAACTGGACAACAAATTTGACTTCCAGCAGGCAGGAAAATACTTAGGCATTTATTATACGACACACATTTCAACTGGAACAACAAGCCGAACTTCCAGCAGGCAGGAAAACAAGAGGAGTTCGAGGCATTTGTTTACAATTTACAGAGAATAGATGGGAACTTCTTTACTAAATTAGGATTTCACTATTGGGCAGCTCGACCATATGAAACGAAAAAAAGGTATTTTGTACAATTACGGCTGATAGTGAGTTCCATCGAGCTGCATGCCCCTTATTTCAGGGACTCACTATTTAAGTGGAATTTAGCCAGGGATACTTGAGATGTGTCTTCATCTTGTCTGAACAGGAAAACTTACAGGCAAAAATAAGAACATCTATAATTAACTATGAAAAAATTAGCTGCCGCCTGCTAAATTAAAGTGTCATTACATATATATATATAGCATTTCTCTCGTCCTTCTTTTAACATTATACCAAAAACCTCATCCACCAACATAAAAGGATCCTATTGAAAATAAGTAGATATATCATATATATATATATATATATATATATATATATCAAAATTTCTATTTAATCGGTATATATACAATATTTATGAATAAAAATGACAATAGGAAAACTGGTAATTATGACGCGTTTCGTCCAATGTGGACTTTATCAAAGCAAAAATACGAAAATGAAATTAAATGAACAACGTAACTAATAAAAACAAAAACAGAATGTACCTAGCAACTGGAATGTAGAAACGCTATTTTCATATTTTTTAAATGAAAATGACGTCAGAGATTGTCACGTGTGGGAAATATTGTCATTATATCTGTGTTGATGTATTCAACCAT
>CAHIKZ030003824.1:5000-10000 GCA_903632075.3 Acanthosepion pharaonis
CTAATGTAGTATCTTTCTCTTCATGGAAATATATTGTGAAAATTTTTGATGAATAAAACTTTTCTCTGTTATTGTATTTGTTTCATCTACAATTTACAACGAATGTTTACTCAACAAATTTATTTTAATTACATTTCAATGAATAATTATATCGTTAGTTCGAGTTTTGAGTTAATATATATTGTAATGATGATTGCGTGTTATTTTATTGTATTTTTTTTTCAGCAGTACAACATACGACAAACTGACAAGTTCCCTTAGTTTTGTGAAATTCTATTTCGCTATCACTTACGCAGAGACAGGTACGCCTCAACGAGCGGACGCACAACGCCCGGCCGGCCGACCGACCACGCGTTCTTCGGTCACCTCATGCGGGGGAAATAATTATAATGCTATAAGCAATTTTTGTATTGGGGTGTGTAAACACTCCAGGGACTATCCATTTTCGGAAATCCCTAGTGACTAACGCAGGGTTAAGAAAACACGTATCGAATATTTCTCTATCCTTAAATAGACGATTAGTCTTGGCTTTAGAGCATTGGCTGGTAACCTTACTAGCAGATGAAAACTCTGCATTCAAAACCGCGTAGAAGGAAATCATTACACAAATTTGCCAAGAAATGTTAGTATTTCGCTCATATTCAAAAGGAACACGCAAATAATGATGTAGATGCTGAATGCACTATCTAATCCCATGACCCGTAGGGTCGTAGTGGCACCACAAGTACTGCAGCCGCAGTAGAAGTGGCCTTTCTTGGGCAAGATTGACTGACGAAGCCCTACTCTCTCCAGGCCGGTTTTGAATTTAGAGTTTTTTCCTTCTCCTAGACCGGTTGCCACGCAAGGCTATAGAATCCAGTCTGTCCTGCTATTTACCCATAACTGGTGTGGGTGGGAAGGACAGGATTCATCCCTTTCTCTATGGTATTAGCACCTAAGTGGATGTAATGGACCTGACTGGAATTTGAAGTCGAATCTCCGATGGATATGATATTTTAAAAGAAAAATCATAAATACAGCGAGGTGTCAGTCGTAGTCCATTTGTTAACAGGTTCGCTCTGCCAGCCATTATAAATTATTTTGATCCTCACTGGGTGGTTTGTTGTTATGATCTTGTGAAGATTCATTCATCTGTTGTGAATCTACTAGTAAATTAATTTCATAAGTTCTTACTCTTTTCACTTGCGGAGGAGTTACTCCTTATTTTGATGTATTGTCCAACAACGCCAAAAATATCTATCGGCCTAGAAAGAAAGAATTCTAAGAGAATTAGAAAGAAACAGTTGATTAAAATAATGGGATAAGCAAATAAAAAGAATTAAGATGAAGAAGACAGGTTTCAGAGACAGTGTATTGTACTGGTTTGCCAAATAAAGCCGTGATGAATGGGATTAAGTTTCTGATTCAGGTTGCATTATTCAAACGGAAAATTTATAGTCGGTCAAAGGGAATCAAAATTGTTCACGTTGTAGGCCTGGATGTACGAGAGTGACTCAATAAATTTCATACATGTCTATATGAACCATCTGAAATTTACACTAAACGATATCCAGAATGTACAGGTTGCATAATGACCTTCAAGTTGGAAATTGGAATCGACGAACAGATTTCAAATTCAGGTATAGTCTGCTGTGATCACCGTCGCATTAATACCTTTGGAAAAGGCATGAATCCATAACTTTTATTCCCGGCGATCGATTAATAACGGACTATCCTAAACTCTCTTATGTAGGTTTTCAGCTAATGGAAGTGAAGTAAAATTTTGAATTCAAAATCCTAGAAAGCAACAGGAAACAAATTTTACGTTTCACAAAAAGTCTTGACTATTCACTGACAACAAGGGACAATGATCTGTAATGAGCCATGATCGCTTACCTCAGAAAGATAAACTAAATTTGAATTTTTTTTTTTTCCAACGTCGTACAAAATTAAATAAGTGCAATAAAATGAACATATTAAGATCAAATAACAGGAAATGATAACAAAAAAATTTTAGTTATCTTAAATAGGTAAATAAAAAAAAAAGAGGAGAAAGAAAGAGAAACCTGTTTTTATTCTTCTCTCTATTTAGATCGACACTGAAAACTGTAAAATGTTTAGCGCGAATAAAACAGAAAATGTTAAAGACAGGATGTTATATACCGGGTGAAACAGCAAAATTGTTCGGATCGTGTAACAGCAACATTGCTCAACTGTTAGATTAAGTTTTCCACCGTCGTATCGTAGAAATGATTAAAGAAATCTTACTGCAATTCTCCGAGGATTTTTATAACACTGTTGGACATAAGAATATATACTTACTCTCCAAGCTTAACAGAAGAATCGTGATGAAATCAAAAACGAAAATGACGTTCATCATTAATTAATACTAGCTAGGCTAAGGATCATTAAAGTTCAAATTAAAAGTTATATAATATATATATATATATATATATATATATATATATATATATATATACTGACTCTCCTGTCGACGTATGAGGGTCAAGCAGATCAGTTCTTAAGAAACTGACAGCCCGACAACAGCACATGAGATTTGATTATAGTGGTGAAGGTTTCGTACAGGACCACCCACACTTTTTGAAGGGCCGAATACAGAGACCTGGTGCACTACGTGCCACAAGGTCCCCAAACGGACCTCTGCAGGTTTTGAATTCAGAGTTGTCATTCTCCTAGACCAGTTGCCATCCAAGGCTATAGAACCAAGTCTGTCCTGCTATTTACCCATAGCTGGGGGGGGGTGAAGAAGAGGATTCACACCTTTCCCAAGGGTATTAGCACGTAAGTGAATGTAATGGATTTGACTGGAATTCGAACTCGGTTCTCCGATTCCTCAAACCAAGCCACTATCCATTACCCCACAGTGTGTGTGTGTGTGTGTGTGTGTGTGTGTGTGTGTGTGTGTGTGTGTGATGCCAGGTTAATTTTCCAACATATTCAAGTTGATCTTCGCCCTATCTAACCTTCTTACTTTCTGTCCTGGAGTAACAAGGTGCCTCACACGTTACACGTACGATTTCATTTTCACTGCTCTTTGGCCTGCCAACGTCTCATGAATTGAGTTGGATCTTTTCTAATTGATCTTTTTAGCCCTAAGTTGAAATGATGATCCCTCTTGTTGTTGTGAACTCCTAATCCAATTTTCCTCTCTACTTTTCTCTCTTTTTTAAACTTATTCACCGTTCTCTTGATGGTTCTTGAATGGACTTTGAAGATGAAAGCCAGAGTATGAATGCTGGGATCATTACTGAAGGCCTGAATGATCTTTTTCCTCTTACCATTACTCCTTTGAGAAGTGAGTGAGCTTGATTTTTAGATTTAACCTGTTTGACCTATTTACTTAAATAACTCAATGTGTTTTTCAGTGACTCTTACGACAATTGGCATTAACATAGCTAAACGTCTTATCTAAAAGTCTGGGAAAAGAAACTAAATTACCTTAGTGTGTGTGTGTGTTTTTTTTGTTTTTTTCTTTTTTTTAGATATTAAACATTTTGTGGGATGGACAATTATGCTGTAACACGATTTAGACAATTTTGCTGTTACACCCGGTATAGAGTAGGCATCCGTTTATCTCGTGAGATAAAGTTAAAGCTCTGTTTATTTTTTTAATCATTATCACCCCATGCAAGGCAGTAAAGCCACTAAAACGCAAGGGATTACAGGGTGTGGATGAATTAGTAACAGAAACATTAATAATGATTGGAAAGTGGAAAGAGTAATCAGGAGTACATTACATAGCGATTGACGCTGCATTTAAATCTTTGCAGATCAAAGTTGGTTGTAATGTGTGGTGCCGGAAGGGAGTTCCACAAGCGAGAAGTTCGAGAAAAGAAACTGTTAGCATAGAACTTACGGCTGCATCTTACCAGATCAACTTTAAATTCATGATATCACGACGTCAGTCTCGTACAGTCTAGGTACCATAGCAAAGAGATCATCCGAACAATTACCATGAAAGTCTTCACATACAAGACACAGAGAGGCAGCCTTATGTCGGTGGGAAAGTGCCTGAAGCCGAGCTGTCAGATCAGGACAAATAATATTGCTGATTCTTAGTTGGATCTTATCAAGAAGCTCTAGGTAAATAGCAGCGGCAAACGACCTTATGTGGCAGCAATATTCTAAGTATGGAAGAATGGTATATAGAGTTGCAAACGATACAATAAATAACCAAAGACTTGAATATACATAAATGTAACGCCAGGGAATTTTGAAAACAAGGCGTTATGTGTTGACTTGAAAAATGTTAATTCTATCACAATTTTTGTTGTACTATTCAAAAGAAGAGTGATACAGCTAATATCACGTTAAACTACGTTTCCCTTACGATCACTGAAGTTAGCGAACTTCGAGCCTGGTTAGAACTTAGATGATCTTGCTTGGGAATACCAGGTGCAGTGAGCTTGGATGTGCGGGTGGGTGTGCGGGTGGTGTAATGGATAATGGCTTAGAATGATTAATCGGAGAGCCGAGTTCCAATTCCAGTTCCAGTTTTATTTGTTATAATCACTTACACGCAATTGACCTTGGGAAAGGTATGAATCTCAATTCCCCTCCCCACCCAGTTATGGAGGTGTATCTCAAAATCATTAGTATCTAAAAACATTCTTACAGTGTATAACTATTTTCTGGCTTTAACCGGCAAAGGGTTGATAAGCAGTAAAAATAAATCAAAAACTAAAAAAATAAATATAATTGGAAAGAATTCTTATATAAGAATTATTTGTGGCCAATGATCTTTGACTTTGGAAAGATATTTTAAAGTTTTATTCAGTTTATTTTTTTCTTTCATAACCCAAAAATTCTAATATATATATATATATATATATATATATATATATATATATATATACCGTGTGTATGTGCGTATGTGTATGTATGTATGTATGTGTACAAATGAGTTTACTAATTCCTCGTAGTAAGACAGTATATGTATGGAGGGGGAATATACGCACGCATATATACACGCATGCTAGGGCACCTCGAGGCGGTGTCAT
>CAHIKZ030003824.1:15000-55000 GCA_903632075.3 Acanthosepion pharaonis
TCACAACAAAATCCACACACACACGCACACACACGCAGACGCACACGCAGACGCACACGCACGCGCGCTCACACACGCGCACACACACATACGGAAGCATCCAGTCAGACACTCGTATATCTATAGACGACCATAATTGAATATACTGTGCAACCTCAGTTTTCGAACGTCTCGCATCTCGAACAAATCGGTTTTCGAACAGAAAATTTGAGATGAAAATGCCTCGGATATCGAAAAAAATTTCGGTTCTCGAACAACATTGCCGAATCAAGTAAACCCGAAGCGAATAATTTTTGCATCGACTTTCGTGTGTTGTGTTGTGTTTTTTTTTTTTTTTTTTCCAATTTTATTGTACTGTGTCTTTTTTTTTTCTCTACATTGATTCCTATTGGAAAAATAGTTTCGGTTTACGAACATTTCGGCTTACGAACATTTCGGTTTACGAACATTTCGGATTACGAATGGCCTTCAGGAACGAATTAAATTCCTGAACCGAGATTCCTCTATACGATAAAATTCCAATTTTGATTCTGCGTGACTATGTTTTGTTTATCTCTATAAAGCACATTAGTAGGTTGTATTAAAAAAGAATATATCTCAATATAAATAAGCTTGACTGACCGCATTACTTGATAACCATTTCCGATCTGCTGGTCACATCATTTTCCTATATTAACCATTAAATATGATAAACCCGTTGGTTCGGCTGGAACACCATTGCGCTTTTCTTTGCAGCTTTTGAATTCAGAGTTTTCCTTTTCCTAATCTGTTTGCCAACTAAAAAACCCTGAAGAAGAGATGCCTTCATAGCTTTCCGAAGAGTCGTTGTGGAGAAGTGAACGCCTGATCTCGGTTATCGGTATTAGAACTCAGCATACGGATCCCACATTTCCCACTGATAAACTCTACGCTAGGCGCATATCTTTTGATGCCATATTAAATTCGGATGTTTCAAGCTAACTTGGACGCATCGCCCTTTTTTTTTGATTTTCACAAGGCGATTAACGGGATAAATAGAATACTTTTAACCGTTATTGATTCTGGGGTGGGATGGTAAGATTCTATTGATTTTTTTTTCTTTTTGTCTTTTCCTTCGAACTGGCGTATTTCACGCCTTCGTCCCCTTAAAATCTGAATGATTCATTTTCTGCTCTTAGATATTTTTTATCAACTTTTTGTTTTTTTTTTTTTTAATTAACAAAATATGATCATTAAATTAATCGAAATTTTGTCACTCACTGACTCCTGCAACGATTCATAACAAAATCAAACCATATAAAATTAGGCCAAAACATTTTGGAACATCAAAAAACTACACAAATTTTTCAACGTTTTCAAAAGCTTGACTTATCTCTAACGCAACGGTTAGTCAATTTGGCTTAAAGATAATTAAAAGAATTCAGCTCTTCCTTGGCAGTCAAACTATTGTATCCATGTGCCAGACTAAGCAAGCCTCTCTCGCGACTGGGATCCACACTGGGCGTTAATTTAAAATGAGCTTGTGTTAGACAATGTTAAGCTTAACAACAGCGTCTTGATTCAGTCACAGACTTTAAATTTTAAACATTAAACTGTGATCAAAATTTCCAAGTGAGCAAGGAGCAGCTTTTGTAGAGTGGGATACACCAATAAAACACCCCCGCCTTTCGCATTATCCTGAGAAAATACTAAGGCAATTTAATTTAATTATTGCATCGATTTCTACCTTCGGTTCGGCTTATTGGGAGAAGTACTTGCCCGAATGAATCGATTACTTCTTCAAAAGGAGCCCAAAGTAGAGGGTTCCCATCCAGTCCAATCACATACACTGTTACTTTCTTTAGTTGAAAACCTGTCATTCATATAATTAATACTGGTTCATTTCGTTTGCCTCATTATGGTAGCCAGGCCTACAAAGGGGTTTTAAGTTCAGAATTGTTTTTCTCCTAGACTGGTTGCCAACTAAGGCTGAAGAAACCAGTCTGTTCTAATATTTAACGCGCAGGTTGGGATAGAGATGACTTAATACCATTCCCAATAGCATTTGCGCGTAAGTGAATGTAATGAACTCAAATGGAATTATTTTCAATTAAATACATATATAATGAGGAAATTGTAAGACAAAATGGAAAAGGTTTACTTGTTATACGTTTCATCCATTGGGACTTCATTGACATTGTTATGACTTACGCATGCGCATGAACGAGAGACGCTGGTAGTTTCAAAACTTTGAATAATTTTTTGCAATCGAGCCGAATTCATCTAAATCCGTTTTCTTTTCATCATTTTTCTTTTTAAATATCACACATTTGTCGTAAGAATGACTGAGAAACCCTGAGTTATTCAGCTAGAAAGTGAATAGGTTAAAATCGTTTTCTGTCAGTCCCACTCGCTTCTTAACTGAGCAATGGTGAGAGGGGAAAATCAGTCATGTCTTCAGTAATGGCGCCCACATTCATACTCTGGCTTCCATCTTCAACGTCCATTCAAGAACCATCAAGAGAACGGTGAATAGGTTTTAAAAAGAGAGAAAAATAGAGAGGAAAACTGGATCAGGAGGTCACAACAGCAAGAGGGATCATCATTTAAAATTAGAGCTAAACATATTCTTATTGTTCAGAGTAGATTTCAACAGTGTTATAAAAACCTCACAGAATTCCAGTAAGATATTCCTAATCATTTCTACGATACAACGGCTCAAATCTTAATCTAACAATGGGAAAATTTTGGTGTCACACGCTTTGGACAATTTTGCTGTTACTCTCTCTCTCTCTCTCTCTATATATATATATATATATATATATATATATATATATATATATAATGAAATGGACAAAGTCCGACAATAATTTTAATACATTTTGTTTAAATATTTGTATCTATAAAAAAGAATGTAAAAGCATAAGCATGTCTTAAAATGATTGTCGGGCTTTGTCCATTTCATAATGTGTGACGTCATTTGCTTACATTTGGATACGCATCGAGCAGATATGAATATATTTGAGAAAATCATGAAAAACTGTAGCTTAAAAACAGTAAAATCGACCTTACTAACCGAAACGCTCCTCTGTGGCGAAATCGGTAAAAGCACGTCAGGCTATATAACGGTTCCGTCTAGAATACAGGTTCGATTCCTGTCAGAGGACGCATATTTTCTATGACAATTTCTCGGGCATTCAGGCTAGTAAATGTTATTAATACTGTTTATTATAAAACAGAGCATTTACTTAAATAGTTGTATCTATAAAAAAGAATGTATAAACATAAAAATATCTTAATATATATGTAACATTTTCTAGTTTGTCATTCAATTGCCTGATCATTATATTCAACAAATCTTCCCATAAACTGAATTTCTTTTGCTTTTCCAATCATGCCAGTTTATTTCTTTTTGTAGACTAAATTTCGAAATGTTTTCGATTATAAATGCGTATATTTTTCTGTTTCATCTGTTTTTTTTTCTTTTTGTTTAAAGCGTGTGCATTGCACACAGGAATTCATATACTTTCTATCCTCCATTTTAGTTATTTTCATGCCCCTGTTCAAGTATTTATATTTCTTCTTCAATGTGACATCTCCCCTTCGGGACGTAATCATAATTTTCCACAATTTCCTATCCTTTGTAGCGCTTAAGTATTTTTCATTTGTTATTTCCTCTCCACGTCTCTGTTCTACCTTTCATGTACACAAGCCCCTTAGTTAGGTTACACGCTATTTGTCTGTGCCCATTTGGCCTTCATTAAGTATTATGTGTATCAAATTCTCCCAGTCCACTTTCTTCATTATGTGTTCCAGATCTTTCAACTGCTGCTTATGCGTACATTTTTGTTTCCATTTTCTTTAAAACCTCCTTATTGCTCGCATGCACCGTCTATGATTTTCCCAGAATATAGAATAGGTGTTTTAAAATCCTCAGAACTTGAGTGTAAGATCTGTGCACCTAATGTGCAACTAACACATGTAGCTGAAACTAATGCGAAAAAATCTGCGCAGCGGTGGGTCAGTCGGATCAGGAAATCATCAAGAAAAGATAATTTTCCCCATACTGCCATTTTTCTTTTTCAGTTGAAAGGACAAGAACTACCAAAGTTTTAATCGGATTTGTCCAAAGATTCTGCGACTTTGGCTGAACAATAATTCGTGTCGGATTAATTATCATACAAAGTAGCACTTTTAGCTGTATAGACGTCAGACATTGGCTTTGGAGAGTTACTCTCAAATTGAAATTGACAGTAATAAGCCATCTAGGATTAAATATTGTTTTCGCTTTGTACTGATCTATCTACGCTTATATGATTATATATGTGTACGTTTTCTTTTTTATCGCTGACTTTCTGCATGCGCGGGATTACGCACGCACGCACTCACGCACATTTTTTTCTTCTTAACTGTGAACGTTATATTAACTGGATACACCAGTTTGAGTAGATATTCCTGCACTTTTTTAAACAGTGTAACTAATGTCTAACGGCCTAGGCTTTCGGGCGTCTTAATAAAGATAAAGTCTCTTTTGTCAGGAGTGGAACTTGCGGTTTATAAATTAAAATTGCATCCATCCTGTGGAAATTTATATATATATATATATATATATATATATATATGCGTGTGTGTGTGTATAGCTGGTCCCTCGTATTCGAAGATACCCGTCTATCCCTATTGCAGACACTTGGTCAGGCGTATTTGTGTTTATTCAACCTACCTCTGATTTATACTACAACTATCCTGAGCAACCATTAGTTACGGTTTCTGAGAAAGAGTGTGTCATCTAGCATGACAACAATTTGAACAAGGCCAGCACGCTCAAGGCCTCGGCTACGATGACTTGTGACTTCGCGCTAGCACAGCTATCGACTGCCCCCAAGTGTTTCGGCCAACCTTATATGTGTATGTGTGTGTGTGTTTGTGTGCAAAACTTCAAATACAAATAGAATACATTTGTAAAAAGACAATACGAACAAAAACTAAAGGAAAACTTTTCAATACCAACGCGTTTCGTCCTTTGATGGACTTTATCAAGATAAATGTAAGGTTTTTATTTTACAGCATGTATTTCTAAAATGAAGTAAAACGTAACGATTTTTTTTACATCTCACGTAACTTTTACCGAGTGCCTGATGATTGCATGAAAACATGAAACGGCTGAAATGAGCAGATGCTGAAAATATTGTCGGTTCATTGTACCGCTCCAGTATCTATCTGACACCGGCATCTCAACTCTATTTTTACATGAGCCAGATCAGACCAAATATGGACCATTGCTACCACCTCTGGGTTGGGGCTTCCCAGTCTTTACTGGCCGGTCTTGATAAGATTTCAGATTTGTGGGTAAAGAATTATTTCCATCCTAAAAGCCCTTTCCTATAGACGTAATGCTTTGTGCTGGATGTTTTCATACTCACAACAATCTTCAATTCAAGGTTTAAACGTTATATTCCATGCATATCCACACGGACTTCACTTCTTGTCTTTTCTTATGCTCATACAACCCCATACAGTGACCCTCTACCTTGAGAGGCTCTTCGGCCTTGTATTAGGAGAACGTTCGTATAAAAAAAGAAAACCATTATAATATTCATGTGCGATATTGGAACTTAGCATTATATGAAACTGACTATTTTCCGCATTACGTTATAAAAAGTTTTCCACTTTGCATTATACAAAACTGCCAGCTATTTTTCATTTCGCGTTATACAAGCCTGACTGTTATTCAATTCGCGTTATACAAACCTGACCATTATTCACTTCGCGTTATACAAAACTGACTATTTTTCTCTTCTTATTAAATAAAGCTATTTTTCCCTTCTGGTTATACAAATCTGACTATTATTCATTCGCGTTATACAAACCTGACAATTGTTCACTTCGCGTTATACAAAGCTGACTATTTTTTACTTCGCGTTATACAAAGCTGAATATTGTTCCCTTCGCGTTATACCAAGCTGACTATTTTTTACTTTGCCTTATACAAAACTGACTATTGTTCACTTCGCGTTATACCAAGGTGACTAATTTTACTTCGCATTATAAAAAGCTGACTATTGTTCACTTCGCGTTATACCAAGGTGACTATTTTTTTTACTTCGCGTTAAAGAAAGCTGACTATTTTTAAGAAAATAACGTAATTTAAATGACCCTGTCTTAAATTTTTGCATCCTTAGTTCCGGATCCCGTAGATAAACTTGTGGCGTATCATTAAAATAGGTGCATATAAGTATAAGCAAACAATATTCTAGTAAAAATAAAATCTTCGGGAAACAATAAAAGCTGATATAAGATTAAAGTGAAAAGAGAATAAATTTTATAAAACCGACAAATGAAAGATTGATGGACCTTACAAAGTTTCAAGGAACTTATATTAATATGTTGAATGAGAACTTAATAATTTATTTGGTTTTATGGGAAATGCTATGTTAATAAATAATCAGAAACAGCGGTGGAAATCAGCCGGATTCATTTATGAATAGCAATTTATGTTTCACTTTGTATAATAGAAGCTGACACCCGCGCAAACATATTATTATCAGCATTTTTAATTTAGTGGGGGAAACAAACGATTTATTGTTCATATAAATACAAGTACATTTAAGCAACATTAATACTGTTACTGGAAAAGCATTTACTTGTATGGTAAAATCTAATATAGCGTATATAAGAGTGGTTCCTGAGAAGATTATAATATATATATGTATATATATATATATATATATATATATGTAAAAGGCAGGATGTGTGTGTGTGTGTGTGTGTGTGTGTGTGTGTGTGTGTGTGTGTGTGTGTAACGAATGCATGACCGCAATTTTCGACGGATTTGCACCAAAATTTACATGCACATGCTCCAAGATAGCGGAAAGGCCAAGACCGACTTTGCATTTCCTAATTCCCATCGATAGTGGAAAGAATCGATTTTTTTCATGCTTCTACGCCAGTTTTCATATAGTTTGCGGCCATTTTTTACTGGCATGAGTGAGAGCCTATAGCTGGCTGCCACGAATAGGCAGGAAGATTCTATTGGCCAGCGTGAGAGCCAACAGCTGACTGACAAGAATGTTAACTAGCATGCTAGCAGGCAAAAAAAATCGATAGCTGCATTCGTCACAAGTGGGAAAAATTTAAATCTTCATGGCACTTTACTCCAATTGGCTCATTCGCTTGCTTAAATTCAACGTTGATTCTGATTCCGCAGAACTGGGTTGGGTGTGAAAAATATTTATTGTTAACATTCATTTTTCATTCGGTTTTTCCAGTTACAAATCCTTTTTTAAAGCTCATCGTTTTGTGTTCATTTTGTTTAATTCTTTTTCGTAACAGATTTATATAGTATAGAGCTTAGAAAAAATTCACAGTGTGAGATAGGCAAGAAGTAAGGCATGTAGCAACATCAGCACGGCAAAGGGAATTCCTTTAAAGGCAAGGAAGAGAAAAAAAAGTGATAGCGATTGGTGTATGAGTCGTACGATTTTTGAATCAAGCACTGGCAACACCGGACCATGCTGCTAATACATATATGTATATATATATATATATATATATATATATATTACAATAAAAAGAAAAGTAAGATATATAATCCGGTGTTCTTAAGTGATATTTTTATTGTTACAAAAAAAAGAAACTATATTTTAAATTTAATAAATATATATATATATATATATATATATATATATATATATATATATATATATATATATATATATATATATATATATATGTATAATTAATCAGTTAATTTATAATATATATATGTATAATTTATGACCTACGCCTGCTATTTCGCGACAGTTATCGTCGCATAGCAACTTCTACATAAACGTAAAAGGATAACGTCTTTGATGGTGAATATATTTGTTGAACTGTCCATGCAACCACTTTGATGATGGCTCATGTGAGCCGAAAGCGTAGATCGAGGAACAACATAATGAAAAAAAAATAACAAAATGTTGGACAATTTTTGACTTTATTTTCTCCCGAGATTAAAACAATTATACGAAGCTTAGAACGGCTCATAGTGAAACATAATAGACCTTCGTTGTTATATTTAACAATATATGTTTGAATATATATATATATATATATATATATATATATATATATTTAAAGTATGTGTTTGAAGATATATATATATATATATATATATATATATATATATATATATATTTAAAGTATGTGTTTGAAGATATATATATATATATATATATATATATATATATATATATATATATGTATGTATATTTGCCTGTATGTCTGTACTTGATAAAAATTGACACAAATTTAATACTACTGAGAAAAATGTAACAAATTTGTGAAATACACTAAAGTTCCTAAAAGAACTGTATGTCTTTCACGATCAAATATCAAATCGATTTAATGAATAAAAAAAAAATTCAGGCATGCTAACCAGTAGCAACCCCATGATCCTTTTATTTGCAACCAATCCTTCCAAATTACACTCTTTAATGCAAAGATATTAATGTAACACATTATTAAGGAAAACTGTAATTTAGCCAAATGTCCACATGAAATATATATATATATATATATATATATATATATATATATATATATATATATATATTTCACGAAGTATAGCCTATAATCTGCATCTGTTCATTTCTAATGCGTCTAATAGATCATCTTTTTGAAATGCCGATACTTTAGTGCTGATGTTGCCGTATTCAAATGAAATTTCTTTTCGCTCTCAACTTAATAGCCAGTAATTGCAAATTACAGTTTATTTAATATTCTTATAGGAAAGGGTGTGTTTATGAATCCAAGCAAAGATATTAAGAGAAAAATTCGAAAATCATACAAAACTTTAAAGATATTTTCATCAAAACATTCTCTAAAATTCATTAACGGTTTTCGTTTTACCTGACTTTTACCTATCTCGAATAAATAATCTTGTTCTACTTTTTTTTTCATCCATATTCCAAAACGTTTTCACGTTTTTCTTTCCTGTAAATTATAAAGAAATAATTATATAAACGTATGTTAAGCTTGGTGGACCAATGAAAAGTTGGCTGCAGCTTGTGTTACGGTGGAGTTATAGATAGCGGCTAGGATTAATTAATCGAAGAGCCGAGTTCGAATTCCAGTCCATTATGTTCCTTTTGAAAAAGTTATGAACCGTCTTCTTTTTCCCCCAGCTATGGGTAAATAGCAGGACAGAGTGGGTTTTTTAGCCTTGGGTGGCAACCGGTCTAGGAGAAAGCAACTCTGGATTCAATTGCACATACTATATAGCTGAATGAAAGGATCTTTCGCATTGGCTCGATGATCCCGACTGCGGTCGACAAATGATGATGGGGGCACGGTTTCAAGTCAGCACCACAGATGAGATTGTCCCTTGCCTGATCAGAAATATTTGGCGATGTCTTCTAAGTGCTGATGCACCGTGCATCTCTGTTCATGAGTGACAGTTACAGACGTTTTTTTTTATTTAAGTTTGAAGGATGAGGCAGCTAAGGTGACTTTGGTGTCACATCTGCATACTTGGGGACACTCTCAATCGGAGACCGTCTGAATGTACTGCGTTAACTAGCCTGATTTTTTCTTAACTACGTACCACCTGCAAGGTTATTCTTTCATCAAAATCTGTCGTCATGTCGGCCACATTTGGTTGTAATACTTACGACTTGTATACCTTATGATACTGGGTGATATGGAGGGTATATTTGGCTTAGAATATTTGTACTTCAGTGTCACTTTTTTGATATTTAAATCTCTTAAATAATAATGATAATAATAATAATAATAATTGTTCTCACGAGTACAATCCACGCCTTTGTCTATGTAAAATACGTGTTATTTTTTTTTTCAAATCTGGTCAGTGGAAAATGTCATGATGCCATTTCTGGTCGGGACACGGAAATAAGTGAATATACACCAGAAATCAAAGGAAATAATAATAATAATAATAATAACAGTGGCTCTTCATCGATATGGCTGTTCCGTGTGATGATTATATCAAGGTCAAAGAAATTGACAAGCTTATGAAATACACCGGCATCCGAATTGAAGTCGACAGACTGCGAGACGTCATCATTATCTATACCATTGAACTTAAAGTCCTATATTAAGAAAATCAGAATAATGCCTATCATCTGATCGCTTAAGAAGTCTACGTTGCTTGGCACGACAGATATTCGACGAAAGGTGCTATCTGCCTGAAGTCATAGGACTTGGAGAACAGCCATCATGACAGATTTCCGGTTGAAAATAAAAAACACGTGGGAAAAGAAAATAATTAACACCACCACCACCATCATAAACAATAATAATAATGGAAATTAGCCGCATGATTTTATAGAAACAACTTGAAAAAATCTGGTTTGACACAAGGTTTTATAACTACCAATATGTACACTAAAAGTACATCCGCGCCCTGGGTGTGACGATAAACTGCATTCGCGGCCTGGGTAAGACGATAAACTACGCCCAACATCAAGGTCTCTGATCAGGAGGTTTTGAGGAGCGTGGAACCACCTCTTAATTGCTGGTGTTCCCAGGTCTACCCTGACTCGGGGTGGTAGCACCCGTTAGGGTCCCAGCTATGAGCAAATAGTTAACCACGAACCTAAGGTAAAATGCATTATGAAAGTGTAAAAAATAGTTTTTGATACTAGAAATAATTCGTAAAAAATTTATTTCCAGAAATAAATTTTTGAAGGAAAAAACTATTACAAGAAATACGTTTTTGAAAAAAATATTATCAGCTATACAATTTTGAGGAAAAAAATATTACCAGAAATAGATTTTTGACAAAACAAAAATATTACTAGGAAAAATAATGTTTTTGGCATTAAATAACCCATTAAGGTTGATATACCGTAAAACAAAACGAACGAAACCAAACTAAAACTACTACTAATAACAAAATACTATAATAATAGACTATGACTAGGAGCTAACTTTTATCAGTCAAAGAAATAGAACATTGGAAACGTAATTGATATGGAAATAACATCAGACTACTGATAAAACTTTTCTTTTATGTACCATGTCTCTTCAGGACGTGGGCGATAATGGCTCTCACCAACTTCCTGTCCTTTGAATCTTTATGATCCTTCTTTATTTCGTTGCACATCCGCCCTGACTCTCCTGCCTTCGATATACCCTGTATCTGCATTTGTATCACAAATGTTTCAATTATATTTTTCGGATTTTAAGTATAAATATCCTTTTATTTATATTATTTACACTCGGTCTATTATCTTCATCTTTGTTGTCATTATTACAACATTTCGGTAGTAGTGCCATCCGGCCTTCTTCAGTTACATATCGATCCAGATAATCTTTTGGGAAATTTGAAGATAGCCCTTTCTTTAATTAACGAGGTTAGATTATTTTCATTCCACCGATGATGTCTAAGGATATGTCGTCGATTTCTTGTTTAATACCGTTTGCAATGGCATCAAAAAAGGAAGAGACAATTAAAAGTTCTGGGGTACATAATGAGGAAAGATGGCTTGGAAAATTTGATACTCACACGATAGCTTGTAGAGGGCGAGGGGGATTCAACGCACGAGCTATCTGGCGAGCTTGAGCGAATGGATGACGGAGCAGGGTTTGGAAGAGATGGCAAAAGGACAAAAGTTATTAAGAACTACAAAGCACTGAAATTGTGGATAGCCATGATCGCGAACAACCTGAACACGGAACACAGAAAAAAGAAAAGGAAGGATATTGCTTGCTTTGATTCCACTAAGTCTACATTACCCGGTGCATGAATTAAACTAACAATTACTATATCTTCATATTTACGAAGCAATGTTTTAAGCCATTTGGGTAGTCATGGGCAAACTTTGACCCCAGGTCACATACGGCCCGAATGGCTTACTTAATAGTATACCTAATGAGAAATATAACGTTTATTAAAATGTTGCTGGTTTCTATTCGTTCTGACTTCTTCACTGGCACTTTCTCATGCATAAACAATAATTAAGTAGAGTATTTCTTGAGTGTTGTAACATTTCGTTGAAGGTAACGTTGTCAGCATTTTAAACCATTGTCGATTTTCACTAAGGAAGATCATATGTGAAAAACATCTTTTGTTTCAGAAAATTGTCAATGATTATTCTTTTTTTGCGAATATTTTTGTCTACTCAAATGAATAAATTAGAAACAAATCATATGCAACAATATGTGTTAATAACGCTGTCATCAATAGAAATGTTATACCAAGAATTCAATTTGTTAATTATACAAGGAATCTTTTCAAAAAAATAAAAATAAAAATTAAAAACACACATACAACTTTTCCCTATTTCTATAATAGATGCTTTTGTCGGTAAAAAACCTGTGGTATCTTTTGTATATATATAAAAAAAAAAAAAAACTTAATTCTTTTAGTCATGTGCTGTTCGAAAAAGACTGCCCATGCCTGCACCAACGTATTGCCACGTTGAATGCCAGAAAGTAAATCGTATAAATAATAACTGCAGTTCCTAGAAATTCAGACAATGTATCTTTTTAATTCTTGATTTCATTAAAACTCCACTGATATAATCGCTGAACATATATCTATAATAATCAGCGTGGGCTGAATCAGCCATAGGCGACCAGAATTTGGCAATGATAAAAACTTCAGGCTATCGTAATTTTCTTTATTTGTCTATGTGGGTTTGGTTTAAGCATGTAAATAAATAAGATATGCATCATGTTGTTGCGTTATCTTTTTAAGGGCGGTGTGACCAAAATTGCACTCTCTTTTCTTTTTAATCCTGTTCACTCGACTGGCTTCTCTTAGAGTTGAAAAAAAAACTTCTAAGTTTTTGAGAAACTCTTCCAAATGTGTTATGTTAGAACAGCGTTGAACTGTACAGCTTAATGCATTCTTCGGTCCAACTGCTTATATTAAATCGTAGTCATTATTAGTAACAACCTTTATAAAGTCTCTTGGCATGTAAGGGAATCGACATATTTCGGAGGCAGGTTATTTTTATTTGCGCCACTGCGTCTCTCATTTCATCCTGAAAGCTTCAACTGTACAAAAAAAAAAAAAAGCAAACAAACAAAAAAACATGAAAATAAATATTATCTAGTTTTATCATGTTTTCCAAGAAATTCAAGAAAAATGAATTAATTTAAAAAATAATCTAAAAAATATTGAGAAAGTGTTAGTAATTTGTATTTGTGAAGGATGAAAAGATAATTTTAAAGACTATTATTATTTCAGTACAGTTTATTTAATGTCTGTTATTTCAGTACAGTCTATCCCTGTCGGTATAATCATTTCAGTCCTATTTTCTTTAAGGACTACTATTATTTCAGTAAAATCTATTTAATTGATATTATTATTTCAATACACGCTATTCAATCGTTATTTTCATTTCAGTACAAACTATTTAATCGCTATTATTTCCGTACAGTCTATTTAATCGCAATTATTATTGCAATACACTCTATTGAACCGCTATTTTCATTTAAGTACAAACTTTTTAATCGCTATTATATATTTCCGTAAAGTCTATTGAATCGTTATTATTTTAGTACAGTCTGTTTAATCGCTATTATTGTTACTGAAATACACGCTATTTAATCGCAACTGTTATGGTGGCATGTTATTTAATCACTATTATTATTTCAGTACACTTTATTTAATCTCTGCTATCATTTCAGTACAATCTTTCACTATCTCTATTCTCATTTCAGCCACTATTGGTATTTCACCACGCACTATTTTATGGTTATTATGATTTCAGTTCACGCTATGTAATCGCTATTGTTGTATTGACATGTTATTTAATCATTACTAATAGTTATTGCTATATTGACATGCCGTTTAATCGCTAGTGTTATATTGACATTTTATTAAACCGTTATTGTTGTATTGACATGTTATTTAATCATTACTAATAGTTATTGCTATATTGACATGCCGTTTAATCACTAGTGTTATATTGACATGTTATTTAACCGTTATTGTTATACTGACATGCTATTTAATTGCTATTGCTATATTGACATGCTATTTAAACGTTATTGGTATATGGACATGCTATTTAATCGTTCTTATTATTTAATTAGGTACTGTTTAATCGCGATGGACACGTAGTCGATTTCTGAAACGGGTTCGAATCTCAACATAGTCGATTTGGTCTCTAACAACAACTAATACAAAGAATTTTTTAGCACAAGTGTGTGTGAAATTTAACATCCAAAGATACAAGTCATTGTGACCGACGGTTTGAGCGTGCTGACCTTGTCCGACTGTTGATCACGCTAGATAACGCACTCTCTCCCTCAGAAACTGTAACTAATTTTCATAGATTGCAGGTTAAACGACAGCTGTGAGTGTCGAACAAATACAAATATGCCTGAATAAGAAGGATTGGATTTAGTAGATCAGAATATCAGTGGCCAACCATCCATTTAATTGCTATTAATTATTTCATTACTATTTTATTTGATATTATATCAATATTATCTATTTAATTAATATTGTTATTTCAGTAATATCTATATATTACATTATTTTTACAAGTTATCACAACCCTCAGAGTATAATCAAATATTTTGGTGGCTTTTCTCACAACATTTAACATCCATACATTCCTCGCGCAAATAAATCTCGGTCATGGAAGTCACGAAGATTTAGATGAGCAGAGATCTGTCCTCATTTTCGAGCTTCATTCTCTTTTACTCTTTCTATCAAATCATTCTCCAGTTATATCCTTTTAATTTTAAATGTAACATTTTCTACATTTTTATTTTATTGCTATCTTTATTCCGTTCATGTTATGATAAAAGGCAACATTAATAAAGACTTATATACAATAATAATAATAATAGCGAAAATCATTCATCAAATCCTCTTTAACATAAGTATTTTTTACGAGTGTTTCATATATAATACCAAACAGTTTTTATCATATAAATTCGGTAAACCATAAGCCTTTTAGTAGTGGGTTATCATTTCAGTCGCTTAAACGATTAGCATTGGAATGAGTGCAATTTTGTAACATTATACTGACTAAACGTTACAACTACCGATAAGTCATAAACCTATATTCATAATTGGTTGTTCAAAACATTATATCTTCAAATATTGAATTTCATATTTGTAACCTACGACATTTTTTCTGTCCAAAATAAGAAACTCTCATATCGTTTTGTTTGTCGAAATAACAAAATTCATCCTTATGACAAGATAATCACTTGTACAGTGTATTGATATTTTTTATTTGTTTACTGGGTTAATTTCTAATCATTTAAGAAAAAAACGCTTTTGTTGATCCATTATCTTGAAAATTGATCGTTTTACAACTTGGAAGTAACTTTATTTCTGTGTTGTTCTTATTTTTCTGTCCGTATTTGATCAGAACTAAAAGAAACAGTACGCCAAAAATCAAATGTGGCGCAGGTTTGACAACACCCAAAAGGCTGTTCTATTCAGCATTTTTTGATGGACGCTCGAGAGGTGTTTAAACTCCGGTCACAAACATTGTCTTAATTCTTTAAAGTGTTAGCGGTTCTGGCAAATACCAATAATGGGGTAAATCTGGAAGTTGTGATAATGAGCAAATTTTTGATGAGGACTTTCATCACATGAAAAACTACTATTTCTGCCTGAGTGTAAACTTAGGCCAAACTTAGAAATTTAAAATATCAATCTAACGTTATATTAATTTGATTGACTGAATGATTTGTTTCTTTAGATAATAAGGATTTACTGATACAAGCTCTGCTAATTAACCCAGAGCGGGTGGGGAGAACGAGAGTATTCACACCTTTCCCAACAGTATTTGCACGACACTAAATATAACGACCCCGACTAGAATTGAAACTCGGCTTTCCGATTTCCAATTTTGAGCCGTTATCCATTTAACCACCCTCACATCCAAGCTTGCATCATCTGATATTCCAAAGGGGTCACCCATCTAGGTACTAACGTCATATGGAAAATATTAATTATCAAGGAAAGTTAGGAATATTGCATTCAACGCGATTTCAGTAACGAATTTTTATATGTTGTGCTATGATTGTGTCTAAGGTTTTGTAAGTCCAACACTTTTTTTTTGAGGATAAAGTAGGTATTTACTAAGCTTCGCTTAATCTGGAAAAAGGAAACAAATGTCCAGCATTTAATACGGATCAAACTCGCGAATGCGCTAAAGGTTCTCGTGGTTACTTTACTAACCAGAATTCAAAGATCAAAGCAGCGGAAATATCTTGCAATATAAATTTATGTTGCATTCGCTAAATAGAGAGAGAGAGGAAGAGAAAATCGAGATAAAGGTTTGTAATTCAACAGCGAAATGGAATATGTTGTCGTTTTTAACGTTCCTTTCGTTTATCAGCCAGCAATAATAATGGATATCTTTTATTCCTCTGCTGGATTTTAAAAGCAAAGGTAAAGGAATTACGGTATTTTTATACGTCATCCACGACGATGCGAATCGAAATTGATATGTTAATGCCAGAGAAAGAAAATCACGAATTAAAAAAAAAGAAGTTTTATACTTGTCAATTATAAGTATTCAACCAAGTAAATGAAAGCAAGCTAACAATAATAATAATAACAATAATAACAATAACAATAATATTAATAATAATAATTATTATTATTATTATCATTATTATTATTACTACTACTACTACAGTGATAATGCAAAAATGGGCGTGATAATGTAGCAGGAATGATACACGAAGAATTGTACGGCAAATATGGATTGGAGAAAACAGAAAAGTGCTATGGACAAACTCCAGCAAGTATCACTGAATAGGAAAAGTACAAATTTTTGTGGGATGTCATAATCCAGTGTGATCCTGAATTATTGCACAGAAAATCGGACATTGTTGTGGTAGATAAGGAAGAAAGAACATCCATCCCCAGAGAGAATTCATGCCCCGGAGACGATAGTGATTTCCCATGCGTAGTTTGGATGTGGCACAAGGCCGAAAGTAAGGGGGCGCCCAGTGCGGAGTGAACTCACTACTCAATCGTAATTGTCCTAGCGAGACAAGCTTGCTAACCATTACACCACCTCGAGGTGCCCCCATGCCCCGGAGACGATAGTGTAGCTGACAAAGAAGAGAAACGGGAAAGCTAAAATAGTTTAAAGTGGGAAGTGTACAAATTCTGATCAGTGAAAATAGTGAAAATCCTCTACATTGTTATTAATGAACTGTCTACCATAACTATTGAAGTGTGGAAATGGCTGGAGATGGAAATGGGGTGAATGTCAAGGTCAGAGACTTGCAGAAAACTGCACTCGTTAAAATTGTTCTTATATTCTGAGGAGTTCTCGAATCATGATTAAAATTGCCACCTCAGACCGTTGATTTTGAATAGGTGGTACATTGATTCAATCTCCAGTAAAATCAGTGTTTTTAGTTCAAACAACAACAACAATAGCAACAACAACAATAACAATAATAATAAAAAAAATAGTTTTCTTATTGATATTACAATCACTGCAGACTGCAATGTATCGTTGAAGATCTTCAATAAACTATCAAAATACAAGGACCCTGAAATCGAAATCTCAAAAATATATTGCCTGAGGGCATAAACAATTCCAGTTGTAGTTGGAGCCCTCGGACTGATTGAAAATATTCAAATAGGCTCATTAAAAGAATCCCTGGGACCCATGCCTTAAAGAAATAGAAAAACTTGGAAAACTGCTCAGTGGAAAATGTCACGATGTCATTTCTGAACTTAGATGTCTGCTCGTGACCCGGAAAGAACTGAGCATACACCAGAAATCTAAGGAAATAATAATAATAGTAACAATAATATTAACAATAATAATTAATAATAACTGAGATAGGACCTGTAACAATTTTATGGGACTACACAATACACTACACAGAGAGAACGATCAAAGCTAACCTCCGAGACATTGTTATTAGAGAACGCAAACAAAACAATTGCCTCCTTATTGATATGGCAGTCCCTGCAGACTACAATGTATGATTGAAGATCTTCAACGAGCTAACAAAAGAGAAAGAGCTTGAAATCGAAATCTCAAAAATGTGGCACATGGGAACATCAACAATCCCTGTTGTAGTTGGAGCCCTCGGATTAGTTGGAAAAGGTTCCAGTAGACTCATTGAAGGGATTCCTGGAAGTCCATGCTTTAAAGAAATACAAAATTTGTTCTCACGAGTACAGTCCACGCCTTATGAAGGGCTTTATCTATGTGAAATATGTGTGTTTTATTTTTAATTTGTCATTGGAAAATATCATGATGACATTTCTAACCTTAAGTATATGGACGGGACCCGGAAAGAAATGTGTACACAACAGAAATCAAAAGAAATAATAATGACGATAAATAAAATGGTGGATTTCTTCTAATATCATTCAAAACTGAAGAGAAGAGCGCCATTTTAAAAAAGAAAAATACACTGTTTGACAATGTTAAAGAAATTTTCAACAGTATGTCTTTCTACTTCAAGTCATCTTGAAAAGACAGACATACTGCTGGAATATTATTTCAAGACTTAGATTTGCAACCTTGTGTAGGGATTTCTCGTTGGATGACACTTCTGTATCCTTCTACCCGTGGTAGGTACATTGACCTGCTTCTGGTTTAAGGTGTTGCATGTTATACATGGTAAGTATTTTTCTCGTCCCTCTCTTTTTTGTAACTCGTCTAGATCCTATTTTATCACATTGAAAATAACTGGCCACCCGAGGATACCCGTCTACTAGGCTAGCCAATCCCGCATTTGTGTTTCCTCAACACGCACAGAGCCCACCTGTGGTTCATACATATATGCTGAGTAGATCTTAGTTACATTTCCTGGGAGAGATCGTGTTATCTAGCATGATCAACAATTTGAATAAGGCCAGCACGCTCAAAGCCCTCAGCCAAGATGAATTGTGGCTTCGTGCTAGCACAGCTGTCGACGGCCCACAAGAATTCCGTGTACACAATTTGACTGACAAGGCTTGGGTTAACCCGTGATATGGTTTTCAGGCACTTTCCAAAGGTGCTGTGCGCTGGGATCAACCTCAGTCCAGTCCGATAACACCAGACCATGGTGAAATTCGAACACTGGTCTCATAGTCAGAAAGCGATCGTTCTAACCACTCGGCCATTCGGAGGTGAAAATGGTCATTAACTAATGGTATCTTAATTCCAATTGTAAGAAAAAAGAACAAATAGGAAACGTATATCAATTTAATATGTTTCACTTTTATCGTCAGAGATTGAGAGAAAACAAACAAAAAGACACAAAACCCTGGTATTTTCGATTATGTTTGGCTCAGTTCTCAGTCTGGCACGTGTCACGTATATTAATACCGTGGATGATTCTATGTGTATGTAGATTTGTGAAGACTCTTGTATGTCTAAGTGGGCAACGGATGGTAATGCGTATTTGTAATTCTATCCGTGTGTCTATCGACTAAAGGTTTTTATCTTCATTTTTGTGACATCAACCCGCATAGCGGGGAGTTCCATGGATACAAAGAAAGATGGCACACGCCTAAAATATTACGTTTCATCGCCATCTTTCTTTGAACCCATTCTTAAAGAATTTAACTTATATCTATCTAATACAAAGAATACATACATAAAAAAATCAAGTCATAAATTAGAGCCATGTGACTCCCCGCTATGCCGGTTCACCGCATAAAAGTGAAGATAAAACCACAAGTAATAAGCTAGAATTTTGTAGGGTTCGCAAAGTGATTCCCCCTGCCATATCGAGGTATCTCTGTATTTTCACCTGCGTCGCTATCATTTTGTTATAACGTCAATCAGGACCCCTTTCCTGGCTGCACTTGTACACGACTGTGATATCACGGCGCTTGTCAGTAAAGTGGTCGCTATCTACATGGGTTTCATTTACTACTTCTGAGCTACTGCCGGTGGTGAATGTTCGTATCACTTCTCTGGCATAGTTCCAAGTATATAATAATAATAATAATAATAATAATATCAGGCTGCACGGTGTTGGCACCCACTGAATATAAAACCCGACATGACAGAGTAGGCCAATATCTGCACTGGAAAATCTGCAACTTTTACGGGAAGGAAACTGAAAGAAACTGGTATGAACCCCACCCAGACCCGGTTACGGAGATAGGACCTGTTACAATTCTATGGGATTACACAATACACACTGACAGGACAATCAAGGCCAACCGGCCAGATATTGTTATTAAAGACCACAAACAAAAACGGTGTCTCCTTATTGATATGGCAGTCCCTGCTGACTGCAATGTATCTTTGAAGATATTCAAAAAGTTGTCAAAGTACAAAGACCTTGAAATAGAAATCTCAAAAATGTGGCATATGGGAACATCAACAATCCCTGTTGTAGTTGGAGCCCTAGGACTGGTTGGAAAAGATTGCAGTAGACTAATTGAAGAGATTCCTGGAAGTCCATGACTCAAGGAGATACAAAAAATTGTTCTGACAAGTACAGCCCACACCTTACGAAGTGCTTTATCTATGTAATTTAAATTTTTTTTTTTTTTTTTTTTGTCAGTGGAAAGTGTCATGGCGCCATTTCTAACCTTAGGTCCCTGGGCGGGACCCGGAAAGAAATGTGTAAACGCCAGAAATCAAAGAAAATAATAATAATAATAATAATAATAATAATAATAATAATAATTAGAAGGCACCAATATGAACATTTATTAATCTAATATATTTCACTTTTATTAAAGTTTCATCAGGGAATGAAATATGTTATTTGTTTTAATTTTGTGTTGTTTGTTCCTCCTTGGTTAAGCAGACATCCCATGCATTTGTCTTATCAAGTAGCATTTATGTGAAAAATTTCTATGTGACAAGGCATACGAAAATAAATTCTACTTAACCAATAAAAACAAACAGCCCAAAAATTAAAAATACCATAATGTTTTCTCTTTTTTATTTTTATCCATGTCACATTCTCTGGTGAAGCTTTAATAAAAGCGAAACATATTAGATGTAGAAACGCTTCCTATTTGTTCTTTGGTCTATGATTCTGTCGGATTACGAACCGTATTTGACCTCTATTTGATTCCATGCACGCGTTACACAGACACACTTCTATATATATGATATATATATATATATATATATATATATATATATATATATATATATATATATATATATAACAAAATCTGACTAAATAGCTTACCATCAGAAACATTTTGAGGGATATCTTTCTTGATGGCTTTGAGAACTTTTCCGAAACCTTCGTATATATATATATATATATATATATATATATGTGTGTGTGTGTGTGTGTGTGTGTGCACGCACGCGTGCGACGCTGATGCGCACGCGTATTAAAGAAATAATTCGAAGCAGAACTGAAAAATAAATACGACCGGATTTGGTGTACGTGACCTTTCTTAGAATCCGGAGAGGTCTAAACATTCGATATATAAAGTGCCGATTTATAAACGAAGAGAATGTTTTTGAAAAGCAGACTGATGTCCCCCCGCAGAGATATTGGATTCCAAACGAAAACCATTCTTTACTCGTCGTTATTGGCAAATGCATGCTTTGGGTCGGTCTTGTGTAGACGATTGGATTTGTATCGATCGATAATTATTGATCCATGACCGCAAAGAAAATAATCAAAACAAATTTTGTTGCATTTGAACAACACAATACAAAAATGAATGAAACTAGAAATAATAATAATAATAATAATAATAATAATAATGTAAGTGGAGGCAAAACATTTATCAGTAGATGTCCTTGTTCCAATTGATCCCAGATTGAAAATAAAACACAATGAAAATCTGGAAAAATATTTGGGCTTTATTTGAAAAAAAAAATTAAATTGAAAATTGTGATACATTAATGTGACAGTAGTGCTCATCATTACCTGAGTGACTGGATTAACGGTAAGGAGACATGCGCCGAAGTTGAGAGAATTGGGCATACAATTACGTGACGACTCGAAATCATTGAGATAATTGCATTATTCAATGCAATAAAATATTTCGGAGAATGCGGGATTATTTTAGAAGACATGCTGTCACTTGGCCTACAGAGATATCCAACAATTAATTCTTCATATCCAACAATTAATTCTTCTGTGTGTTGAGTCCCTTCAAGACGTAGGCGGTCATATATTTCCAAGACATCGTATCCATTGTGACTCCGAGCAGTTTTTTTTCCATCTTTTGTTCCACCATCCATTCGCACATACTGGTCAGGTAAGCTCGCTGCCTACTCGTATCTCTCTTGCCCTTAATATGTTCTGTGTGCCCTGCTTCCTTACATGCGTCCAAGGAATTTCAGCTGTTTATTCCTGATTCTGAGTATGAGTATTCTTTCTGTTACCATAAATCTTCCTATTTGTTTACTCGTTCCATCCATAGAATTCCTATTATTCTTCTGTAGAATCTCATTTTGCTAACTATTTTTCTCGACATCCATAGAAAGATTGTTCAATATTCACTACCATATACAGGGACGGATAATACCTAGCAATCCAGCAGTCTTTTCTTTTTTTCTAATGAGTTTTGTCCGTTTTTCAGTACCTTATCTTGTGGAACGCTTCTTTCGCTAGACGATTGCTTGTTTGGATCTCGGGGTTGCATTTTTTATCCTCCGATAAAACACATCCCAGATATTTAAACTCCCATACCTGGTAAAAGACATCTTGTTTTTTTTGCTTTTTTTTTGTCTTGCAGATGACCATACTGTTTGTCTTCTTGTCGTTGACGGTTAGTCCTTTTTTTCTCCCTTTCTTCTACTACCCTGTCCCGGAAGTCCTCTAGTTTTCTTTCAGAGTCAACCATCACAATGCTATTTGCGTATCTGAGAGTGTTAAGATTACACCGAGTGATAATAAATCTTGATAGAGGCTCCAGTTCACTTAGGATAGTGTCGAAGTAGAAGTTGAATAAACCTGGGGAGAACATATATACTTGTCTCACGCCCGTTTCTATTTTTGTATAGCTACGTAATTCATTATGCAGGCGGTTTTTTTCCCAGTATAACTTCTGGATAATTCTAACATTTTTCCAAATAGATTCAGCTTTCCTAGCAGCTCAAATAGATGCTTGTAATCTATAAATCATAAGTGCATGTCTTTCTGTGTTTGTATTGCTCTTTCTGATATCATTCTGATCATGATTATTTGCATTTCTTGTTTCAGTGTCCTTGATACTGTGCTTGTCCCACTTCCGGTACAATTCTGCTTCTTGCTCTATTCATCAGTTTATTAGTTTGGTTATTTAGCTCAGTAAACAGATTGACCGGCGTTGTTCGCATTCATTTGCACCTATTCCTTTTGTTAATGTTACGAAGATGGATTTAGTGAAGACCGGTATGCCGCCATTGTTGTATATTTCCTTTATTACTTCTGTGATCTTGTCGATGTCGAAATTGTTTAAGGTTGACAGCGTCTCTGTTACGATCCAATCAGGCCCTGTTTTTTTCTTCTTTCTCTTCATCTTCGCCGGTACCGATCTAATTTCATCTCTGAATATTTTTGGCGCTTCCGTATTTTTTAACGACGCTTTCTCACGTGCATCTTGAAAAAAGTTCTTTCACGCATTTGCTCCACCTTTGGAGTATTTTTTTTTAGTTCGTTGCGATCCCTTTTGCACAAAAAATAGGTGTCCTGGGTAAGACGATAAACTACGTCCGACGGCAAGGCCTCTAATCAGGAGGTTTTGAGGAGTGGGGAACAACCTCTTAATTGCTGGTGTCCCCAGGTTTACTCTGACCCGGGGTGGTTAAGGTCCCAACTATGGGCAAAAAGTTAACCCCCAAACTGGGTCCAAAACATTATGAAATGGTAAAAATACCAGAAATAAATTTTTGAGGGAAAATTATTACCAGCAATACATTATTATTAGCAATATATTTTTGAAGAAAAAATATTACCAGCAACACATTTTTGAAGGAAAAAATATTACCAGCAATGACTTTTTGAAGAAAAATTTTTTATTAGAAATACATTTTCGGGAAAAAAAACATTATCAGCAATAAAAAAAAACAAACTTGTCGGCATTAAATAACTCATTGAGATTGATATACCGTAAAACAAAACAAAACAAACAAAAGATAGGCTGGCGTATCGTGCGGGTCAAATCCATCCCCGGTTTTTTCAATAGGAGTACAGGTTTATATATATATTTTTTGGGGGATTGGGTTTCCGCTTCCTTCTCATTCTCTTAGTACACCTTTCAGTGAAACTGATTTTGCACAGCCTGTAGATTGACTCTCCCACTCATCCTGTTAAAACCGTTATTCTGTTGTGCATACTTACTGTCTATTTCTGAACATGTTTAATTGATGCATTCATCTTTAGCCTGCTCACAAATGTTTTTTAATTTCTGTGTTTAATGTTCGGTAGCATTTTTCATTCTTTGTCATTGTTTACTGTCGTTTTTTCATGATTTCTAGAATTTCCTCTCTCATCTATTTCTATCTTTCTAGTTTTCGTTGGGATCATTTCGTTCGCCGACGTCACTTTTTTTTCCTCAGCTTGTTTCATTTTTGTATTCCTGTTCAGGTTTTATTCGTTTATAACTGCTTTTGTATGTCTCCTTGCCACTGAAGTCCTTCCAGGGTCTATTGTATTACAGTTTACATGTTTCTTTAGTCTTCCTTAGTACCCGTAGTTTTACGTAGCACATGACTGAAAGATGGTTATTCCCGTAGTAACTATTTGAAGTTTCTTAATGTAGAACTGTCTTTCAAAAACCTTTGTTGATATTTACACAACACTGATCAATAGTCAGTTTTCACCAGGAATGATAAGTGCTGTATTATATCAAATTTCGTCCGCTGATTTAAAAACTATAATCGGATTTCTTATATAAAAGCACACTTACTCTGATGAGATGAGGTGGGCATAAAATTCCGATCAGCTGCATCTTGACCCGTAAAAATTTTAGGCACGATGAAAATGGTATAGCGGCTCGGATTGAGGAATCAGAGAGCCGAGTTCGAATTCCAGTCGAATCCATAACATTCACTTATGTGCTAATACCATTGGGAAAGGTACGAATCCTCTTCTTCTCCCCTCAGCATTGGGTAAATAGCAGGACAGATCGGGTTCTATAGCCTTGGATGACAACTGGTCTACTGCAGAAAGATATAGCAACTTACTGCGGGAAAAAATCTGCCTCGTCAGTCATGTATCGAAAGATACATGATCGCCTAAGTGTGTATCACGCATGGAGCATAATTGACTGACAGGTAATTATTGATTTGTATTTTATTACTATTTTTTTTTTTGTATTATTTAATTTTATGAATTACTAAGTTTTTTTTTTCATAATTTCGTTAAGCATTTTTCACAAAATATTTCATTAGCCATATTTGCTATCACTATAAATTTTACTGTTTACTTTTCAGTAGTCCGATATTCGTCAGCCGTCCAATCCTTTGATTTTATAGAACCTATTAATTGGCTCAGCTTTTTTTCTGTTAGTTATTATATTCTGTTGTGCACACTTGCTGTATTTGTGTATCTCTGCACACTTTTCATTGATTCATTCATCTTTCGCCGATGTCACTAGTGTTTCCCCAAGCATGTTCCAATTTGACTTTGTTTTCTCGTTTATGTTGTATTTGTTTATAACTCCTAACAACATTGGCTCTTCAGGAGTCTAGCGTGTTACAGTTTCGATGTTTCTTTAGTCTTTAATTTTCGTAGGTTTACTCTGACGTATCACACGACTGGGAGATTGTCGCTTCCGCAGTCGGCGCCTAGGTATGTTTTGCAGTACATAACAGCGTTTCTAAACTTTTTTGTTGATAGCTACGTAATCAATCTGGTTTTGTGTGTCTCCTTCCCGGGCTTCTCGATGTCCACGGGCGCCTTGGATGATCGTGGGACCGGGTGTTGGTGATTATTTGATTGTTAGCTGTGTAGAGTTGGACGAATCATTTGACACGAACGTTTCGGGACCCGAGTTCGAAGTTGCCGACTATTTCGTCACTTTCTTCTTTTCCTACCTTCAGGTCTCCTATGATAATAGCGATTTCTTGTGATCTACGTATCAATTTGGCATTGTTGAAAGAATTATAAAAGGTATCGATTTCTTCCTCCGTGCTCTGCGCTGTTGGAGTGAAAACTCAGTGATTACAAATAATAATAAAAATAGTGAAGGTCTATAATAATAATAATAATAATAATAATAACAACAACTACAATAAAAGCAGAATGTTCTTTCTTATTGACATGGCAGTCCTTACAGATTGTAATGTATCTTTGAAGATCTTCAAAAAAATATGAAAATACAAGTATCTTGAAGTAGAAATCTAAAACGAATGTTGCACACGGGGAAATCAATAATTTCAGCTGCAGTTGGAGCCCTCGGATTGATTGGAAAAGGTTCAGATAGACGCATTGAAGGGATTCCTGGTAGCCCATGTGTTAAAGAAATACAAAAAAATTGTACTCACAAGTACAGCTCACACATTACGAAAAGCTTTATCCATATAAAAAATGTATCTTAGGTTTTATTTATATATTTTATTTTTATTTTATAAAAATGATCAGTGGAAAATATCGTGAAGCCATTTCTCTGGTTCGGACCCCGAAATAATGTGTATACAAGGAAATAATAATAAAAGTGTTCTAAAATTCTCTACTGAGACTGAGAAAGTGAAGCTCATATGGGATACGACCATCTTGATTGATTCGCGCTTGTGGAGAAATTTGCTCTGAGATCAAAATTGTACGGATAAACAACCATGAATTAATCCTGCAAGACGATGCGCTTACCTTGAGATAATTACATCGTGAAGGTCGATTAGGAGATTATATAGAGGTACCAAGACAGGTAAAATCGGAAATGTACAAACAGCAGTTCAAGTTGTTCCTTTTGTGGTTTATGTACTAAGGACTATGTCCCATAATCCTTCTGCCTCGACCGATGCTTTGGAGTTATCTGACATCATTGAGAACCTGCAGGTCGCAACGCTGCTTGGGACAGCTTATATGCTGAGGAATGACTTATTTATTTAAGCTGCGAGTAGGATCAGAGATATGACCTTAATCTCCCGGCCGAAACATTTATGAATCGTAAAGAGTATCAAATAATAATAATAAATAGCACAGTTGAGGTACTTTCTTCTCCAAATTTGGTAATAATAGACAATATCCATCGAAGATTATTTGAGGCCAGTTCTAAACAGGATAAGAGAAGAAAACAAGAAAGAAGTATTAGGAAGATGGAAACTTTTATTCGTGAACTACATATGTTCGATGCTCTAACGAAAACATTTTGTCAACCAACGATTATTCAGGGGTTTGGAGTCTTATGTCATCATACACCTCTACGATGAGCGAGTCGAAACTGATCCGATATCGACTTGAGTGTCAGCCGTCAGCTACAACTTTTCTCATAGTTTAAGTTTCTCCTAACCCAGTGCGAGTCCTCAGGCCCTTATATTCCAATCCTGAACAACCTTTGATTCACCAGCTTCTTCTCCCTTCCATAAAAAGGAAGAAAACGTAGTGACCATTTTCTTAGCACTTAGCACACGTTTTTCTTATCTACGTAGCACAGTGGATAAAGACGTTGGTAAGATCCAATGACTAAACCCAAAGAGTTGTGAGTTCAATACCAGGTCACAGAAGTGGTGAACCCCCCCAAAATTGGAGAGTTTTGCTAAAGAGAAATAACTGAAACATCCGCAAGAGTCATGGAACGTGGAACTAGAAAAATCCCCCCCACCCCGGTGGACGAAATAAGACTTTCGGTTCGAAATTCCAATCACCTGAAGAAGGCTGAGGCTTACACCGGCCGAAACGTGAATATGGCAATGAAGGTAACAGTCCGAATAATGCAAATAATGTAAGTAGTCATAATACCTCATCTCAGAGATATAGACAGACATTAAACCAAATCATTAGACGAGATTCAGAACTTCTAAATGTTCTTTTATATGACATGTCGATTCATAACATGGATCCCCACAAGTTCCTATTTTATGTAGCTCCTTAGCAGTGATTTTTTTTCTATTTATTAGCTTTTTATAGCTGTTCTTCCACCCATTTACTCTGTAGTGGATCATTATGTTGACTATTGGCTTTCCTTCACAAAATCACGTCGCCGGTCACCATTATGTAGAGGACCGCGTGGGAGGGGGTGAAGAAGTAAAGAATATATTAGAAGGTCCAGCTACAATAGAATGTTGGACTTAGATTAAGTCCAACTGAAGATATGGAAGAAACAAACAAGACCGATATATATATATATATATATATATATATATATATATATATATATATATATATATATATATATATATATATATATATATATTAAACAAAACATTTACAAAGCATATAATTAACATTGTGTTTGTGTGTGAACATTTTGTGTGTTTGTGAACGTTCGTATTTGGTGAATGTTTGTAATGTTCATAGCGTTTTCCCAGAAATGGGAAACGCTGATCTTCTAAGAGCTTACATCTTGTCGCTGAAATGAAAAAGAAAGAGAGATTTACCTCACCTCCACGCGAGGTGGAATTCGGCACGAGGCCTGAAGGAAAGAAGAAATCGAGGCAAGAGGTAGCCCGGTATTTATAACATGGGAAGAGAGAGCCCTGGTGAAGAATTTGGAAATTGAGGAAGGGGTAACTCCAACAACTCATACTAGAGACCCAACTTGTTGTTTTCCCTTGTCCTCTTGCTTTGAGCATATTGTGTGAGTGTCAAAGGCAACAAGCCCTCTTTTTTCACAATGTGTCCCAGAAATGTCCAATATCTCTTTGAAACTGTACTTACATCATTGGTAACTGCTTACTACGACTTACTGGGGAAAAGGATCTCATCAGTAGTATGCAGTTATCAATGACGTAAGAAGTTTCAAACTTCTAAGATAAAAAATAAATGACAAATAAAGACAAAGTCATGGATCAATTTGACACTGCATTTATATTATGAAGAGCCCTATTTCTAAGCTGTTGGTACATGAACCGGTATTTCAACGGGATATGGCCGTAAGCCAAATGATATTTAACTATCAAATTTTATGAAAAATAATTTTTGAAGATCAAAGGAAATTTGCTTTCACAAATTTAGATCATAAAAATTTCATTATGCATTTTAATTGATGATATAAACTTGTGGACAATAGCTTTCCGGATATCTACAATTATCGTTTCATATCATGGCAATGGTAATATTAACCGTTTCCTCATAATGTAACATCCTGCACTCACTTACGGAGAAGGCAGTGCTAAAAGGTATAAAATCTTTTTACTAAAACAACTTTTCAGGAAAATGGTTTTCTCAAGTACACTACTTCCTCATGCTCTTTCCAGTAATGATAGGGGCTTCCTTCATAACATTTTATTTCCTGTATTGTAGAACGACAACGTCTTGGATTTGCATGCACTATCCATTTTAGTTGTTGCTGCTGGTGGAAGTCCTATCGTGGTGTGGTTTCTGTTGTTTGGTATAGTTCTTTCTTTGTGATTCTTCAGCGCCAGTCCACAAAGTTTGGAGAAGGATTGTTCTCACTAAGACCTACGTGCTATGAAGCCATTTTAACCACTGATTTGAAAAATATGACAGTTTAGATATTTCTGAACGGATTTGGCGCCATATATGATATCTGTATATAAAAGTATCGATCTGACGAGAATATGTAAGAATATTCGAGGTTTTAGGTTAATGTTTTGGTTTTGTGACAATTTACAATTAAGGAATATAGTTCGTCAGAACAACTGCGTGTTAAAAGGCTTGTAACTTTGATTCTGTTGCAAAGGAGGTGTATGTTGGAAAATAGTTAATCGCTTACAAAGTCTGCATGAACGCTTTTGCATTCTGCAGAGACAGGAAGGAAAGGCTTGTGCGGCTCCATTCCAGATATAACAACTATACTCTATCCATAGCAAAGATTATTATATATTCCATTTTTTACGTCCAATACTAATTTTGTTATAACTGATCTATCCACCGAGCTATATGAAGGGTTTAATATTTACAAATTCCAAATCTTGACTTTTTTTACGATAGGTTTAAGTTACGCGCCATAATTGCTTTCACTCTATATTTAGATGAGTGGTTCTCGACCGATTTTGGGCCATGCTCCACTTTGGTATTTCTATAATTGTTATGGAGTGGTTTTCACAGTGGAGGCTTCTATTTGTACTAAGTCGGTCCTAAAAATAGGTTCGACGTACAAAACGTTAGGAACTTGATATAATAGGTAATGACGCAGAGAAATCTAGTTGTGGTCGCTGATACTTTAGTATTCGACTAACGGTCGTCCGGCATCGACTGAGTGACCGACCCACTGAGAGACTGTATTTAGTAAACGTGAGCATCATGTGGCACAAGGCCGGTTTAACGTGGGATCTCCGAGCCCGTGGGATCTCCGAGCCCGTGGGATCTCCGAGCCCGTGGGATCGGCCAAAAATATGCCCTTTGAACCCGTATAAACGGGCTCTGGGTCGGTTTACCTCCCTGAAAGAGACTGCGCCTTTCGGCGTAGCCTCGTTCGGGTTCCTCCCCGCCCGAAGGCAGAGAGTTTAACCGCTCAGCCGGTCGTCCGACTTCAGACTGAACTCAGACCGACCCACTGAGCGACTGACTCGTTACTCTTACTACTCCTACTTATTATATGTGGGAAAGTCTATTAACTATACAATAGGTGTGTTCCACTATAACAATAATATGCTGGTGCTCTCTCCTACTGTAATATTAATTTCTTACATATTCAAAATTTTACTGCAATTCACGTGAAGGAAGCTTAAAAGGCCATTAAGTTGCTCTCTAAACAAGCCACCAAAGACTATGTTGTCAATGAAAGATAAAAGTAAGCCAATTATACATGTATCGTATGTATTAACACGAATTAATATTAACACTCATTCAAACTCAATAGAAAACAATTCACTGTGTTATGGGTCCTTACTCATAATAACATAATACGTAATAAATACTGCGCCTCAAGAGGAAGGAGAGGGTTCAGTCTGAAGTCTGGGGTGAGGTCCGTCAGATGTCCGTCAGGAGTCAGTCAGTCGAGTCAGAGGCAGTCCGAAACAGAGTCGCGTTCAAACAATTACTGCAAGACATTGAAATGGTGATACTGGTCGAGACTACATTGTTCTCCCTACTAAACCTGATTGTTCGTACTAACACTTTCTACTTCTCTGTATATATTCCTGTTTGTAATATACCTGTGTTATTCAATATACGTGTTCGAGTTCTTCTTTATTGGTTCTACCTTGGACTATCAACGTGATACAAGGAACCAGACCATAACACACTGTTAATAACTCATTCTCGAAATGCCCCCTTACTCTGTTGGTATAGTAAGCCAAAGGGTTCATGTCCTACGCATGCTCCGCTAAAATATTACCATGCCACACGTTGGGAATCATTGAGCGAGATCGTAGTGTTTTTTGTTTTTTTTTCTGGAAAGGTTTATCTTGAACCCTATTTCTTGGAACACATGGTAGAAGATGATTATTTTCTATTCACGATCATTTCTATCCCATCTGGCATCTAATCTACAATCGCTTTCCCACAGACGTGCCATGGCTTCCCTCTGTCTCTTCTACTAGTATTTTTACGGCAACTGTCTCAACAAACTACTTTCGCTGCTTCCAAGACTGCCCGAATTTAAGCTTGCTACCAGGCTGACATCTCGTTCCCACCGTTTCACTATCAAAACGGTTAAATGTAACCATCTCTTCAACTCAAACAGCTTCTTCTCTCGAACTTCCCGTCTGTGGAACTCTCTTCCCCTTACTTGCTTCCCCGATGACTATAATCTTCTAATATTCAAATGTAATGTCAAGTAACATTTGACACCCTCCGCTTGTTCCCTGTGCTTCTTTATATCCTTTCCTCAAACACGCCTCTTTACTCTTGTTCGCAATCCTTTGTAACCCCTTGCGTGCTAGTGGCAATCCCGCCTTGCTTGGGGTAAATTGCTTAAAACAAAAACTGTGAATATTTATGCCATCATCATATCCCAACCTCATCAGCAGTCTATTGTCCACGGGAGGAAAAAAGGAACATCATCGATGTCTACAATAACGTTTTTGTAGTTTTCTTTTTTTTAATGAGTCACTCGTTTTTTTTTAAATCATTTTTGCGAATTGTGCAAGCTATTATTTTCAGCAAGAATCAATAGGTCTTCATATGTTAAGAACCCTGTCTGTCATGGGAATGAAAACCATCGTGGTCATAATTGCTACGATGTAATTCCTGAAGTACGCACTTGGACGAGCATTCCAAACAGGAATTGGCTATAAATGCATTTCTTATCTGCTGAGTCAGGGTTTTTTTATGTCAGTGTATGTCAATTCGAAATAATTTACGTTTAGTTCACCGTCACATAAATCTTGAGAAACATTAATGAACTCTTCTAGGGAAAAAAATGTCTGCGATCAAAATAGTTTTTTTTTATCTTGGTATAAAAACAACTACTAGTACTAAATTAAATATTATAACGAAGTCTACATATTTTTCTATAAACACTGGAAACAAATGAGATAAACGACTTATAATATCGCTTCCAACCAAGTTATGGCTGTCACGTTGGGTTTAATCAAAAGCGCACGTCACTTTCCATGTGTTCATTCACGGGGTAGCATTATTTCTTTTTCCACGTCTTACCATGTAATGATTCTGACTTCCTGCAATAAAATGAAACAAACAGGAAATGATCTCCAAATTATATCAGAATGGAAATTAAAAAAGCTGATACTACGAATTTTATACGCTATTCTTCAACAATACAAGACTCAAGAACAACTCAAACAGAGAGTTCTTGAGTGGGGCTGTTTGATTGCCTTAAGAATTGTAGATCAGAAGGATATGCGAGATAAACAACGGTTGACATTATTTACATTATTTATATATTTATCCATTTTAAAAGAAACGGAAAAGCTCAAGATGAGAGCTACGAATTGGAGATGCCAAAGTCATATTAGTGTAGAAAATTAAATATCTTCGAAATATTTTAACAGACGACGGAAAATGTGGCACTGAAATCCGAAGACGGATTAGAATAGCGAAAGATGCCTTTTAAAAATATTAAGAAACCGGAAAAACAATAAAAAGAAAGCTGAACTACTATCTAAAATAAATCCATCTATATAGCAATGGATGCCGGACAATGTCCTCATATACATTTGTTTTGGTATCGCTGCATCCAACCAAGAGAAATGCTTTCAAATGTTCATCAGTCAACCTCATTACATATGCTGACTTTACATACTTTAAATTTTATAATAAGTTCAGGTAAAATATAAGACATAATTCGCTGAAGTCAGTCATTTTTATATACGGCACTCTTCAAACCGATTTAAACATGGCAATGCAAGTTAAAACATAATTGCTGCAGCAGGCTCGTAATCGTTTATTTTAGAAACTTCATTACAGGTACTTGCACAAAAAAGCGCTCGGATATCAAGAGTTGCCTAACTTTTAATTCACTGATTTTCCTAAAACTACTGTCAGATGCGAAAATCAGATTGGCCAAATTTTGGCATTTTACTTACATTTACTTTGATTTTTTCGACATAGTAATTTTAACTGCAATGTATTTATAATTCCATATAAATAATTATATTTTAACTCATGTGTAGCACAGTGAAGCGGCGGTCCGGATGAACTGACGTCGCGGGCCGGATGAACTGACGTCGCGGGCCGGGTCTGGCACGCTAGCAGTAGTTTGGTGACTCCTGATTTAGACAACCAGAAACTGGCAACTAATCGTTCCTCTGACTTAGCGGGGGAAAACAATGACTCCAGAAAAAAAAAACTAGTTATATTCCATCATCGCTGATCGGACCGAGAAATATAATCAGTCATGATGAACAAATGTGCCCTAACGGGGGCCCTGTGTTTTCAGCGGTGTCAAGTTATTTTCTACCATAAAACTTGTAGCATACCTAGTAGTAAAAACTGTATGTTGGTCTGAAGTTGGAGATGCGTCTCCAGCTGTGCTGGAAAAAAAAATCTATTTCCAGGTAGAGAGGATGCCCAGACGAGACTATGTCGAAGGGAAACAGCTACCCGACCCCGTTTTATACGGGATCTACGGGGAAATTTTGGTCGAGACTACGAGCTCGGATATCCCACTTTAAATTCGGCCTTGTGCCACATATAAGCGTGTGAAGCGGTTGGTAGATATCCTGCAATTGGAGATTCGTCAACAGCTGTGCTTGTCGAACTCTCCGTCTCCGAGAAGAGAGGATTCGCAGACGAGGCTATGTCGAAGGGCAGATTCTCGTCTCGGGAACAGATACCCCACCCCGTTTTATACGTGGTCTACGGGGAATTTTTGGCCGAGCCAACGGGCTCATATACCCCACATTAAATTCGGCCTTGTGCCACATCTGACCGTGTGGGGCAGTTGGTAGATATGCTGCAGTTGGCGATTCATTGTGGAATTCACTTGATTCACTTCTAATAGTTGACTACTACTTCTACACGCCGCTGCCGAATCTTAAATGTGTTGTTCTTGTCCTAAGTATTATCGTCCACTACCAAACTTCGTTTGATTATTCTATTCAGAAACCTTCCCTAGGTTAAAAGAAAAAAATCTTTTTCCAAGAGACGAAACGACACAAGCCTCTCACTGGTATATTTCCATGGAAAGTTCTCAGACGAACTACATGCTATAGTTCTATCAGTCCTAACCTTCACAGCTAAGTCTCGCTATGCTACGCACATTATAGCAAACCAGCCTCATTCCTTCCATATTCCATTGGTGAGATGTAAGTCCCATTCGAGCAGCTTCTTTCCACGAACTGCATTGTGGAATCGACTCCCAAAAGGGTGATTCCCCGATCACTACAATTTTAATCTGTTCAAGTCTGGTGGGTAGCCGTTATCTTCCCCACATATCCACATAAACTGTGCCTTTTACACTGTAAACCTCTGAGTGGCTCTCAGGTCTTTTAGAGGGTGAATACCGTTGTAAAAATTGGATAGTTTGGACAATTATCTCATACCGATAACAGAGAGAGGAATTCGATCCCACATAAAAACAAGGACTTATACTTCTGATTACTTCTAACCCAAACTTGTAATAGATCAATAGCTCATCTCGTCATTGACGTGGTTACGCGTTTCTCACTGTTGCCAGTGTTATACCCTATTTAAAATTCCTGACTTTTCGAATGCTGATTTTCAGGAAAGGTAGACTAAAAGTCTGAAGCATTATATAGACAACAAAGAAACGTATACTTACAATCAGATAGAGACAGATAATTTTTTTGAATACATAATGTGGAAATTAGCTTAGCAAATGTAACACTTACAAGACCTCTTGACACTGGGAGAAGCGAGGAAAACATAGTGTAACCTGTTTTAAAATTTTTGCGAGTCTGCATGGCAGAAGTGACAAGTGAGTTAAAAATTACTTAAAGCAACAAAAGGTAGGAAAATGTGGAGAGCCATGATAGCCAACGTCCTGAAAGGAATTGGCACATCAGATCCTAACCAGTGCAAGGACTGATACAACACAGCTGTCCTATTTCAATTCTTTCTCCATTTAACGTATTGCATTTCATTGTATTGAAGTTGACGGAGGCCAGACAGGTAGACAGAATCTGTCAACAGCATATCCGTGCATAACATTCCAGCAGTTCTCTTAAAATGTCATGTCTCTTCAGGATTCAAGTGATCATGACGCTCCACAGACTCATTTTTTTTATTATCACTGAACTGGCATTTATTCTTGAAAAATATATTGGTATCAATTCTTGTGGCTTTTTCCATAGTTTTGGAAATCAGAGTCTTTCCTTCTCTTCAACTGGTTAACACCCAAAGTTTCGGTGCCCAGTCTACCCTACTATTTAATCCATAGCTGGTGGAGAATAAGCGAATCGGTGACTTTCCGTATTACATTTATACCTAAGTGAACACAAGAGAAATTGAATTCCATTATTTGCTTTAAAAACTAAAAAAGCGACCAATTTTCAGTTGATTTATACTTATAAAGCAAATATTTTATTATTTACATTGTTGTAACTGTGGTCCTCATCATTATTGCCATATTCACGACGTATCGGCCGTTGTACGCTTCGGCTTTCTTCGGGTGATTGGAATTTCAAACTGAATCCTTTATTTCGTCCACCAGTGTAGATTGTTTTAGTTCCACGTGCCAACTCTCTTCCGGATGTCGCAGTTATCTCCCTTTAACTCAAAAAAAGTTTTTTTTTTTTTGTTCACTACTGCAGTAGCCAGGTATTGAACTCACAACTATTTGGATCAAGTCACTAGATCAAATCAACGCTGGGATATGTGTCCAAACAATGTAGATAACTACACTAGCTCATCTCAAAAATATAGACTAATCTTTTACTATTTAAAGAATAACAAAAACTGCTAAAAAAAGATTGACAGCTCTTCTTGTTTTTGATTCTATAAATTAACTCGAAAACGTTCATCATTTATGCATCACGGAGGAAATGTTAATTTAAAAAATAATAATTTTTACTTAGCCATACCCAACCACACTTAAGTCAACACTTTATCGCACACATGAAATACTATTAATAAACTTTTCTCTCAAAAGTTCACTGAAGTAGATCCGTACGGAATATCTATTTAATTTTAAGCTATACTTTGAATTTTCCATGGGATTCAAAAATGATTCTTTTAAAAATTAGTCAACCGATCATTCAGCCAATATGATCACAAATTTGAATTGATTAATTAATTATCTTAGATATTTGTTTAATAATATCTCTAGATTGTTTCTTAGGACATTTAACACACACCCAAATTCTGTATTTTGTTCTGTTTTGAGGAAAATACAAAAAGAATATTTGCAAATTGAAAAAATACTCTATTTACATTATTCGGACTATTGTCATCATCTTTGTCGTTATATTTCTTACAACGTTTCAGCCGTTGTACGCTCCGGCCTTCATCACGTGGTTGGGATGTCGAACTGAATCCTTTATTTCGCTCACTGGGATAGACTGTACTAGTTCCACGTGCCATATTTAATAGATATCAGTTATCAGTTATCTTCTGTTAGTTATCCTCTCCAAGTTCTGCACTGCCTTAACCGGGTATTGAACTCACACTCTTTGGGTCCTGTCACTGGATCTAACCAACGCCTTTATCAAGTGTGTTATGCGTCCTTGAGGACATCTGTGTATGAATTTCTGGGTATTATAAACGTAATGTCTTCAGCAACCATTTTTTACTAGTGTAAATAGTGTACATAATACCTCATCTCAGAAATATAGACAGATACTGAAAAAATACTATAGTACATGAAACAGAAACCTATTATACTGAATTTAGCAAAGCTTTGTACGCAAACACACACATTAAACAAGGACCTCCTATCCACAAGACCTTTTCGGTTACCAGCATCCTGATTGGGTCTCATTTCGTGACCTTCTTCATGAAGTCCATTGGATTGACATCTTTAAGCTCCCAATTGAAAGTTGCACCACTGAAGTTTCTTTTGGGGTCAAACCAGACATGGCGCTTTCATCCCTTCTCAGAAATACCAGCTAAAACCTCAATCTTCTACACGGTTCACGCCAGTATATTCGGATGCTATAGCAGACAGGAACCACTATTCTCGGCTATACCACTATTTTGGGCTCTTGTCACAACAGGCGCATATTCGTTGCTGCTCGCAATAAATGTAAGCGAGTCATAAATGTAACCTAGATCCCCACAAAGCATGTAGACCCGATGGTATCCCTGTAATAGTCCTCAAGAAGTGCGCTCCCGAACTGGCTCCTATTCTCTCTAAACTGTACAATAAATACTTCGCTGTCTCCTGCTTTCCTGTCTACTGTCATAATTTGTTGTTTTAGTTTTTAAGAACTCTGGTGAAGCGTTCGGCCCTCCCAACTATCGGCCTATTAACATATATACCTCTTGCGTCTTACTCTGTAACCCTCTACTTTCAGTGGCTCTTGGGCCTTGTAAATTTCTGAAGATGCTTCTACATATAAGGTTTTGCAAACAGCCTTATAAGATTATTCAGAGGTTAGAAAAATCGTTTAATGAAGAAAAGAAGCCATTTGAGAATTGTAAGAAAAAGGCTCAAGTGGAGGAAAAGGACAAACTAAAGAGAAAATAAAAAGAAGAAGAAGAAGAAGAAGAAGAAGAAGAAGAAGAAGAAGAAGAAGAAGAAGAAGAAGAGGTAAATGGTGGTTGTGGTGACAAGTGTCTTGATGAAGCAAGATACTAACCAAAATAAGTTAATCAGTAAATGTAAAAGAAAACGATGAAAAAGAATGAAAAGCGAATCAGACTAAAGAAGAAATAAGCGACCAAAATCCTATGAGAAATCAACAAGCTAAGCGTGTATTGTTCCAAGAGTTTGAAGCCGACTTAAATGAACAAGAAATCTCTACAACTAAGCCTTGTTGTTGCGTTTAGTTTCGGCCGCTGTCTTCATTTTTGCCAAGTAAATTCTGCTTTTATATTAAGCAACTTCAACCTAAGTCTAAAATGGTACATGTTGTGGAAAAAGTTTCATAAAAGTTACAAAATAAACCTGCATTAATTGCGAAATATTAAAATACACTTAAATAATTAAAGCAAATACACGTTTTTAATAATTTTATTATTAATCTAAATCTTTGTTCAATTTCACAATAACCTCTCTGAAGCAGCAGATAATAACCATGATTGATTTCTTTTGCAAGAATTAATTTATCTTCCAGCTGGTGTTCAAAGGTTGAAGCTTCTAATTAATCCGATTATAAAGACAAAGAAAGAGAAAGTGTACGCTGTACGAAATATAATACGAAATCAAAGGATATATGAAAGATTTATCGTAACAATATATTTGAAGAGGATTTGAAAAATTAATTCTGTTTTTCTTTTGTAATATTAAATTGATTTATTTATTTCTGTTTAAACGCTCATCATTTTATTTTGTTTACAAATTTGTTCTTGAAAAATGACAATAATTTACACTAAACAGATTCCTACAGTAAAAAAAAATGTCTGATTGAAAAAACCAGACAACCACCTGGAACGAAGTTTTATTTATAAATTAAAGAAACACTGAAAGAAAATGTAAAAGAATAGAGAAAAAAAATGTGAGATTATTTGTGTTTTATTTGTAAGCATTTTAATTAAATTGGCACACGCACACACACACACACACACTGACACACACACACACACAAATATATATATACACGCAATCTACATAAACCCAAATTTTTAAAACATTAATCAGTTTGTCTGACGATCGCTAAAGCGTGAAACCCAGGGTCACAAACTCACATCTATCCAACCAAATATGTTAGCTCTATCTCTGATATTGAGCGCTTTCTAATAAGTACCGCGCATATAATATATAAATAATTATACATATATATATTTATTTATATTTATATACACTTTTCACACACACACACACACACACACACACACACATATATATATATATATATATATATATATACACTGAGGTTAAACAAAATAATGCTAACAGCTATGCAAATATACCAATTTTTTCAATTACTGCATGGTAAACATCAAACCAGCATAAAAGGTGACTACTCAGCAATCTAATCATTGCTTTTCCACTTAATTAAGTCATTTGCCATCAGGTAAAAGAGTTACATACTAAAATGTGCGACCTGTCGGACTCTCAAAAAGGACAAATGTTTGGTGCTCGATTCGCAGGTGCATGTTTGAGTGATACGAGCTGTAGTGTCCACGGTTATGACAGCTTTAACAAAACAAAGCAAAACATGATCGGCAAAGTGTAATAATGGACAGAAACAAATGTTGATCGAAAGAGACGAACGAGCTTTAAAACGAATTCTGGCAAAAAATCATAAAACTACTGCAGCAAAAATAACATCAGAACTCATTACTCACTTAAGCAATACAGGTTTTTACACGCACAATACCTCGGAAGCTGATCCACAGAAGGACTGAGATTCCTAAATCTCTGATCATAAAATCGAACGCCAAGTTGCAAAAGAAATGGTGTGATGATGACAAAAACTGAACGCTCGGGTAATGAAAAATCTTATTTGGTCTGATGAGTTTTCTTTCACGTTATTTCCTACAAACGGTCGTGTTTATGTCTGGAGAACACCGCTGCGTGAAGCCTTATGATCCGGATGGCATAGTCCCGACAGTCAAACATGCAGGTGGCGCAATAATGATT